>JAOUQZ010000019.1:2001493-2024454 GCA_028564935.1 Neosilurus hyrtlii
ACCCGGAGGAAACCCACGCAAGCACAGGGAGAACATGCAAACTCCACACAGAAACGCCCGAGCTGGGAATCAAACCCTAGACCTTCTTGCTGTGAGGCGGACATGCTAACCACTACGCCACCGTGCTGCCCTCATGAAGGAGTTATTACTATAAAAATGGTAATGTATTATAAAAAGCTCAGTAACATAAATGTGTTGAATTACTGCCAGTCCGACTGTCTGGGCTGTGCTGTTAGAGAAAACCAGTCCGATTCAGAAATTTAACAACACCTGTTTATAAAGCTTATTATTCTTTATAAGTTAATTTCTAAGAAAATGTCTGAAGTTAATCACATCAAGCAAAGAGGTGTTTTTGGAGTGCTTCACTTATGTTAGCCTCGAGATAAAATACTGATGTGAGATAAAAATTCTTGACTCAAATTTTACAGATGCAGTTTTTGATCCTGCAGGCTTTCATCTCATACTTCCCTTATTCTCTTTCTTCTAAATGATGACTTCTCTCTAGACCTCTAGGCTTCGCAAAACAAATTCTGTCTCGCTGTACAGCAGAACTCATACCGCAAGAAAATATGACTCATGAAAGTTTTAGTAACCAAAGCAGCCTCTGTGTAAATGGTCCATTTCGGATCAGCGAAAAGGTCGTTGTTACATATTTTAGTAAACATTTAAAGCAACTAAGAAACTCTGACATCTGCGGACTACTGCAAGTAATGAGATACATGAAGTGACAAAATTCAGTACGAAGCTTTGTGCCTTCACAGGATGTCAGTACATCATTCTTCCAAAATATCTTCACTTTAATGGTGTTTGTTTAAAATCGTAGTTCAACCCTTATATGAATGTTCAGCTGGGTTTAGAAGAAGTCGTAATATCAAATTTAAAAAGTACACTTAGTGATTGTCACAGATTGCAGGGAGAGATAGGATTGATACAAATGCAGAATAAAGTTCTGAGTTTAAGCGTAAGACCCAAATGAATCAGGTTAAAATCAGCTGGATATGCAGGCAGAGGTCCACTGATCAGCTCTTGCAAATGTTTTGTATGTTACATCATGAAGAGAAGAATCAGTCAACTTGTACACAGCAAAAATGAACTTCAAAAATTCCAGTTTCAAAACAATGAGTATCATCAGTTTTAAAAGGAAAGGTGATGTCGTGCAATGGTGAGCCCAGCATATTGTGAGGGTGTTGCAGGCATCTCATTCTATCTCGTTTGTTTTTACAAAAATACAATTAATACAATTAATTGATCTGAAAAATATTGAAAATATTGAAAATATTTTTCAGTTAAATAAAAGTTCACAAGAATTGCCAACTCATAGATTATTTTTTCCCCGTATTTTTGGAAATATATCCCAACTTTTTTGTAAATAGGGTTAGCACAACATTTAGGCTAAATAATTCTTATGCCATCAACATATGAATAAATGAATGAACTATAAGCTGCGAGTGAATCCACTGACTCTTCTTTGAAGATTCCTTGGAAGATGGTAAAACGAGAACTCATCATCAATACTACATTCTGTTGTGTCTAAAAGGACAAACATACAGAAAACTATTTACTCATCACCCACTGCATTGTCACTGAAAGTTTGCCGCTAGGGCTGTTCACATATAAAGCAATATGTAAAGCCTGGATGTTCCAGGCTCCGTTTGCCCACGTCAACCTCTTGGATTTTTCTTAGTGTAATGAGTAGTAGCTGACTAGCTTTTCACAAGACCATTAACATACTACTAGTGTATGCATATGAACAGAGGTAGGCTTCAATTCATATTAGTAGTTCAAATGTTACTGAGTGATGACACAATGGCACAATTGATTCTTTCTATCAAAAGTCAGATAAATCAGATAAATAAATTAAATAACTGGCTAAATGTTTTACCAAAATAAATCAGGTGTCTTTTTGCGATAATCAATATTAGAGACAGCAATATATATATATATATATATCAACCATTACCGACCAGGGAGGGGTGTAAGCATAACCATCCGCCTCTTTTCGAACTGCTGTGCATGCGTATTTGGGGTCGACCTGACACTCGGAGGGAAAGCGCTATCCATTCCCTCGTACAAATGAGCTCATAGACGCCCATGATATGCTGGTGATCGCTGTAAGTGACAGGGAAGTGAGTGTATGTCATCCCTCCCTCCTGTAAGAGCTCGGCCAATTAGCTCCCATGAACTCCCGGTCACAGATGTCTGTGGCATCAATCCGGATTCAAGCTTGCGATCTCCGGGTTGACAGTCACACACCTTGTCGATGTGCCACTCGGGAGTCTGGATGTTGTTTTTATGTGAAATACAGCTGGATTTCTGTGACTTTACATGGTAGCGTGTCGCCATATTACCATGTCGCCATATTACCATGTACCAGTAACTCACTCACTCACTCACTCATTTTCCAAACCACTTAATCCTTTTATGGTCGTTAGGAGGCTGGTGTCCCATCTCAGCACATCTCACTGAATGCAGGATACACCCTGAACAGCTCGTCTTTGGACTGTGGAAGAAAACTGGAGTACCCGGAGGAAACCCATGCAAGCACAAGAAGAACGTGCAAACTGCACACAGAAATGGCCGAGCCCAGGACTCGAAAGCAAAACCTTGCTGTGATGCGGACAAGCTAACTGGTACACCACCGTGCTACTGTGAATAACTGTACGTACTATTTGTCTGGTTTTATTGCTTTGTCGTGTTTTATTGTGTCTGATATATGAGTGTCATGTATGATTTCTTCTCCACCCATGTTCAATTTTGCTTCCTGTGTTTACTGTGTCCACTGATGTGATCTAACTATATGCTGTATTGTGCCACCATTGTCTGTATTGTACTTTATCCCCTTTTATTGTAGTCCTTGTATGGATGTCATTCAGTATGATCTGTCCTCCCTGACTATGTTTTTACTGTTTTTTTTGTCATCTCAAGTTGTGTTTCAGGGTTTCTGATGTCCTCTCTTCGCTTGTGTTTCATTACCCTTGTCTGTTCTTTTATGGTTTATTGACACCAGCCCCCATCCTGAGTCATGAACACATCTGCCAAGAGGGAAATCAATGCAGTCTGAATCACACAGAGACAGAACACACAACCTGCAGAGAGAGAATGAGGGCTACAACGTGACTTGCACACACAGAGATGTGCGTGCGCGCACACTCACACACACACACACACACACACACACACACACACACACACACACACACACACACACATGCACAGAATGTATTTCAAGCTTACATGACTAGCTTTAAGGCGTATCTGACCATGACAGTCCAAATCATTCAAAATCTATGCGAGAATGTCTATCTCTTGTGCATAATTTACTCACTCACTCACTCGTTTGCCAAATTGCTTAATCCTATTAGGGTCGCGGGGAAGCTGGAGCCTATCTCAGCTGACACTGGGTGACGGCAGGGTACACCCTGAAGACCTCACCATCACAGGGCTTACCCACACACAACCATTCACACTCCCATCCACACCTAGGGCCAATATGGAACAGCCCATCAGACTAATGTGCATGTCTTTGGATTGTAGAAGGAAACCAAAGTATCCGGAGGAAACCCACGCAAGTAAGAGGCGAACATGCAAACTCCACATAGAAAACGCCTGGGCCCAGAACTCAAACCCAGGACCTCCTTGCTGTGAGGTGGACGTGCTAACCACTACACTCTGCTGGATAAATAGACTTTTACATAGTATTTTGCTGGAGCACATCATCAGCAAGGTTTTACAGTATCACTGCCACCATACAGCAAGAAGGTTCTGGGCAGCTTGGGCTTTTCTTCGCTCATTCTACCTGTGCTTGCTTAGGTTTCCTCTGGGTGCTCCAGTATTCTCCCAAAGACATGCAGATTAGGTCTGCTACTCTGATATGCCCCTAGGTTTGAATGATCGACTCTTAGTGTTAGACCTGTAATGGATTGGCAACCTGTTCGGTCTCTCGGGTATTGGCGCCAGCATTCTTGCAACTCTGATGGATAAGCGATATAGATAACAGATGGACAGAACCTCTCAAGCTCTCTCACGTTGGCGACTTGTGCCAGTTTATCATTAAAGCCTGATCAATGGATTGCAGAAATGGTTATCTTTTTGGCGTTCCACCAGCAAGACTTGGCCCACTTCTCCCCTAAAATCCTTGCCAACAGTGGCCCAGTGTTGGGCCAGCACTGTGTCAATATAAGAAATTTAAAGGTGGCTGAAAGTCAGTCAACCTGGGTGTCCTAATGTTGGCCCAGTGTCAGTGGCACTGGTGGTCAGTCAATATTGGACCAATGATGGTTTAAAGTCAGTGATTTTACTACTATATAAGTATATTTTTGTATTATGATACTATTGGCAGCATAATGTTGAAAAGTGCTGCTTTGCCAGTACAGATGTATAGACAGAACAAACACGTGTAACCAGCCAAAATAGTCACCAAGCCAACATCATTTTGCTACTGTGTGTGTGTTCTTCAGAAAACTTCCAGTATCTATGCCAGATCTGTGCCTTAACCAAATCCAGTGTGAAAGCTCTACACATAATTTCCTTGCGTCCATAGGTTTTTCCTTCTCTCACATGCATTGTCATCTGTGAGACTATGTACAGTAGTGCCTACTCTGACTACACACAGAAATGCCTGAACCCAGGACTCGAACCCAGGACCTTCTTGCAACGAGGTGGACGTGCCAACCACTACGCACCATTGGATAAATAGACTTTTACATAGTATTTTCCTTAAGCACATCATGTACTTTTTATATTACGCATTGTGTAGCTTTACAGGTTTTAGCATGGCATCATGGGAAAATCAAAAGTTTGTTTTTGTTTTCCAGTGAAGTTAAATGGTTAAATACCTACCAACCTGCTCATACTGTACATACCTATATAAATACTTTAAATACACATATGCATAAATTTCAAACCACATGGTTTTCTCTTTTCAATAATGATTTTTCGGATCCTTTTCCTCAAAGTAATTGTGTAATAAAGTGGTTTTAAAGTGGTTTAAAGCATCACCCCCCTCCCCCACCCCCAACCCACCACCCCCCTTGCCACTAAAATGCTAACACTATTAATAGACTGCGCTCCACTGAGAGACTTTTTCCACCAGTGCCAAACAAACCACTATTGAGTCGCACCTGGAGGATTGGTGCTAGTCAGCAACTTTATCAACAACAGTGAGAGGTAGAGAGGGAGAGAAATTCAATTGTGTTACGATGATGAATGCACCTGTCGGCAACCAACAAATACCATCATCATCTGGGCCATGAGGAGTGGGAAAGAGGATATAGTCTTTTAAGAACAAACCGTGTTTATGAACTAACACAGACTGCTGGAAAAGCTAATCTTATTAATATTTTTATTGCATACCAATTATTATTATTATTATTACTATCATTACTATTATTAATATTGTTGTTGTTGTTATCATTATTATTATTATTAATATCATTATTGTTATTATTATTATTATCATTATTATTATTATTGTTGTTATTATTATTGTTGTTGTTGTTGCTGTTATTGTTGTTATTATTAATATTATTATTATTAATATTATTATTATTATTATTATTATCCTCCTTCAGTAGCTGTACATACATCATTCCAACCTTCTCTCTCATTGTACCGAATTCGTCCAAGGTTTTATCCTATCAGTATGGAGCTTTCATTTGCCTCCATTCACCTGTTCAAATATTCATCTCGTCCACATAATTGAATATGAGTCCATGGTTCTGGGTCAGGACTACTGATGGGCAGGTTGTGAGTTTAAATCCCAAGCTGCCTTCGTTGACTCCTTGAGTGAGGTTCGTGTTTCTTATCAGCTAAACCCAACTGGATAAAAAGTAGCATTTGGCAAATGAATAAAATTTAATATGAGAACGTCCATTCTTAAACTCGTAAGGTCAGTGTAGCTGTGGTCTATCATTCAAGCTGAAACAAGTTACAAGTTTAGGAGTCTGATTAAGGTGAGTCTAACACAGTTTGAACAAAAACATATCAAGGTCAGTAGCCTGTTTCTAAAAAGTGCATTAGTATTACACGTTAGCATATACGTGCTACACTTTGCTAGGCATTCTTTTCCTAATTTTTTTTTCTTTCTTTGGTCTTTAAGCAAGGAGTTTACAACTTTCACAATTACTTACACACTAAAATAATAATAATTATAATTATAATAATAAAAAATAAATAAATAAAATCTCTGGCTCATACATCATTCAAATCTGAAATACTGTGTGTGTAACTTCCACTGAACCACAACACTAAATAAACAATCACCTGCACTCGGATTGCACATGTGAAGCACATATAACCAATGAGATTACACCGAAGTCAGAGATTAAACACCATAAATAGGAATAATGTTATTAAACAATAATTTTGGAGTGAGAGCTACAGGAAGGGGGGCTGGGGGAAGAAGAGTGAGAGGAAGAAATGTAGAAGGAGGAAGAGGAGGAAGAGGAGAAAAGTAGAAGGAGAAAAATAAAACAGGAGAGAAGAGGGAAGTGGAGTGAGAGGAGGACAGAGGGAAGAGGAAAGAAAGAGGGAAGAGGAGTAGTCGGAAAAGGAGGAGGTGGAAGAGAAGTGAGAGGAGAAAGAGGAGCAAGGGGAAGAAGGGGTGAAAGGAAAAGGGGAAGAGAGGAGGAGGAGGTGCAAGAGGAGATGGGTAAAGAGGTGTGAGAGGAAGAAGAGGAGAAAAGGGGAGAAAAAGAGGAGGAAGGACAGAAAAAGGAAGAGAAGGAAGAGTAGAAGGGGGAGGAGTGGGGAGAGAGAAAAGACAAAAGAGAGAGGGAAGAAGGAAGAGGTGTTGGAGGAAAAGGAGAATGAGGAGCAAGAAAAGGAAGAGGAGTAGGAGGAAGGGGAGAAGGAGAAAAGGGCAAGAGGTGGAAAAGGATGAGGAAAAAGAGGTGTTGGAGAAAGAGGGGCTAAAAAATGTACATCAGAAGGAGGAAGAGAGGTAAGAGGAGAAGCAGCAGAAGGTTGAAGAGGTGTGAGAGAAGGAAAAATAGAAGGAGGAAGAGGAGAAGAAAGAAGTGGAGCAAGAGGAGAAGAAAGTGAAGTAAGAAGAGGAAGAGAAAAAAATAGGAAAAGGAGAGTGAGGAGGAAAAGGAGAAGGAGGAAGACGATATTGAAGAGAGGACCAGTCAGACGAAGGAGAATTCGTACAGATGAGATTACTTTCTGGTCAGAGGGTGCAACCTGATTCGAGCCGCTGTACTGTAGTAGGTATCATTTGGGCATTTTTAAATTGAGGACAGGTTTGGAACCCTACCATCCATTTATGGTTTTAGAGTATTTTACTGAGAAATCAATGGGTGAACCCTAAATATTTTCATCCTGTTTCTGCAGGATTGTACGGCGACGCGCCGCAGGAGGAAGAAATCACCTGTTCACACAAGAAAACGGACAATATATCATAAACACTCGGAAATAGTGAAGCGACAGCGATACAAAGATGCACACATAAATTCCAGGATATACCTTAGCCTATTGTACTGTCCAATATTTTGTTTTATTAACATTTTATGCTCCTATTCACCATCGTATGTTCATATATAAAAAATCTAATTGTTGCTTTGCATTTGTGTTCATTTTTACAGAACAGTATATAAAATAGCCCCATAGGCAACACATGCAACACATTATAAAAGGTATGCCCAGTCCCAAGATAGACACCAAAACTGGTTATAATCAGTAATGGCATTTTTAATTTAGTGTGCGGAATGCAAATTCAAGATGGCGAATCTAGTGGACATATTGGATATTGGACTGTGACGAAAATATAGAGGCTTGCTTAATCCCAACATCCACAATAGGTGACCAAAAATAGGTGGCATTTTTGAGTGAGTGTGCAGAATGGAAATCCAAAATGGCAGCTGCAGCAGCCATATTGGATATTGGTCTGTGAAAAAATTGATAGACAGTCCCAACATCCACATCAAAAACAGTGATGATTGGTGATGGCAATTTTAATGCAATTTTATGCTGAACACAACTGTGGACAGATGAATGGTTGGATGGACATATGGACGGACATTGTGCCTGACGAAAATACCCCTCACACCTGTTGGGAATAAAAACTGCAATAAAAAGTAAGGAAAAAAAGAGAAGCAACAGACAAAGAAAAAGAAAATTTTCAAAAAAACAAAACCTATTAGATGCAGGGTTGCACGGTGGCACAGTGGTTATAGCATGTTCACCTCACAGAAAAAAGGCCTGGGTTCGATTCCTGGGTTCGGGCGTTTATGTGTGGAGTTTGCATGTTCTCCCTGTGCTTGTGTGGGTTTCCTTTGGGTATTCCAGTTTCCCCCCACAGTCCAAAAACATGCAGAGTAAGCTCACTGGCGGTTCCAAATTGCCCCTAGGTGTGAGAGTGAGTGTGAATGGTTGTATGGTCTGGGGAGCTGTTCAGGGTGTTTCCCGCCTTTGTCCAGAGTCGGCTGAGATGAGCGCCAGCCTTCCCGTGACCCTAATTAGGATAAAGAGGCTCAAAAAATGAATGCGTTAATATTGAACGACATTGTACAGCAGTGTGTGTGTGTGTGTGTGTGTGTGTGTGTGTGTGTGTGTGTGTTTGTTTAACTAGTTTGGCTCTAAACCAGCACCAAATGCAGCTGCTTTAAGGCTTTATTGTTGCTGCCAACACAAAGTCATCATTCATCATAAGACACTCTCGAAACTTCACCTCTGCCAAACTTGCAGGGAAATTATTTGAATCCCGAAGTATAAATGTTAAATGAATGAGTTTGCACAAAGGCACACAATAACACTTGCCCTTTGTACTGACATATTTACATATTTATTGATTTTCGGAAAAGAAACAAAGGTTGCTGAGATCTGTCATGTGAGATACCAAAGAAAGGAGATTGTTGGTGGGGCAAACAGCATATCTTCATCGCCAGAAGTTACATTTCTCAACTTCAATTAGCGGTAAGTAATAACGAGCATGTGGCACGGCGGCGCAGGGGTTAGCACGTCCGACTCACAGCAAGAAGGTCCTAATTTCGAGTCCCGGGCTCAGACGTTTCTGGGTGGAGTTTGCATGTTCTTCCTGTGCTTGCGTGGATTTCTTCTAGGTACTCCGGTTTCCTCCCACAGTCCAAAAACATACCCAGTAGGCTAATTGGCTGTTCCAAATTACCCCTAGTTGTGAGAGTGAATGTTTGTATGTGTTTTGGCCCTGCAATGGTCTGGTGAGCTGTTCTGGGTGTACTGCAATAGAATAATAAGTAATAAATAGCAAAAGTGAAAAATAGTTTGTACAGTTATTTGTTGGCTTTACCCGACAAACTCTTGAGAAGTTAAATATTTTATTAACTGTGACTGTAATGGGACCACATATGCTTAACTGGTAACACATTATAATTATGGAAACACATTATCAGAGCTGGCATCCTAGGCAAAACTTTAGCAGGTTTTTACCTTGCACTGCAGCCAATGTATTACATACACTCACACACAGACACTGTCAGTTGTCAGTGAGAATTTTAGACGCAAACATTGGTTTTTGTCTGTGTGTCGGCCCTTCAATGGTCTGGCAAGCTGTTCAGGGTGTTCGTGTAGTACTATTGCTGTCATGGAGGCATAAAACTCTACAAAATGAATGCCCAGGGTTTGCATGGGTTTGATTAAATGATTTAAAAAGTCTTACAAGGAATATATGTGATCACTGGGTGTTAAAGCATATTAATAAAATAAAATAATAATAATAATAATCATCATCATCATCATCATATCTCCTGATGTGACAGCCAGCCAATAATAATAATAATAATCGCCCTTAAGCCACATTCCAGCTTTAAAATCAAACAGCCAGAGTAATTCCACTGAGCATTCCTGCATAAAACATATTCAGTGAGGATTTGCTGAAATGATGCATGAATGCTGTTTGTTCTAGCCAACATGTAAGACTAATCAATAATGAAAATGCAAAGGCTTACGATTGTTAATTAAAAATGGGGTGGAAAAAGAAAAGCATTCGATTGGCTATTACAAGCAGGGCTAACGTGGCTAACTTGACTAGAGATTACTTACAGATATGCCTGGTATCTAATGGGTGATAGTGGATGGTTCATACAGCACACAAAATAAAAGTGTACTTCTTGAAATTATTGGGTTTTTTTTTTCCCCTCATGCTTTTCACTGATGAATTGAAGGTGGGAGTAAACGATGTTAATTATGTGATGAGCCGGCTCTATTCCTACATTTACTAATAGTCTTGAAAACATTATATAAAGAATAATAATAATTATACTCATAATGGGTGGCACGGTGGCGTAGTGTTTAGCATGTCTCCCTCATAGCAAGAATGTCCTTGATTTGAGTTCCACACTTCAGTGTGGAGTTTGCATGTTCTCCCTGTGCTTGCATGGGTTTCCTCTGGGTAATCCGATTTCCTCCCACAGTCCAAAGATATGCAAATTAGGCTAATTGGCAGTTCCAACATGCCCCTAGGTGTGAGTGTGAATTTGGTTGTGTGTGTGTGAGTGTGTGTATGTGTGTGTGTTTGTGTGTCAGCCCTGTGATGGACTGTCAAGCGATTCAAAGTATGCTCTGCCTTTGCCCAGAATAGGCTAAGAGAGGCTCTGGCCTCCCTGCGAGCCTAATAAGTAGCTCGGAAATTTAATGAATTATTATTATTATTATTATTATTATTATTATTATTATTATTATTATTATTATTGATATTAATTTAATAAACTATAACATCATGTCATTACCAGTGATTTTTATTCATTAAAGCATGACATTATACATATCTGTATTTTCTACTCCTTACATTTTCAAACCAGAGCTGCTACTTTAGTTGCAAGGAGTTTTATTTTAAAGAAAAGAAATAAAATATTCACATTTCAGACATTCTGAAAAAAGTCCTGTGTTATGGAAATGATACAGGATATTTCAGAAATCTATTCTCTTGGCTAGCTGAGCCAGTGGGGCTTCATGACTGTGACACGGAGCAACAGAGCACATTGGGGTGGAGAGAAAGCAAGAAAGAGAGAGAGAGGGGGGGGGGGTGTGTTAGTCATCACCAGAGGAGAAATGTCCTTCAAAGCAGTACATTTAACTTTTATACTTCAAGCATATTTCAGAGCCTGTGATTGCTTTCTTTTGCTTAAGTAAAGAAGATGAAACTTTTTCTTTTTACACAACTGTCTGTACTTCTAACTTGATAAAGTATGTGTGTATTTTGAACACTGCTGTTCATGTGTATGATCCTGTTTTTGTCTTTTACCGTAATTATCTTCTCTGTCTATGATATAATGATTCTGTGTATAAAATCTGCCAGTGTGCTGGACCTTGTTCTGTGGATTGTCTCTATTGTGTGGTTTGCCTCTATGAGTTGCCGCTTCCTGTTTTAAGTTTATGATATTGGATTGGGTATTGGGCTCGCCTGCCCGAGTGTTTCATTAAAACCTCTTAATCCTTATTTTGCATCCACTGAACTCTGTTTAGAATCAGAACAATCTATACATGAATAATGATATGAAAAAAAACAAACAAAAATTGATGTTGATGGTGGTAGTACAAGTGGTGGTGTCTGCTTTACTGTGCATGTATTCATATCTTCTTATACACGCATGTATGCAGAAGCCACAGAGAAATTGTGCTGTAAAACACTGCCATTGCACACGGCACTGTGATCTCTCTGGTTAAAAGTGTCTCTGTCTTTAAAATGAGCAATAATGGGAGTTGTAGTACAGATGGAATTAAATGGAATCGGACTTTATAGTGTAAGTGAGGATCATTGAAAGAACTCAGAGATCAGAGAGCGTCTGCTCAACCCCCCATCATCTACAAATCCCTCTTTCCACCAGTCTCTTTCTTTAAATCTCTCTATACACACTTCAGGGAGGGGAGAAGTGGAGGGAAAAGAAGAAAGTAATAACACCAAGAGGGAATATTTGATAGACAGATGTAGATAGCTGGTGAATTCACATGGATTTGGGCAGATTAATGAGCTGCCAGGGGGACTGTCAACACAGCAGACAGCAATCGTTTACACTGAAATACGCAGTCAAACATATTACCGCCTCCCCACCCCAAAATACACACACACATGTACATCAAAAATCCCTGAGTATTTTTGGCATGATGCATTCGTATGTGTCACAAAACTGTGTACCAATATGCCTAGAAATAAGTAAGAATAAGCAAAAGAGGCAAAGAGTATCCCTGTTAATAGCAAACATACTCATTTACTAATCCCTTCAAATAAATTATTTCTCATTCATACATTTTCTCAACTGCTTAATCCTAATTAGGGTCACGGGGAGGCTGGCACCCATCTCAGCCGATTCTGGGCGAGGGCGGGGTACACCCTGGACAGCTCACCAGGCCATCACAGGGCCATCAGTCACACTCACAATCACACCTAGGGGTGATTTGGAACAGCTAATTAGCCTACCGTGCATATTTTTGGACTGTGGGAGGAAACCAGAGTACCTGGAGGAAACCCACTCAAGCACAGGGAGAACATGCAAACTCCACACAGAAACGCCCGAGCTGGGAATCGAACCCAGGATCTTCTTGCTGTGAGGCGGACGTGCTAACCACTGCGCCACCATGCCACCCATAAACTATTTCTCAATTTATCTTATTTTGTGTTTTCGTTTCTTGTTGGCTGCTTTTGCCTCTATTTCTAAATCTAAAAGTGTAGCAGTCCAATTACAAAAATGTCACCCTCCTAAAATTAAGTCTAGCACATCATCGATGGTGGTATTAATAATATTTCTTGCGAGTGTATGTGTATACTCTCGCTTTCTACCCGTCACAAGTTTCAACTTACTGCTTGAGTTATGACTTACACTAATTTAATAAAAGTGCAGCATGGTATGTAGTGGTTGGCACTTCCACCTCACAGCAAGAAGGTCCTGGGTTTGAGTCCCGGGCTCGGGCATTTCCGTGTAGAGTTCTGAGCATGTTCTCCTGTGCTCCCATGGTTTTCCTCCGGGTCCAATGGTTTCATCCCACAGTCCAAATAACATACAACAAGTGGCTAATTGGCTGTTTGCCTTTAGGTGATTGTGAATGGTTTTGTGTGTGTGTTGGCCCTGCGATGGTCTGGCGAGCTGTTCAGGGTCTACTTCACCTCCACCCAGTGTCTGGGATAGGCTTCAGCGTCCCCATGACCACAGTAGGATAAAAGGGCTTGGCAAATGAATGAGTAAGAGACTAAATCATTAATTGAACTAAATTTTGTTTACTTGTCATTTTCTATATCTGCAAGCACTCACTCATTCACTACCGCCTACCCACTATAGGTAATTAAATGCCGAGGACTACATAGTGAGCTCAGCGCTTTCGGACACTGCGCTGTCGTGAGATGCGGGTTTGCTGCTGCCTTTTATTCCATTAAATATGAGGCTTTGGATTCATTTCTTTCACTGCATTGTATTTCATTAAGACATGTATTAGGACATACTTTATGTCTTACTCTATTCTGGCTTTTTGTATTTTTTCTGTCTCCTAAATAATACTTTTATTCTACTTGACTGTGCGAACTATTCTTGTTATGCAAGGCAGCTAGTTAATTTTACTTTGTTTCCTACCCAAGACTAGGCTGTACGTGTTTTTTTTTTTTTTTTTTTTTTTTTGGTTATTATATAAAGATTATGCTGTGTTTTTTTTGTTTTTTTCATCACCTACCAGCGCTAAGAATCATTAAAGAGGCTGTCTTGTCTCCACTTTTCAGTTGCCCAATTTATATAGAGGGAAACCAGTGAAGATCATTCACCACTACTTTTGTCTAAAAGGGCTCCTAATAAAAAGAAGAAAAAAAATTACTTCTCTTTAATTTTTTGGTGAAAATGTATTGAACAATCCTATTGGACGCAAACAGAACCCACAAAAATAAATCATTCTGAGGAGTATATTGAGGGAAAAGTCTGGCTAATAAACAAAAACACTGAAAATACCACTTTTTTAGAAAAATTGAAAGGTGTCGAAAATTTGATTTTTTTTGACTTTTGCAAACCATATGGAACGATTTAGCGAGTAAAGAAATAAAAAAATACAGTACACTTTTACAACTTAACAAAATGAATATAAATCAGAAACCAAGTACTATTCAAGTATTTATTTCATGTAATATTGGATCACATTAATGAGAATAAGTAAACAAACAGCAATATATAGTAATACCAAAAATTAGTCTCTTTTTTGAGAAAAAAAGACAATATTTAGTGTGAACACCCTTTACTTTGATTACAGTATTTAACCTTTCAGGCATAGTGTTCACATATTTTTAATTTCTTCACTCGCTAAACCATTCCATATGGTTTGAAGTTCATTCTTCTCACCTGACACCTCGCAAATGAGTGAAAGTGATGAGTAAACCCAAACTTAATAAAAGCTTGCATGCATCGAAAACGTCTTCGCCTATTAAAATGCACTATTATTATTAGAAGCTTCTTCACAAGGAAAAAACAAATGAAAAAACCTGGGGGCAACACTGTACTGTGAAAAGTCGAATGTGATTCACATGTATCCAACTGTAAATATGGAAGTAATCTGCATGAGAATAAAGAGCGGGTTATACCATTACGTATAGATTTGCTTCTTTTATTTTATTCAAAAGTTTTCTAGTTTATATCTGATTGGTCAGTTTATTATCTGTTATTTTTGCCATTAACTGATTTGCCATTAATTAACTAACTTAAATGAATTTAAGGATTCACATCTTATTCTCGTAGTTTCGTGCACTCGCGAGAAAAAAAACGACATTTTTTTTCTTGTTAAATATGCTAATGCAAACTATAAAATGGATTTTAGCAGGTGGTACCTTTGAAAATGTAAGCAAAATCCACCTGATAATGAAAACATACATATGTTCATTTGTAACATGAGAGTTTGAAAGACTTGCCTTTCATTTTACTACAAGCTACTATTAACTTGATGAGTGTGTTTCTGTATATCACATGCCTTATTTACTGAACTCTACATAGCTCTCTATTGTCCATTAGCATTCTAGCTCTCCATTAGTAGGATCACTGATTAATAGCGTGTGTGTGTGTGTGTGTGTGTGTGTGTGTGTGTGTGTGTGTGTGTGTGTCTCTTTTTCAAACTTCCACACCTGGATCAGTATCTGCACATTTTCTCCTGCACATATTCCACACCCCCAGCCATGCAGCAGAGAAGCAGGTCTCGGTGCTAATGTGAATGGTTTTTCCTCACCATACCATGTGGTGTCCTTTGCTGAGTTTGCTAAATTAGCTGTGTTTCTGCTAATCTGCAACTTTGGGATTGCTGTCCATTTTTCCTCTACATGACAGATTCCTTCTTTAACTTTAGTTGCTCCACTGCACATTATGTCCAAAAGTGCAAAGCTTCAAGAAAAGTTTCTTCTTTGCTCACTAAATACTCATTTCACCTTTATTTCACTATATTAGAATTGCAGAGGGTCAGACATTCAACACATTAAGCTACTTACACGGCAGAATATTTCAGAAATGCATTAAATGAGTTTTGAAAGCTTCTGATTAACATACTGGAATAAACACGAATCAATAGTGCATTCACTCGTGTTTGTTAAAGCAACTAGCTGTACACACAGTGACTTTTTGCTATTGTTGCCACGAACAAATTTTATCATTTTGACACAGGTGTCCTACCTTCATCTTAGTAGAAATTTCCAAAAACACCTGTAGTACAGTTAAGGCTAAAAGACGGCACGGTGGCGACGGATTGGCACTTTCGCCTCACAGCATGAAGGTCCTGTGTTCGATTTCCGGGCTCGGGACACATCTGTGTGGACTTTACATGTTTTCCCCCTGCTTGCGTGGGTTTGTTCTGGATACTCCAGTTTCCCCCATAGTCCAAAAACATGCACAGTAGGCTGACCGGCGGTTCCAAATTGCCCCTAGGTGTGAGAGTGAGTGTGAATGGTTGTGTGTGTGTTGGCCCTGAAATGGCCTGTTGAGCTGTTCAGGGTGTACCCTACCCACACCCAGAGTCGGCTGAGATGGGAGCCAGCCCCCCCACAAGCCTAATTAGGATTAAGCGGCTTAGAAAATGAATGAATGAATGAAGGTTAAAGGTGCTCTAAGAAAAAATGTATTTGTTTGTTTGTTTATTTATTTATTTATGCTGGGCAGTGTATTTTTCACATAGGCTTTCATCATTTTAAAGGTGATCTGCTATAAATCTTGTCTGATATTTGTGGACCTGATCAGGGATCTCTCTTGAACTTTTCAATTCATCTTCTCCCAGAGCATCTGGATTAAATTTCAGTCAGGTGACTCCGAAGGGCAAACCATTAGACGGTGCTGCTTCCTTTTCCTTTTTCGCTCTGAAATAAGGTGTGTTCGGGGTCGAGAACCCATAGTTTCTCAATAAAATTAATAAATAAATAAATGAAGTATAAAGAAAGGCAACAGGTCCTCGAACAGGCGGTGTAGAAACATACACAGACAAACACATAAAGTACACAAACACACAAACCATTGTATTTAGGCCATGATTAAATCTGTGTGTTAATATTTGGAGAGTTCAGTCTAGCGAAACGCTCTTTGGCTATGTTTGAATTTGCCCTGCTGGTATAATTACAAGTCACACTCTTTCCGGCTTGCTTAAACACACACACACACACACACACACACACACACACACACACGCACACTAACATGCTCAATATAATATTTTAACAGATCGAGAATGTGTTAACATTTTAACATTTTGTTAATGCATCATATGCATAACAGTAAATAACAGGCATTAAACGCAATCTGATTGGTCACATATTCACCAGTGCATTTCGCTTAGCCATTTGCTAGCTGCATTGTATTTTTAGCAGCTTCTACAAGAAGGAAAGTCTAAAAGTCATAAATGCAGGCTGCGACAGGATGCAAACGCTAGATGTGGAATTTACTGTGGGTTGGCAACCCAAGAGATACAGAAAACAGAACACAAACTGAAAAAAGATGCAAAGCAAAGACCAGGAACATGGATGAAATGTAGTTCATGAATATAGTGAAAATGAGACAACGAGAACACAGCAATGTTGTCGACTTAAAAGAAAATGAAACCCAAACTTAATAAAAGCTTGTATGAATAGTTTTTTCACACATATATTAAAGAAGTTGCGGGGCAGTGAGGTCAAGATGTTTCTCTCTCCAGCCACTTCCTCCAGCTCCTCCTGGGGCACACTTAGGCGTTCCCAGACCAGTCGAGAGACATAGTCCCTCCAGCATGTTCTGGGTCGACCCCAGGGTCTCCTTCTGGTTGGACATTCCCGAGCCACCTCAACTGGCTCCTTTCAACATGGAGTGGCAGCGATTCTCCATATAGCCGAGCTTCTCGCCCTATCTCAAAGGGAGAGCCCCACAACCCTACGAAGGAAGTTCATCTCAGCTGCTTGTATCTGCGATCTTGTGCTTTTGGGTCACTAGCCAAAGCTCGTGACTATAGGTGAGGGTAGGAACATAGACCAGCTCCGAAAGTTCCACTTTACAGCAGAATTGTTGGAGTGCCAAGATTTATGTTTTTCAGAAGTTCACTAGTTTATTTCTGATTTGTTAGATCATATCTAAATACTCTCATTATTGCCATTGACTTGCCTTGAATGAACTGGGGGTTTAAGTCTAGAAAGAGTTAAACAGCAGCACTGTCAAACTGACTAATGCAAACATCAAATCAAGCTCATTTTAGCAGATTGCCACTTTGAAAATGTAAGTAAAAACCACCAGCAGATGAAAATATGCATATCTTTGTGTGTAGTAGAAGAGTTTCCCACAGACTTCCTGTTTTGAATAAGGATTATAGAAAGTTTTGATTAAACCTCATTTTGAGACCTTCACCTTCCAACCAAACGTTTTCCACCACTGGCTACAGGTATATCTATCATATTCCACTAAAACCCTACTAAAGAATCTATGTATACAAATAGTAATGAATAGTTAAAATGTAGGCAAGCTTGCAGCATAGGTCACTTTCAAAATACTTCACACTGCTGAAGAAAAAGGTTGACCAAAAACCTGGTGGATTACCTGCTTCTGGGAGCAATGTCCTGATCGTAGTGCATTGACTAGCAAGCTAGAGCTGGCACTTGTAAATGCAATCAAAATATAGGCACCGCCACATGTCTGACTGAGCATGCAATCAGTAAACCAGCATAAGTTTATAAAGAGACAACAGACTCATTATTCTGCATATCACAGTCAATAGCAAAATCACATGCCATATGCAGACAATGAGGACTTGGTAATACTCCAGCAACAAAATGGTCTCCACGTTACACAATGCCAGAACTCTAACTGTTCAAACGGCAAGGGAGATTAGAGAGAATGTTGAGGACAACAAAATATAATTAGCGAATATAACGTCAGTCTTCTGCTTTCCTGCTCCTGGTGTTTTGGTATAGTCTCCAGATTAAATTAATTACTGCAGATGAATGAATTGAATAATTATTCTTTTCTTATAAACATTAAAAAAATTGTAAAAAAGTTCTATATGGGGAATTGACTGCTGTAATTTATCTGGTCAAACCATTCAGCTGAATATTTAATTAACTGGTTTAATTAAGCAGGAATTGGGAGACGTTGGGTAGAAAGTCTCTTGTCGAGTATAGCCACCAGCTTGCAGAAATAATAGAGCCTGATCTATCAATCCATTATCTACATCACTTCTCATCGGTGCCCTCACCCAGAGTCGGCTGAGATGGGCGCCAGCCTCCCCGCGACCCTAATTATGATTAAGCGGTTCAGAAAATGAATGAATGAACTTCTGATCGGAGTCACAGGGGAAGCTTGAGGCAGGGAACACCCTGAAAAGGTCACCAATCCATTGCAGATCTAACAAAGAGATTAACAATCATTCACACACAATCACACTTATGGGCAATTTAGAGCAGCACATTGACTTCATGTGTATGTCTTTAGATTGTAGGAGGAAATCAGAAGCATGTAAGCACAGGAAGAACATGCAAACTCTACACACAAAGGCCTGTCGCATGTGGGCTTCAAACCCAGAACCTTCTAGCTGTGAGGCAACAGAGCAAACCACTACACAACATGCACTACCCAAAAATAAACAAATACATTCAATCCACTTAATCCACTAATAGGGTCGCAAGGAGGCTGAGCCTGCCTTTGAACACTGGGCAAAGGCAGGGAACACCCTGAACAGCTCGCCCGTATATCACAGGACAACAGACATAATCATTTAGACTCACATTCACAATTTAAAACAGCCAATTAGCCTAATGTGCATATCTTGGAGTGTGGGAGGAAACTGGAGCACCCAGAAGAAACCCATGCAGGCATGGGGAGAACATACAAACTGCACATAGAAATGCCAGAGCTGATTAGGGAATGTGCTAATCACTCTTGTGAAGACCAAGATTAGTTCAGTAGTAATCTTGGTGGTACAAAGCAGAAGCACATGACAAGACATGTAACACTGAGTGGGGTTTGGGTCTTTTTATGGTTTATTTTCTATTTTAAATCAGGATAATAATGATATTTAAATTCAAGCATTATTCACTCCAGATGATGTTTTTAAATTCTGTTATATAAGGCCAGTAATATTGTGCCATTCCCATATACTGTATTTATATTACTGCATGAGTGACTTGCCACTTGCTAACCCTGGGTTTACACTGGGGCAAGATGTCCGTGATCTCCGCGATTTGAGAGTATCGTAATGAGCATGGATGGTTGTGGGATCAAATCCTGATGATCTTGAGGGAACTTGGTGGATTCATGATGATGGTGGAAAAGTTTTATGACCGTCAAAAATTTTGCCGCAATAATTACCATGTATTATGATTTGATGCCGCGATAGAACATGGGAATCGTAGTAGAGCGCAGCAGAGCTTCACAGACCTTCATGCACCATCGTAGGGATCTTGATGAACTTGGAAACACGATTCCTTCAAGTTTTATTTTACTGGATGCACATGGCCTCCCTTTTATACCCCAATCGTGCTTCAAGCATGCTCATAAATCGTGGAGCTCTGTGCTTTTTTTAAATCACGAAGATCGCAGACATCGTGCTTCAGTGTAAACCCAGGGAAAAGGTTTAACAACGGATGACTTCAAACCAGAAATTGATGTTAGAAGTGGTTTATTGATCAAAGCAACTAGGTGACTAAGCTACCCTGGCTGTGATCCTGATAAGTACCATAACCCCTCAGCTGCACAGTTCAACTAAAAGCCAAGGAACAGTGAGCTACAGACATTTGTTTGCTATGTTCCTATCTGATTTAATACTAAAACTGGAGCTTGTACACTAGTCAATATGCAAGAAAGTAGAATGAGGCTGCTTTTGCATCTTATGGAGAAACTGTCAAGCTGGACAGGAAACTATTGCAATTTCTCTTCCTGTGGCTGTTCCAAGGGAAAAAAGAAAGAAGGCCCTCCCGAAGGCTTGAGTTCCTTGAGTCTCCTTAAAAATCAATACAAAGTTAAGGCAAATTGATTCAACAAACTTCCTTGAATCACTCCTCAGGAACACAGAGGACTGCTGATTCACTGCTGCAATATCAGCAGGTCCAATCTCAGGAGTCAAAAATACTCCAATACATAAATTTTCCTGGGGGATGATCACACTAGAGGTGCAGTAGAAAAGCGACTGACACAAATGACAGTACGTGGCTGTTGCTTTTCATCCTCAAATTTGTCATGCGACATTCGTCGTAGTTTGCATCGCGTTTTGGTCACCTGGATCGTGAACTCGAAACCGGAAAATTTGAAGCATATCTGAAATTTCTGTGAATGTCGCAAAACGAGGCTCTGACACGAAACTTCTTCAAGTTCAAGTCTCAAGTCTCAAATTCTTCTTAAACAGTCCGCACATGTTGCGAGAAGGGCGCAAAGTCATTTTGCTTGCAACTTATTCGTTTTCATTCACAAGGAAAAGTGGCAAGAAATTTCCAAGCATAAAGTTTGAGACTTGCTGGCATCCCGCCATATTTCATATATTTTGTCATCATTCGAATTTTATTCGCATTTTGTTGGTGCAAAAAAAATGGATATAAAAATCTAATGATTTGGGAATAAAAAGCGAAGAAAATGTGGCTGATTTACGATAGGGCATTTGTTTTTTTGTCAAACATCTGCAAAACAATCGCAAATTACTTCGCCGCGTGACTTTCTTGCGATTTGGAGTCACAAAACATTTTGACGCAAATTAAAAAATAAAACACAAAAAATCAATTTGCATTAGTCACTTTTCTATCACACCTCTAGTGTGACCACCCATTTAAATAGTTCACAGACACACCAACATGACTTCCTCTCCTATTTGATTATAATAATAAAAAATATATCAGACAGCCAAGTCAGAACTTGGTCCTTAAGTGTTACATATATATGGACCAGCGGTATTTGGGTTGTAAGTTTCCCCCATGATACAATATTCTAACATTCTGTAGAAGCTGGACAGAATGTAAAAAAGGATTTATTCATTCACTTATTATCTACACTGTTTATCTATCGAGGGTCATTGTGAGCTGGGGCCAATCCTAGCAAGAGCTGGAATGTTCTGTGAACAATAGATAAATAATAATGAACATAATGTACTGTATCACTAAAAGGAACTGTGTGGTGCTGGAATGATTGACCAAGTAGCCCACCACATGAGCTGTTACTATGCATGTTATTGTTAGAGTTACCATGACAACTTGGAGTACAAGTGAGAACAGACAGCATGTTCTGACTGAAGAGGATATTCACTGTCTTGGTAAATTTGATTGTATTACCATGTGCTTCTTTTCCTTCTTTATAAATCACAAAACCAAAATCAGAAAGGAAATAAAATAGAAAATAACCCATTTTCTGAAGCCCGTGATTATCACTGATGAATTAAAGAATATGATTATGAGTACAGGGCGGCACGTGGCGTAGTGGTTAGCACGTCCGGAGGTCAGCACGTCCAAGGAGGTCCTTGGTTCGATTCCCAGGTTCTGGCGTTTCTCTCTGGAGTTTGCATGTTCTCCCTGAGCTTGCACTGGTTTCACCCGGGTACTCCGGTTTCCTCCCACCGTCCAAAAACATGCACTTTAGGCTTAACTGGCTGTTCAAAATAGCCTGTAGGTGTGAGTGTGAATATAGACGGTAGTGTGTGTTGCCCTGCGTTGGTCTGGCGAGCTGTTATACCCTGCCTTTGGCCAGTGCTGGCTAAAATAGGCACCAGCCTCCCTGTGACCCCAGTAGGATAAAGCAGTTTTGCAAATGACTGAGTGAGATTGTCAGCACATTTTAGTGGAGCAGCTTCAGTGGAAGCAGAAATCACATTTACTAAACAGTTGTTGTGCCGTAGGTAATGCAGGCCCTTTCCATCAGCCACCTTAAGTACATTTTAGACCTGTAGGAAACACTGCTCATTTCTCAATCCACACTGTTTCTGTGCTTGTGTCACATGTTGACAACCAAACATTAAACCTGTTAAATAATTGACTGTTTACATGTCACTTGAAGCACACACCTTTAACAATGATCAGTGATAGACTGTGATCCAGGTCAACCTGTCTAGTGTATTGCAGGGCAAGCACAAACAACTATTTTTACTCTTATTAACACCTAAGGGTAATTTAGAGTACGCAGCTGACCTTATTATGCATGTCACTGGGAGTAAACTGTCACACCCAGAGGAAACCCCCAACTGCTCTCCGGGCGCCCCCAGTGTATGTGGCAGCCCACTGCTCCGAGTGTGTGTGCTCACTGAGTATGTGTGTGTATGCTCACTTTGGATGGCTTAAATGCAGAGGCAGTAATTTTCATTTTCATGTGCGATTAATACAGTATAACAAAATCAGAAAATCAAAACCCATCCAAGCACTAGCTGGGATTCTGACCCCAAACCCTTCTGCTAACCATGGAGCCACTGTGTCCCTTCAACTGATTCATTTACTTTAATTATTAATAGTGTCATCCAATAACACAGTGCAGCAGGAAATCGAATTTGTAACATGTGTAGGCTGTTCAGTAAAGTGCAGTTTGATGTGCTCTTTGCATTGCTTTACTTTAACACCATATATA
>JAOUQZ010000019.1:2024554-2042872 GCA_028564935.1 Neosilurus hyrtlii
GAAACGCAAATGACTCGAATGGCAATTCGCAGCTGTTGCTTTTCATTCTCAAAATGTTCTCCTATTTGTCGTGCAAGATTCCCAGCATTGCATTTTGGTTGCCTGGTTCGTGAGCTCATTGCAAAAAAATGTAAAAAAAACGTTTGAAATTTCCGCAAATGTCGAAAAACGAGGCTCTGATGCAGAGTAGCTTCAAACTCTTCTCAAACAGTCCGCACATGTCGTGAAAAGGTTGCAAAGTTGTCGTTTTGCTCACAAATGATTCACTTTTCGTTTGCAATGAAATTGAAGTTTGAAAATTCCAGGTGGAAAGTTTGAGACTTGCTGGGATCCGACATATTCCATATATTTTGTCATCATTCATATTTTATTCGCATTTTGTTTACGCTAATAACGAGCAAGTAAAAAGTGAATGGTTTGAGAACAAAAATGGAAAAAAATGCGACTAATTTACGACAGAAGATTTGTTTTGCTTTTGCTAAACATTTGCAAACCAATTGCAAACTACTCGCAAATCTGTTGCAAATTGTGTATTTAAGCCTCAAAATAATCGCTTGCATGTGGAGTCACAAAACATTTGACTCAGATTTCAAAATTCACAAAAAAAAACCCTATTTGCATCACTTGCTTTTCTATAGCACCTCTAGTGTCTCTCTAACCGTGATCATGTTTACAGTTGAACACCTTTATAGTTCATAATATTGTTTTGTATTTGAGTACAATTTTTGACTATTTCTGTAATATTATTCTATTTTATTCTAAAACCTTATTTGGCACTACATGGCACAGCAGTTTGTTTTGCTCTCTGTTGGTTGCTGTTATCGTTGTTTTAGACAATAACAATAAAGATACTTGAACTCGAACTTGCAAAACTGAACCTAAATTATTTGAAAGCCCCCCAGTGCAGCTAACTGGGTTATCAAAGGCCGGCCATGTCTCTCACTGTCTGTGGTGAGAGGCATGTAAAAGAACCATTGCTGACTTTTATCAAGAATAGCCGTTAGAGTGTTTCTGCCCTGTGATGGCCTGGCGAGCTGTCCAGAAGAAACAGGCATTCTGGAGACAACTCTATAGCCAGTACAGCAATGTTAAAATTGAAATGAAATCAAATTTAGAATAAAGATTTCAGCAGTGGCATAAAATGACCTGAGTTCTTTTTGTAACCAACAAATTCTCGAGGATAAAGAATATTTTATCTTCCCCTGGCCACACTCTTTCAGGTAAATTTTCTCTGTCGCCGTCAGGGCGTCGTTAACTTTTAACTGCTTTTAAGACTAACCATTCAAAGTCTTTTATCCCCTCTGCAGTCCGTCTTTTATATTTGCTGTAGATCTTTATTTATTTTGGATGGCATGGTGGTTAGCACATCCACCTCACAGCAAAAGAAAACAAACCTGAGTTCAAGACCAAGGCTCGGCATGGGCGTTTCTGTGTGGCGTTTGCACGTTCACCTAATGCTTGAATGGGCTTCCTCTGGGTACTCCTGTTTCCTCTCACAGTCCAAAGACTGTCCAAAACATCAAACTAATTGGCTGTTCCAGATTGGCCCTGGGTGGGAGTATGACTGGTGAGTGTACTTCTTTGCCCAGAGTCGGATGAGATGGGCTCCTGCCACACCGTGACCTTGATAGAATTAAGTAGTTCAGAAAGTGGGTGAGTGTGTGTTTTTTATATATTATATTATATATAATATTTATTTATATGTTTATTCATTTCTCCTCTGTTTTAATGTATTTTTTTCTATGTATTTTCTATGTTGTTGTCCGTCCTAGATCACCATAGAGATTACCACGGGTCGTCTGGCATCAGTGTCGTTGTCCATATCTGTCATCTGTTTCTCAACCAGTCAACTTACTCCAACTAAACTTTCACAGACTCTTATTGACATCATGCTCTTGGGCACGTACTTTTTAGGTCTTGCATTCAATGAATTTTTGTGCTTTCCTGTAACAAAACATGGACTTGGACATATCAGTGCTTGACAATTGGGTTGCCGTCGTTAATCCACAACTCCTAATGATGCTTTTTGTTCATTGTTCATTCATTTTCTGAAGCGCTTAATCCTAATTAGGGTCGTGGGGAGGCTGGCACCCATCTCAGCCGACTCTGGGCAAGGGCAGAGTACACCCTGGACAGCTCGCCAGGCCATCGCAGGGCAGAAACATGCTGACGGCTATGCAGCTACTCTTGATGAAAATCAGCTGTGGTTCTTTTAAATGCCTCCCACCACAGATTATATATTTATTTTTTTATATTAGGATTTTTCACTGCTGGTTTTAATAAACACAAGTGCAACACAAGTATTACCTGGAAAACTCATTCTTATTTATTTTTGTAAGACAGGTTACAAACAAATTGCCCCTGGTGGGAATAATAAAGTTTTAGAGTCTCGGTTCCTGAACTCCATTGTATGAACAATTTGCCAGTCAATCTAAACATACACTGCTGTAGACAGTTACAGTTCAACTGATATACACATATTAGGATTTATACATTTATACAGATAATATGTTTATGTGTAGAAATTATCCAATGTGTTATCACATACGAGCAGTTAATCTCCATCTCCACTGCTTTACAGTTTCAATATCCTACGATTCTAAGCTTATTAAAACGCACATAGTGATCAGTGATGCATGTAGAACTTAATCATGTCATAAAATGAATATATCAGACACTAATGCAATGGCAGCATATGCAGTGCAAGACATTGAACAAAGTCACATTAAATAGTCACACTCATAATGTGACCTTGAGTTGATTTAAAAAAATAATAATTCCGGGGATTTAACTGCTTTAGAAGCCTCCACACCGTTATCTTGATCAACCCCCTCAATGAGGGGTTTCATGGTTGCTCACTGACCTTCAAAAAAATAAAAATAAAGCAATGTACTTTGCCGAAAATGTTTTTCATGTCGGAGTTCACCGTAACAATCAATGAAAAACAATGGACTACAGGAATTGTACAATGGTGCGTTCAGATTCTTGCTGCCAGGCACACACACTGGGTTTCGGAGCAGTAAAACTGAATTTGAGCCAAAATAGAACCGTCAGATCTGACTTAGTCACTGAGTGTGTGACAGTCAGGCTGTCTGGCCATCAGAGGGATTTTAGGAGGAGAGGAACTCGGTGTACTCAAACCCTCTGGCCATTAGTCTGAAAAGGAACTGTGTTCTACTGAGATGACACACTGCACTGCTGAAAGTCAAGAGAACAACACACACAGGGCAGAAAAGAACGGCCACATTCACACACACACACACACACACACACACACACACACACACACACACACACACACACACACACACAAAATATGAATGATGTCTCTCCCACTTGAGTTGGTGACATTGGTGTGGCTGGCTGGCCCAATATGTCAAAATTTGTTTTATTTGTTTATTTTTTGGTCATTTTTTTTATCGAGTCTCTTCATTTCTGTTGTGGCTGATTGTAAAAATCCCTTGTGCCACGGACAGTGACAGTCATTTTCATCCCACTTGTGTTGAGGAATTGCTTTTGCCATAAGCATGAAAATAAATGAGAAATATATTGATGGGTGGGTGGCTGCATGGCTAGATAGATAGATAGATAGATAGATAGATAGATAGACAGACAGACAGACAGACAGATAGATAGACATCTTTAATTGATGTTTAATTTACTTGAATTTTCAAGGACTATCTTTGTTTATCATAAAATTTATAGCATGCTGTATTGTACATATATTTTTGTAATATAGTGTAGAGTTAAAGAATCTAATTAGTCAAAATTACTAATCATAGTGGGGGGGGGGTGACTGGCGTCCCAGTGTTCCGCTTCATCCTAATTAGGGTTGCGGAGAGGCTGGCGCCCATCTCAGCCAACTCTGGGCAAAGGCGACATACACCCTGGACAGCCCACCAGGCCATCACAGGGCCAACGCACGTATAACCATTCACACTTTCATAACTAGGGGTGATTTGGGACCACCAATCAGCCTACTCTGCATGTTTTTGGACTGTGGGAGAAAAATGAAGTCCCCAGAGGAAACTCATGCAATAACATACAAACTTCACACAGAAACGCCCCGAGCCCGACAATCGAACCCAGGCCTTCCTGTTGTGAGGTGAAACTGCTAACCACTGCACCACGGTGACGCTGTATTTCATGGTTATTTAATATGCCTTAATACATTCGGACCTTCAGCAGTGACTTTTCTGGGATTTGCTTCAAACTATATTACTGCCTACTGAGGTCATACAGCAAGGAAGTCTGATAAAGGTGTGATCCAGTCTTTTTTTTTTGGGTGTTGTTGATATTTTTATTTATTTATTCATTATTTATTAATTTTTGTGTCTATGTGTGTGTTTAGATCAGTGGTCTTGAGGTGTTGCCTAAAGGTGCTCATTCACAGTCTATGTGTTTTATCTTCCACTATCATGTTTTTTCACTAAATACAAAAGTTTACCAGTGAACCCACCATAACTCATGGGCTTATTATCATTTATTCACTGGTTTTACATCTATCTGTTTACAATAACAATGACAAGACCATTTGACCAGAATAACAATTTTTCACATATAACACACACACACACACACACACACACACACACACACATACACACACACACACACGCACACACACACAGAGATTACATCCAACATGTTTGAAGTTACTTAAAACTTACAGTTTTTTCACTGCTTGTATCATCCGTGTCTGCACTTATGGCCGCGTTTTGTTATGATGATGAAGAGCTCTAACATGCTCTTGCCTCAAGATGGCAATGTTTATGGATATCATTGTGCCCAGGGCAGGGATCATTGACATGCACATACAGGAGTAACCAAATGGTTTCATGAAGACATCACACCCAAGTCCATTTTATTTTCAAGAGATAACACTGTATTTCATGTTCATTTAACATGCCTGGAAAGTCAATGAGCCCCTTTAATTTTCTTTAAAAACAGCTCTGCCAAATGTGTCGCCTAAAGGTGATGCTGCAGTCATACTTGATTGAACATAACATCCTCAGGCATAAGACACTGATGTATTCATGGATGGTTGTTTAAAAAGGAATTTTCTGTCTCAGTCGTGAAACTGACCTGTGAAGAATATATCCATTTCCAAGTGGCTATGATAAAGAAAAGGTTTAACAAAGCAGAAAAACGAAGTGACCCAGGCATTCCCTTCATGGATTCCATACAGGCTGTTATGGATAATTTATGCTTCTTAATTTCCAGGCATTACTTTTAAGACAATACTGTTATCAGGTCCCACAGACAGACCAAACCTCTCTCTCACTCTCTCACTTGTTTTCTGAACTACTTGGCGGGGCTGGGTGCTGACTGGCTGGGTACACCCTGTACAAATCTCCAGTCCATTGCAGGGCACAACCATTTACCCTCACACTCATATTCAGTTTGGAACACCCAGTTAGCCTAATGTACATGTATTTATTTATTTTTTTTACTGTGGGAGGAAACTAGAGTACCCAGAGGAAACCCACACAAGCACAGAGAAAATATGCAAACTCCACACAGAAACGAATGAGCCCGGGAATCGAACCCAGGACCTTCTTGCTGTGAGGCAGACATGCTAACCATTACGCCATCATGCAGCCCCGGACCAAAGCTGAGAAGACTAAACCGAACCAAAGAAGCCTTTAACAAGAGTATCCTGGCCTCTTTATTGCGATTTTATGATGATGATTGTATGCACACATTATAAATTCAAGACCGCAGCATGTCAAAGCAGCATGAAGCAGCTGGACTCAACTGCGCATGGGTCATGAACGCTGCAGGTGAGATTGTAAGTTATTGTTCTCTCGTGCTCCAAATATGCCCTACTTTCATCTAAATGATGGCACAGCAAAAATAATTCTGATTATTCCTGGCACACTTTCAACTGGACCACAGGGGATGGGAAGTGAAGGTCACTAAAATGCACATGCATGCACACACACACACACACATGGCCTGGACACTAACTGTGATTTTGGTGTGTATTATTTCATAAGGTCAGTTCAAACACTGCTCACTCATAGAGTTATCACTGACCTTGTCAGGCAAACAGAGTCTCTCTCTCCCTCTCTCTCTCTCTCTCTCTCTCTCCCTCCTAATACACACACAACACGGCCAGTGGGAAGCTAGCACGATGAGCATGATCTCTTGGTTGGAAAAGAATGGCATGTTGATTGTAGTTAATAGGCCACTTAATATGTTAATATTGAAGCATATTCAGTGAAAAATCTACCCCTGCTGATGGCCAAAGAGTATGTAATAAAAAAACAACAACCATAATATATGGATTGCTTGTCATCTGTTATTATTATTATTATTCATATTATTATTACTATTATTATACTCAAATTATTATTATGTGAAGCCACTAAAAGGCCATGAAGATCATGACATGACAAGGCTATCAAGTGGCGTACATACAGGAAATGATAAGCAACAAGCGAATCACTACGTGACACAAGCTGAATGCTTAACAAAGCGCTAGTGGCCAGCTCTGTGTGCCTAGGTAACACTCTCGCGAGCTCCAATTTTTTTCAGAGTTAAACTGTGAGCAGTATCTAGCCAGTTCTCTGCTAAAACCTAACATCTGCAAGCAGTATCTTACTAGTTCACTAGGTGCGAGTGTTAGTGTGAGTGTTGGCCCTGAAATGGACTGGTGAGCTATTCTGGGTGCATCCCTCCTTCGCTCAGTGTCGGCTGAGATAGGCACCAGCCCTCCCACGACCCTAGTAAGAATAATTAATAATAATAAATGCAAACATTTTATTTTATGACAACATGACAATACCTGATGTTATTCCATATTACCCAAACCATGTATTCACATTTCTGAGTTGCACCTGCACTATGAGCTCAGGTATTTCAGGCTGCAATCTAATACAGGCTTTTCATAATGTATTTATTATTCAATTTGACTGACTGCACTTCTACTACTTTAGGAGCGTAGGTGGAGTTCATTGAAGGATCACTGTATTGTTGAGGGAGCACAATATACCCACAGGATATTTAACACTAATGCTTTTTTTAAGCTGTGGGGAAATGGCAGGTGAGGATGTTTAGAACTGTAAAGTGGAGCAGTAAAATATGGTTAAACAATATAACAATCTTCAACATTAACACATGGTCTTTCCTTCCCCTGATATGGTTCTTTGTAGCACTCAGTGAACCAGTCATAATAACAATAATAATAAGAGGAAGAAGAAGAATGGGTGGCATGGTGGTGTAGTGGTTAGCACATCCATCTCACAGCAAGAAGGTCCTGGGTTCGTGTCCTGGTTTGGCGAGGGTGTTTCTGTGTGGAATTTGCATGTTCTCCCCATAGGTTTCCTCTGGTTTCCTCCCACAGTCCAAGTATGGACATTAGGCTAAATGGCTGTTTCAAATTGCCCTTAGGTATGAATGAGTGTCACTGGTTGTGTCTGTTGGCCCTGCAATGGTCTGGTGAGATGTTCATGGTGTACTCTGCTTTCGGCCAGAGTCGACTGGGACAGTCTCCAGCCACCCTATGACCCTAGTAAGATTAATCTTAATTTTCAGTTAAGATTCATCTTAATCTTCAGTAAATGGATTATTGGAAGATAATAATAATAATAATAATAATAATAATAATAATAATAATAATAAGTACACACGTATACCCTGTACACACACACCAGGCAAGATGTTCTGTTTTACTGACAGTCATGATATTTCTTTACTCCCATGATGACAAATTTTATCACTTTTTTACACACACACACACACACACACACAGGTGTGCACGCGCTTGTGTGCATGCACACATCCTCCTTTTGCCACAAGGGCCATTTTGATGTGCCTGACTTCAGAGGTGACACTTCAATTTCAGAGACCTGGAGACTCTGGCTAATAAATTTACCCATTAGAGCAGACATTCACCCACACCCACATATTCTTCTTCCATCTCACCATCTTCTTGACTTCCATCTTCTTATACAAGCCATTTCAACTGAAATTGGACTGTTTGCAGCATCAGGAATGAACATTTTCACTGGGTAAGATATTCATACACTTTCCATAGTAATAAACTCCACATACAACAGGGCCCAAGAGTCTAAATTCACCACAAAAAAGCAAAAGTTATTAAGCACGACTCCATCAATTGAAATAAACATAAAGCAAAGTTAAACTTTAAACACATGACAATAAACAACTCAAGCACAGCATGCTATTGGCTTGACTATTAGATGACAACAATCTTGTGTTAGAGAAGGTCCTGCATGAAGCCCCATAGGAATGGGCCATGACTTAGCTGACTATCACTTATCCACCTGTTTGTCTTTCTATACCTACCCTATCCCTGGCTGGATGCTACTTGGCACCATAAAAAACAAGCTCCTCACAACATTTCCAGTTGACGGTTAGTGCAAAAACTCACCAAGTTCCTTCACTTGGCTCAAAAAATTGGGCTGAATGCACACATTCATACATCATATTTCATAATCTTACATTCACCATTAAACACTTAAATTTTAAAGGTTTTTATTTTTGGTCTCAGACTGCAGTGGTGCATGCTGGGAGTATGGAAATTTGAGAACTGATGGCATTCTGATTGGTTTTCTTCATGAGGATGTAATCAGTCCTTTGTGCTCGCCATCACCCCCACCCACTGATCTTGATAACCACCGGACGCTGTATGTGACTAAGCGAGCCGCTCAGCTTTGAGGCTAGCGGGCAGCCATGTTACGGGCCCAATAAGTAGCAGGGCAGGCTTCTTGGGGCTTGGATTTAAGCATATATACACATTTGTTTCATAATGTATTTCATATAGTACTTGTTTTCAAAGTGTTATTAGTTACATATAGGTCCATATAACACTCCATATATATAACTAAAATATTTTATGTACTTATAAATGTTTAAAGTTAGTTAATAACCCACTTAAAAGCTGTAATTGTAAACAGATATACTGTGTATAATACATGAGATTGTGAACTTTTATTGTTTTATTACGTCTAGACAGAAAAGTGTGAAATATTTCCAGTGATTATTAGCAATTAATCTTTTATGACAGCGTGAAATTATAATGATGATGATATCAGCATGATTCCTGATAATGAAAATACCAATAAATCTGACTTAATAATAAAGAATAATCATTTTAATTAACTGAAACTTACTTACAGGCTTCATAAGATGTTGTGGAAATCAAATAATGTAGGTCCAGAACCCTGTTCTGTCAAACCAGTGCTCCTCAGAATGGTTGGAACACAGCTCTGCATGTTTTTAAGGATAATAGTTTTCTCTTCTCATCTTCACTAATCACTTTTTTACATTTACATTTACAGCATTTAGCAGACGCTCTTATCCAGAACGACTTACAGAAGTGGTTTAAAGTCATTATCAGTGAATATATACTGGTCAAAAACTCAGTGGGTGGGTGTTGTGTGCAAGGGTATTTTTATTATTATTATTATTATTATTATTATTATTATTATTATTATTAGTTATTATTAGTATTTGTGTGTCTGTGTGAGTGTGACACATAGTGCTAATCTAAGTACTGCCGAAAAAGGTAGGCTTGGCTATTCCAAGCACTTCCTGAATGATTTGATGAGGATGAAAACAGCATAAACCATATGCTACGGTCTGCACATGCACCAGATCACAACCCAACTGAACACATATGGGAGTCAAATATTGCAGTCAATCGGAGCTCTTAAGAAAATGTTATTTGGAGGAACATCGTTCCCCCATCCAAAATTGATCCAGAGACTTGTAGAATCCTGGACACTCCTGGAAGCAAGACACCTGTATTTATTTTTGTCAGCTATCCATAGTCTGTTCTGCCACACAATCAGGCAGAAAATGCAATATAACACCACTTCTCTAATAAACCTCTATGACACGTTCACTGACCTTTCGTGTGTTATAGGTACCCGGACACATACAATGCTCTGTCTAACTTGAAGACTTGAAGGAGTTGAACTTTTAATTATTTAATTAGATCCCGTTAGACCTATTGGAAAGTTCCAGTATATGTAAATGTAATGACTATCATAATATTATTTTATTTAGTACAATTTTCATAAACTCTCAAATGTCTAGTAATAATAACAACAATATATAGCTCACGCAAAAGGTAATAACTTACTAGGAACGAGCACGCAAAAATTGGCACATCATAGTACTATCCGTGTAGCTTACACAAAACGTAATAACACAGTATATGCAATGTCTCAAATGTCTATTAGTATATACTACAGGGAACATGGAAAAAGGTAGGTTTTCAACCATCGTTTGAAGATACCCAGTGACTCAGCTGTCCGGACATCCAAAGGAAGTTCATTCCACCACCTTGGAGCCAGAACAGATGAGAGTTTAGATGCATTTTTCCCTTGTCCCTTGGTAGAAGGAGGTGCAGTGCTGGGGGTGATAAGTGCTTTGATCTTTGGCTTTGCAGGCAAGCATTAGTGTTTTAAATCTAATGCGAGCAGCTACAGGAAGCCAATGGAGAGATCGTAGAGGTGGAGTGGTGTGGGAAAATTTCAGAAGGTATAACAAGCCGTGCAGCTGCATTCTGGATCAGTTGCAGAGGTCGAATGGCGACAGGCAATTGTCCATGGTTACTTCAAGGCTTCATGCAGTGACTGAAGGAGAGAAGCTTCAGCTGGTGAACTGCCATCCATGAGGAGATACTTGCCAGTATCTTGCCTATTTTTAATAGTTCTGGCTCACTGTGCGTAAAACTCTTAATGGCAAGGCAATGGTTTGATGTCCTATGTACAAACTTAAATATTTATATACATATACATGGCATATGAAACAAATCTAACTAACATATAATTAACATATAATTATAACTTAGTGTCATGCATGTGCACACCTATATATGCCTTTATGTAAATAATTTTATATAATTTTATATAACATTACAGGACATTTTGGCATAAATGGCATTAAATACATTATAAATCCTACTTATGAAATGTTTTTCCATTTCCAGTTCCTTTTCTATATGTACAGTTATTTGCTGCACAAGATGGCATAATAAAATATAAAAAAAATAGTTGTAAAACAATAAAAATACAGAGGGAGATTATGGTTGTTTAGACCAGCGGGGGACCACAACAGGCAATGTTATGGGGCTCGCAAGATGGCCGCTTAAACATATCCAGTTACTTCAGCTTTGGCAGCCCAATGCAACATCCAGTGTTTACTTTTAGATCGAGAAAATGCAGGGTTTTTTTTTATTATTTTCTCGTTAAAGGAGCAGCGCTACTCTGATAACACTAGATATCTATCAGGAGCTATGCCTTTAGACAATGCCTAAATATTTATATATTATTTAAATGAAACATACTATATGGTGCTATGGAGAATGTTCCCCTTCAGTTATTTTCCCCCTTTTTAAATAATGTAATTGTTCTGCTATAAATAATACTGTACTGTAACTTTGGTACAATTTGCTATTCATTTTAAATAAATTATGAAATGAAAAAAAAATCACCCACCTTTAGAAACTCCTGGTTTATGAGGTTTTTTTATTTCTTTTACTTTCTGCACACATTATTACTGAGTGCAGTGAGTTGTACATTAAATGAAGGCAGTAAAGTAATATGCTATCAAGGCTGTGATGCATGGTTCTGGTAATTAACACCCTGCAATGTGAGTTCATACAGAGGAGATTTCAGTATGTGACTAAAAGATTCAAAAGAGTCATTGCTGTGATGCGGCATTGTAGTGTAGTAGTGATCACAACATGAAGTGGCATGTAATGTTAGGTGGTTGTATGTTACCCCCATGCCTGCACGTTTGCAACCCTTATCAGTGGTATAGTGGTTAGCATGTCCACCTCACAGCAAGAGGGACATTTCTGTGTAGAGTGTCCATGTGCTTGTGTGGGTTTCCTCTGGGTACTCCAGGTTCCTCCCACAGTCCAAAGACATGCACAGTAGGATAACTGGCTATTCCAAGCACTTCCTGAATGATTTGATGAGGATGAAAACAGCATAAACCATATGCTACGGTCTGCACATGCACCAGATCACAACCCAACTGAACACATATGGGAGTCAAATATTGCAGTCAATCGGAGCTCTTAAGAAAATGTTATTTGGAGGAACATCGTTCCCCCATCCAAAATTGATCCAGAGACTTGTAGAATCCTGGACACTCCTGGAAGCAAGACACCTGTATTTATTTTTGTCAGCTATCCATAGTCTGTTCTGCCACACAATCAGGCAGAAAATGCAATATAACACCACTTCTCTAATAAACCTCTATGACACGTTCACTGACCTTTCGTGTGTTATAGGTACCCGGACACATACAATGCTCTGTCTAACTTGAAGACTTGAAGGAGTTGAACTTTTAATTATTTAATTAGATCCCGTTAGACCTATTGGAAAGTTCCAGTATATGTAAATGTAATGATTATTATAGTATTATTTTATTTAGTACAATTTCCATAAACTCTCAAATGTCTAGTAATAATAACAACAATATAGCTCAGGCAAAACTAGGAACGAGCACGCAAAAATTGGCACATCATAGTACTATCCGTGTAGCTCACACAAAACGTAATAACACAGTATATGCAATGTCTCAAATGTCTATTAGTATATACTACAGGGAACATGGTTGGCCCGCTATTTATTTAGAGTGCATAAAGCTTGAATCAAATTGACGGACACAAAACAGCCTTGGGAGGTCCGGGGGGGGTAGATTTCACAAACACTAATGAGCAAATCAGAGGCGACTCTCTATGAAGCCATGAGGAAGAAACCTTGACAGGAATTAGATGCAAACGGAACCCACTGGACTGTGATCTTGGTGTTCCAAAAAAATTGTCAGATTTTCTAAGTGACCCTATTGTTAGGAAAATGCAACTTTAAAACTCTCTAACCAGGAATCCCAGAGAACATCTTTGTCCTGCTCTGTGGGTGGGAAGGATAGCGTCACATGAGCCATTTAACAAAGCCTTTGAATACAGAGGTGAAACAAGCCATTATACCATCCCGGCATGTTTAGAGTTCCTATTTTAAAGAAAAAATGGCCTGTTTTCGCATGCATGCATTTACCAGCTATTGTGTAATTTGGCAAGATGCAGATAATGGGGTCCTAATTGGCAATACCTAAATTAGGAGAAAATTAGGTTTATACAAATAAAGTGTAATGAGATCCTTTTCCAATTAGCAACTAGATTTAATTTTCAGGCCACATTTATATAAGGAATAAAACACCAAAATACTCCATGACATCATGCTAAGATGTGGCCTGACATGTCATTTCCCTCACGCCATAGCAATTTGAAAGTGATTTTTATTTATTAAGTAAAGAGTAACATTTGTTATCCTATTTTCTTCATTTTGGTCACCTGCCAATTCCCCAATTAGCCAGTTTTTATGTAACACACAGTACAACATTATACACATTACACACATTAGTAAAAACTGTTATATATTCCTTTAAGACATGTGAACCCAGCGAGGTGCATCCTTCTGAACTGAATGGGGGCAGCACAACACAAAGGAAATTTATTACACATTTATTTATTTTTATTTTCATTTTTACAAATTTATTTACATTGCCTCTCATACATACCTCCTCACAAACACCATGATTGGCTAGCATCACCGTGATTGATAGAAAGGAAGAGAGAAAGCTATTCCTCCCACCCCGAGAGCAGCTAATTTTACTCCACTGGCTCTGAGCCATGGACGTCTGTAGCATTGTGGGGATTTAATCTCCCGACTGCTTATCTGTTGCACCACTAGGGAGCTACATGTCATCATTTTTAACTGCTTATAGTTAGATTTAAGGTTATGGAATCGCTGCAACACATGCTGGTCTTTCTCTGGCCAGACTTTTTCATTCATCTTGAAGTGCAGAGGAAGAAAAAAGAAATGTCGTTTGTCAAGCCTGTAAAGTTCTGAATACTCTACCTATGGGAAAAAAAAATTACTGACAAGTATTGACATTTGAGATTTATACTATAATATTTAGCAAGCATTTCTTTATAGACATTTGCACTATATGAGCTACTACATGTGTTTATTTGTTAAACAAATAAGTTACAGGCTCCTGACTGGCGTGTTGACAAGGTGCGTAACTATTAACCTGGAGATCGCAAGTTCGAATCCAGGTTGATGCCGCAACCATGGGAGCTAATTGGCTAAACTCTCACGAGAGGGACGGATGGCATACGCTTACCTGTCACTCACAGCGGCCCAATCCATGGGCGTCTGTGAGCTCATTCTCACAAAAGGGGGCGGATAACGCTTTCCCTCCGAGTATATTAGGCCGCCTCCAAAGTGCGTAAAGAGGCGGGTGGCAGCAATGCATGTCACGGAGGGGGCATGTGCATGTTTTGCACCGCCCTGGTTGGTAGTGGTTGTATGTGATTGGGAGGCGACACTTGACAGGTGGAATTGGACCCTTAACAGCTCGCTAGGCCATTGCAGGACAACACGTACAACCATTCACATCCACATCTAGGGGCAATCTGAAACAGCCAGTTAGCCTAATATCTTTGAGCTAAGGGAGGAAACCGGAGTTTCTGGAGAAAACCCACATGGGAGAACACGTTTACATATTATCTGATTTTATTCGCATGCATTATGTCCTGTGAAAAAGAAACTATGTTCAGAGCTGCTTTTATTAATAAAATAAAAATTTGAAAATAAATTGAACAATGTTTTCTGACCATCTGTGGTGCACTAGTTTATTATCTCACACGCATGTGTTCACGTGTCCTCAAATATTTTATTTAAACTCAGCAGCCCTTATAATGGCAGAAAAAAATGTAAAAAAAAAAAAAAAAAGGAGACAAAGTCAACAAGGGCAAATTAGTAATAAATAAATAAATAAATCAACAAATTATTGAACACAGGGTCTGCGCTCGACTGGGTCTCTTTGCACTGATCTACAGTGGTTCCTGGGTGTGTATAAAAGCCAGCGGAGCAACACTAATGAAAAGCAGCTCAGCTGTGGAGATTTTAAGCAGACTCCTGATTTACACTCAGAGCACACAGCTTAAAGATCCATGGATCCAATTCATAAAACATGTCAGAGTACTTAAGCTCATATAGCCAACATTTCTGTTTCCACGTCACCTTTGTAATGTTTTCTTTGAATTTTGAATCTCTGAGCTGTAGAGATGTTGTTGCTCATATGTACATGTTTCATGTGATAATTCCATCTACAATTCATTGTAAAGGTTAATCAGAAAATACATTTTTGGATATTGTAAATTAAAGTATTATAATATTACATAGAATATATTATAATGTTGGGTGATCTGTCTCGAAAAAGGCGCTCTGACTTGGGTTTAATGCAGAAAGCAGCTTGACATTAACAAGATGATGGTTATTAAATGGTCTTTGTCCTTAGGACTGTTAAATTTAGCTCATATCAGCAAGTGCAGGGAACTGTTTATGCAGAAGTGACGTCAAAACCAGATAAAACACATGCACAGGATACCTTGTGCATCACTAATGAGATATCATCATATTCTAGCATTAGATTGACCTGATGTAATTTAGCATAATAGGAATTATCAAATTATGAGTACGTCTAGTGGTGGTGAACAGAATTAAAGTGAATAAAGTATTATCCAATGAGAGTAGGCCAAAGTGTTTCACCATGGGAGTTTTTAAGACAGTGCACAAGGTTCAGGTGCAAGATTCACTCTTGAAACTAACCTCCTTTATTACTTTTTGTGTGAGCAATATGGGAGGTACTGTGACATGACAATTTTCGTTCCTCAGGAAAATTGTGTGTGTTTCTCTGTTAGTTATTACCTTTCGTGTGAGCTATATATTGTTCACGTTATTATTACTAGACATTTGACGGCTTATGGAAATTGGACTAAAGTACAGTAATATTACTATAGTCATTACATTTACATATATAGAGACTTTCCAATAGGTCTAATGCCAGGATCAAATTAAACAATTAGTAGTTCAACATCGTTTTCAAGTTAGACAGAGCATTGTGTGTGTCCGAACACTCAGAAGAGGTACGTTTTTAAATTCCAATTTCTCCACTAATGACATAATAACTAGTGTCATTACAGTAGTAATGTTATTAGTAGTATTAGCACAAACATTTCATTCAGGTGACGTAATGTAATCTAATGTTAGGCGCTATTATACGTCAACAAGAGTCTGACATTATATATACCAGTTAGCGCCACGGAAAAATGTTAGTTCGCTCCACCAGTCATGGTTTTAGGTTTGTTTATGTAATAAAGTTTTGGTGTTCCTTGCTTATCCTCGAACCTTTGTGGATCAATGAGCTAGCAGATATGATTGATTAGAAATGAAGAATATATAATTAAGTTTACTGAAACAAAAAAAACCCCAAAAAAAAACACGGAATTTCATTAAAGCTTACCTACATACCAATTTTTTAATAATATGTGCTCTGTGCATCACACTTTGGGAAAAGTGTAAAACAGGAAAGGAAATGTGTTGTTAGGTATTTCCGAGGAGAATGTTTAACAGCTAATATCTCTATAAAACTGCTGAAACAAGAATATTAACGTATTTCCAACTGACACAAGCGTTTAGCATTTTTCCCTCTGACTTGTGTTTGAATATTTGCGTTTGCTTCTCTGTAACGCATTCATAATATCTGCAATTGATGAACAGTGTTAGGAAAACTTGGACACAGAGCCAGACGTGAATACGTGTGAATGGTTGTGTGTGTTTTTCCCAAGCAATGTTCAGGCTGTACCCCAGTGTCCCCCGCCTTATCCCAGTGTCGGCTGAGATAGGCACCAACCTCCCAACGACTGTAGTAGGATTAAGTGGTTCAGCAAATAATGAAGATGATGACGATGATAATTATATTAAGTCGTTCCTACAACAGACAATATGGCTAAAAGTATGTGGACACCTGACTATTTTATTCATGATGAACATTCCATTCTAGATTTAGTTTTCAGGTACAGAAACATTAAAACTGAATAAGTTTCACCATAATAAATATAACTTACCAGACAAACTAAGCTGATGATACTACTAAGACATGCAAGCGTTAGCCAAGAACTAAGGCTAAGATAACAATAGTCTGAAAATGAAATAGTAACAAACAGTTACAAAGTAAACTCACTTCACTAGCAGTTATATTCTACATTGCTAAAGTTTGTGTTGCAGCTGCTAAGATCTTCATGTTCATCTTCATCTTCTTCCGCTTGATCGACCTCTTATCGAGATTTCGACCCAGGGGTCTCTTCCCAGTTGGACATGCCTGAAACACCACACCAGGGAGGCGTTCTAATCAGATGCCCGAGCCACCTCAACTGGCTCCACTCAACACGGAGGAGCAGCGGTTCTACTCCGAGCTCCTCCTGGATGACAGAACCTCTCACCCCATCTCTAAGGGAGAAACCTGCCACCTTGTGAAGGAAGCTCATTTCAGTCACTTGTATTAACGATCTTGTTCTTTTGGTCACTACCCAAAGCTCGTGACCATAGGTGAGGGTAGGAACGTAAATCGACTGGTAAATCGAGAGCTCAGCCATCCGGCTCAGCTCCCGCTTCACCACGATGGACCGGTACAAGCTCTGCTTTGCAGCAGAGGCTGCACCGATCCACCTGTCGATCTCCCGCTCCATCCTTACTCCATACTCGTGAACCAGACCCCGAGATACTTGAACTCCTCCACTAGCTGTTGTAACTGCTAGGATCTCATGGGCATCCAAATATTACTTGATCTATAAAAAGGTTTAAAAGGCAACTGGGATTCATGAAAGGGTTACATTTTGTGAGTCAAAAAGGACACATTCATATATGAATTATATTGTAATGTAGGCTTTGTGCTCAGATGTACCATATAGTGCTACGATCAGCCGTGCCAGCTCTTTCTGGATACCTACACAATACCAGTTTCCTGATTTACACTCATGGACAAGAAATTTCTAATATTTGGTTTGGTGTAAAATTTGGTATACAGATAAAATAATGTGATAAATTTTTTTGAATTTTTTATTTACTCGGTATCTGCACTTTAAATCGGTCTAGACATTGCACCTGCACCTTACTTTTGTATTTTGCATCACACTGACTACCTCATTACCCTTATACTCCGTAGTTTTTACTCTGCTGCACTATGTCATGTTCTTGTCTTTGCACTAGTTTTGTGTTAGTCTTATAATTATTTATCGTTACTGTTATTCTTATTTTTCACTGTCCTGTTAATTGAGTGTGTACATCAGGGGTGTCCACACTTATCCGCAAAGGGCCGGGGTGGGTGCAGGTTTTCACTTTTTTTACAACCAACCAGTAGCCACACCTTCCACCTGTGTGAACCACTGATCTCAGAAAGTGATTGGATCGTGTATTCTATTGT
>JAOUQZ010000019.1:2052507-2057507 GCA_028564935.1 Neosilurus hyrtlii
TCTCTCTCTCTTTCTCTGTGTGTGTGTGTGTGTGTGTGTGTGTGTGTGTGTGTGTGTGTGTGTGTGTGTGTGTGTGTTTAAAAAACAAGAGAGGGATAATTGGCCATTACAGCGATGGACAGCATGTCATTACCTTTTTATTATCAGGCTTTCTACCATCCCCTGCTCACAGAATGAGATCCAAATGCCATTAGTGTAATGCAGAATTAAGAGAAGCAACACACATACACACATTCTTACAGTATAGAGTAAATCTCACTGGGGGAATTACTAAAGGAAACAGCCAAGTGCCATTCATTTAAAAACTACAATCATCTAAAGAAGAGAAAGAAATGCTTGTGTGTGTGTGTGTGTGTGTGTGTGTTTGTGTGTTATATAAAGTATAAAGCTATTTTATAAAGTTCCTTTTAAAAAATAAATAAGTTCCCATTACAAATAGAATTCAAATCTATGAAAAAAAAATTATCATCTTCATGTATAGTCAGTGAATATTTGAGTCACTCATTTACTCATTTGCTGAACCGCTAGTGCCGAACCACCTGAGCCTATCTCAGCCAGCACTGGGAAAAGGGCGGGGAACACCCTGAACAGCTCACCATATCATCACAGGGCAACACATACAATTTTACCTTCACACTCACACTCAGATCTAATGGCAATCTGGAAAAGCCAGTTAATCTAATGTGCATGCCTTTTGGCTAACGGAGGAAACCGGAGTACCCATAGGAAACCCACCCTAGCACAAGTCCAGGAATTGAACCCAGGACCTTCTTTCTCAAAGGCTAACCACCACGCCACCGTGCTGCCATGTTTGAGTCAGTATTTTGTTAAACCATCCTTCACACTAGGACGAATTTGAACAACGTTTGACTTGCGCTGCCATTTGCTAAAGTTTATTTTAATTTAATTTTAATTTTGTTCTTATTCATCATAATGAGTTTCTGTATGTTGTTGCTCCTGCCATTTATCAGACATTTTGCCAGCAAGCAGCACATGCACAGCGAAAAGGCTCTGTTTGCACTATGGGAACGTCTTGTTCGTCCGAAGTAAGATTGCCGCTCGTTACCGGTACGCCCTCATTCATCCACCAATAGGGAGTTAATTCCTGTGGACTTCTTGCTTATCAATCACATTCCTGAGCTTGAATTCTTTCGTCTTGGGCTTCTTGGGCTTCACTGGATGAACTAGGAGGGACGTTTCTGTGAAAAGTTGGGACTGGAGGACCTGGATCTTGAGGCTTCTTGATCTCCAGCTTCTTCTTCAGGTGAAGGTGTGGGTAGTGGAGATGGAGCCTTGCATGTTTGCCTGAAGGATGGTTACTTTTTCTGGGGCATCTTCTCCCCCTGCCTCCAGACTTTTTGGGCATCTTTAGAACTCACGCGATGCGTCTGGGAAGAAAATATGTTCCGTTTATGTGTGCAGATCATACAGAGAGCAGGCGCACAGCTCGTAATCCATGTTAAACCAATATTTGTTAATATTCGTTCAACATTTGACCTGGGACTCGAACCGTCTTCATGGGACCCAATCCCAGCTGAGTTTGGACGGTGTACACCCTGAACAGGTTGCCAGTCTACTGCAGTGATAACACAGACACAACAACCATTCAAGCTAACATTCATACCTATAACTAATTTAGAATATCCACTAGACTTAGAGTGGATGTCTCTGGACAGTAGGAAGGAACTGGAGCACCCAGCACAAACTCATGCAATCATGATGAGATGGTGTACACGCCACACAAGAAGACCCTTGGCCGAGTGTTGGACCCTGAACCTTCTCGTTGTGAAGTGACAGCGCTAACCACGAACATCAACAAAGCATTCCCACTCGCAGGAGTGTTGCTCATTGGACGTTGTTGTTGTTTCCCCCAACATTCTGTATGCATTTTTGTGTCAGAAAATCCTAGAAGATCAGAAGTTCCTACTGAATTAGAATGTCTGTGTTCCCCAGTGCCTATGTTCCCCAGGAGCCCCAACCCTAACCCTAATTCCAAAATTGTTACTTTGATAAATATGTTTGATTTTGTTTCATCATACTTCTTTTACGCTGTAGCTTACTTCTATAAACTACACAATACAATGGAAGAGCCATTAATTTAATAAGTACTGGGGAACATCGGGTCTGGGGAACATGGGGCTGATCCTTTTTTGCCAATTCTGATGTTAAAACGTTAACTGGAGCGTTTCACCAGTACCCATATTGCATTGCACAGTAATGGCAAGACTGGTTATTCAGATTATAGCATGGTTGTGGATTTACATGTGTTCCTAATAAAGTGGATGGTAAGTGTATATACTGAATGGCAAAAAGAAATAAATGAAGCAAATTGTGTGCGACCAGGATGTTTCGAGACAGCGGCTACTGATATGAAGAAGAGTGGTTAGGTGTGACAAACCGCATTATGAACAAACTGATAAAGAGTGATGATTCTTTCTCTTCCTCTCTCTCTCTTTCTCACTTTCTCTCTCTCTCGGTGGCTACTCACAAGAGACCCGTCGAGATCGTGAGAGCGTATAAATAGTAAAGAGAGAGTGAAAGAGCATATAAAGGAGTGGGAGCGCTAGTAATGCAATACGGAACGAGTGATTATGCAAGCAGAATAGTTCAAGGAAGGCAGAACATGAGCACACGTCAGGAAGGAGGTAGACACAGAGAAAGCCAGGATCACACAAAGAGCCTGGAGCTGCAGAGAGAAGAGATAAAACAAAGATATCACTGTGTAAATGTTGAACTAATTCCGCTTTGTCTCTGACCTCATATTCACACCGACGGTGTTTCCAAAAGTAGAATGTCACACAAACGTGTCCTACGCTCTTTAAACGAGTATGAACAGTACATTCTTCAGTGTCTGGAAAGGTCACAGATAAGCACTAGAGTCCTTCACCACCAAGAACTGCGTTTATTAGTCCATCAGTTATGAGCAATGAAAAATGTCCTGGCTGGGCTTGCGTGGGTGTTCTCCAGGTACTCCGGTTTCATCCCACAGTCCAACACATGCACATTAAGCTAATTGGCTGTTACAAATTGATCCTAGGTGTGAGTGTCAGTGTGAATGTGAATGGTTGTGTGTGTTGCCCTGCAATAGTTCACCCATTGTCGGCTGAGATAGGCGATACCAGCGACCCGAGTAGGATTAAGCAGTTTGGCAAGTGTGTGAGTGAAAAGATAATGAAAATGTCATGATTTATCACAGCACGTTCGATTATTAGTCTAAAAATAAATATATTTCCCACACCCTGGATAAAGTGTCGGGATAATAATTCATTACGCAGACTGCATAGGCATGGGAGGACACCATGCTAGAGTCTGACATACTGCTTAGTTGGAAGTTTTTTCTTTTCTTTCCTTTTTTAATGTATAAAAGGATGACCTGCGCTCACATATAAAGTGAGCAGTGATTACAGCTAACGAGAGCTTTATCCTTTAAACTGCAGTCGCATTTCTTTTAACAATACCAAACTACCATAAAAAAATAAATAGAATGTGCTGGAGAGTGAAAACTATATTGGTAGATATTCAGCTATACAAAATTTTTGCCAGAAACTCCTACTGCTCGATTATTGCTAGACTGTAGAGGGGGAAACAAATTATTCATTTTTTAAGCTGCTTCATTTTAATTAGGGTTGTGGGCCGGCAGGGGCAGGGTACAGCCTGGACAGCTCACGAGGCCATCGCAGGGCATTCAAACCCAGGCCCTTCTCGCTGTGAAGTGAATATGTTAACCATTGTGCCAGCGTGCCTCCCATTATTATTATTATTATTATTATTATTATTATTATTATTATTATTATTGTTACAGTAGAGTCTCATTAACATGTTGGGGTTCAATGCACCTCAATGCATGTTAAGTAAGACGGCATTTCAGCATTTTTGCTAATATTTTATATATTTTATCTTCTATGCCGGTGTGAACGTGCTTGTGTGCAGGCGTGAACGCTGGCATGGATCAAAGCAGAACGGCGTCACCCCAATGTTACAAAGCTGTTGTCCAAGGGGCAGCCACACATTAAGCGGAAATGCATTTTAATGTGCATATTAACGATATTCTACTGTATTATTATTAGTATTTTGGATTAAAGGCCTTTATAAGCATTTACAGCTAATTTGCATAATCTGAGTCGACTTTAAGCAGAGACATATAAACACCCCCCCAATTATTGATGCAATTTTGGATCTTAAGTTGCCAATATGGTTTAGAGTGCAGGTAAAAAAAAATGCTGCAGAAACACTGCAGGTACATAATTCGCCTCCAAATGCATCACGGTTTGTTCTCATTTAAATTTAAATTACAGAAACTGAGTGCAGTTATGAAGGGTGTGTGTGTGTGTGTGTGTGTGTGTGTGTGTGTGTGTGTGCAGTGATTGGAAAAGGAGTGAGCATCTCGACCCAAGGGCACAGTGAAGGCACTCAGGTCGGTGCTTTCTTTTCACTTCATCCATCCTCTTTAAGTTTTTTTTTCTTTCTTTCTACCGATTTCACTTCGTTTCATTTTCTTTCCTTTGCTTATTTCTTTTCATCAGTGAAAGCTGTATTAATGCACTGGGGATCATTTGAACGTTAGGTCTCCTGTAGGATCACCTCTCTCTCTCTCTCTCTCTCTCTCTCTCTCTCTCAATTTCACTGAATGTGAGAATGTGAGATGACAGATGTGGTTTCCAGCACATTTACACCACAGTTATTTGAAGTGTTTTTTGGCATTCAAATTGGGGCTTATTGTGGTTTTTCTTGTTTTTTTTTGTAACAAATTACAAAAGCAATGTGCTTTTTCAGAGCAAGAAGGTCCTGGACTCCTCAGTTTGTGTCCTGGGCATGTTTCTGTGTGGAATATGCAGATATGTGAGAGCATGCATGGGTGTGTGTTTGTGTTGGTCCTGCAATGAACTGGCAAACTTTTGAGGGTGTACTTTGCCCTTTGTCCAGAGTCAGCTGAAATAGGCTCAAGCCTCCTGGTGGTCCGACGAGGAATGAGCAGCTGGGCAAATGAATGAACGACTAAA
>JAOUQZ010000019.1:2062507-2066012 GCA_028564935.1 Neosilurus hyrtlii
TACAAATGAATTTTATTCATTAATCACTCACAGGAATATTTATACATTACATTACAAGAAATATGTGGAAATCCAGTTAGTTCAGAAAAGTGACTGGATCCTATGGGAGCTACTGTCAACACTGATTGGCTGGCTTCAAATAGTGTTAAGTGTTGCAGTGAGCTATGAGAATTGCTAGCTAATTGATTTTACATGCATACGTAAAAATGACCGGAAAATAAATAAATAAATAATTTACCAAAAATAAAAATAAATAAATTCACACCCTATACAAGGAGGGTACCTAAATTTATTAGATGTTTTAGATATATAATTTTTGGAACTTAATAGATATTATTATTACTAATTGATTTGAAATCTATTAAATCGGCACCTTGTAAATAAAGTCTAGAGGTGCAGTGGCTAAGCAGGCATTATTGGAAAATTAAACTCAGTTATATGAACATGTAGTGCTTGACATATATTCTTTCAATTGTTGAGTTATTGTTTTGTCTTTTTTTAGCTCATCAAACTTTAATGGAGTTTTCTAGACATTAGTAAATGTGGCAGGAGTCCACTTGGTAATTTAAAGGTAATTTATACCATTCATCATGCGCAGTGTGGAGAAAATCAGCATTCATTACTTAAAACTTTTCTTTTTCAGTCCTCACATGGCATAAAGTAACTTGTAATCATTAAATTTTACTACATTTTGTGTTTTTTTTTTTTTCTTTTTAGTGGAACTGCTACATTATTATGATGATGGAAAATAATGATTTTAGACATTTATAATCGAACTATGCATATGACAAATAGGTAAATATTATTTTGATGTATATTATTCATTCATTCATTCATCTGCCGCACCACTTAATCATACCAGGGTCGCACGGAGGCTGGAGTCTACCCCAACCGAGTCTAGGGGAAGCTGAGAGCTCAGCAGTTTATTGCAAGGCCAATACGCGCATCCAATCGCACTCACAACTCGGTGCAATTTGGAACAGCAAATTACCCTAACATGCATGTCTTTGGACTGTAGGAGGAGACTGAGCTTCCAGGAGAAAACTTATGCAAGCACAGATGATCATGCAAACTCCATACATAAACTTTCCTGAGAGAACATGAAGAAATCTTTAAAATATCTAGACCTAAAATAGAACCATCCTCTTTTGGAAAACACACTTTTGATGATTGCAGCAGCATCTCTTAAGTTCAAATCTACTTTGATTATTCAATTAAAGGGTACCTGTTGTGAATTTGTATTACTAGCTCTTTAAAACGATCACGTATGACATCAGTGGTTCCATCAGGCAACGTCAGTCCTTACTTCTTCTCAGGTACAGGCGAGTGCCGCCACAATGCTACTACAACTAGGCATGCGCAGCGACAGGTTGCATCTTCATTGGCAGTTCCATCCGTGGTAGTGACGCAAATTCGTTGTTTTATCCAGTTGGCTGGGTGAAGTGAAGCAGACCCCAGTGTAAGATAACACATTATCAGTCAGTGTTGAGCTGTGTCACCAGGAAAATGGCACAAACTTACACTTACATCTCTACAAACCACAAGCGCAGAACTCGTGGAAAACATAACATAATATTGGCACCAGCCGTCCTCTGAAAATGTTTCCTTTCAAATGCAGTTCAGTCGTCTGTGAAGACCACTTCAAGCTGACCCGCTATCGGCGTGACCTCCAGGCAGCACTACTTGGCATGAAGCCCCAGTTTGTACGTTTAAAACCAGACGCTGTTCTTACGCAATTCCTTCATTAAAGTCAAAGGATGACAAGGATGGGAGCGGCGCCTCACCAAAAGGAACCAGTAAAAGGTAAGAGCCTTTAGTATGTGGAGAGTTTTATCACCTAAAATATTGCTCACTGCTTGTTTACTTGTGCTGGACAATCCGGCCCTACGCTTTCACATTAATTCTGTGAAAAAATGGTTGCTCCGCACTGCTTCAGCCCACACTAGTAATCCACGAGATGAAATTGCCCAGTATAGTGCTTTTTATGTTAATGTTAAAATAAGCACTGTATCACTTAGCCGTATTACATTATGCACAAATTATTCTGTAAGGATGACTAATAACGGTTCTCTTTAAGGAAGATGAGAATTGATTTTTAGCCTGATACAAATAGCAAAAAGAACCCATTCAGAATTAAAGCATTAGAAGATCTGAACAGTAGTTGGATGGTTGGCCTTCATTAACAATTATAGTGTTATCATGACTATGATGTGAGTTTTGGTGATAAACTCAGCATGAATGGTTACAACAAGAGTTCCTGTCTATTTACCTACCCATGACACCAGAACAAAACTCGCACAAACTCTAGTAAACGTTGTGTATAGACCTGGACATGTGAAGAGGCAAAAAACATGGCGCTCTACATGTTTGCATTATCATTCTTGTTGCATTTAATCAGTATGAATAGTGTTTACACTCATAAACGAGAATAATGGTGAAGATGCACTTAAAACATACATTGACTACATGCATTCTGGGAAATGTCATCTTTATAAAAGCTATTACATATTCAATATTAAGTGGGTTACTATAGACACACACACACACACACACACACACACACACACACACTCACACACACACAAAGACACAACCACATCAGTCTTCCCTACTGCAATGCAAATAGACATCTGATTCATGCACAGACATGCCTGCTATAAGTGCTAATAAATAAAACATGACTTGTACCCAAATGATAACCGAACATTTTACTGTACTGCACATTCACTGCAATCAAGTGATGATGTAATAATATCATGCAGCAAAGGGAGAGAAATTTGACTAATAGTTGCATAGCTTTATGGTTTAGATTCCTTCACCTGAGACGGGGCTAAGGAAACTTTTTCATGACTCATGTACAATATGCGTGTCCCACAGTATTCCTCAGAATGTTGTAAATGAATATTACTCATTAATTATGAATGTTAGATCAGCACTATCTGATTTCCATAGACTAAAGAATGGAGGAGAGGTCACGTCCTAAGGGCTAATTTGCTAATTGACTTGCAAATGGCTCATAAGGGATCAGTTAAAGTTAAGTGGATGTCAAAAGGTCAGATTTTCTGTTTAGTGGTGGAAATCAAAGCTATTTTCTGTCAAGATTCATATTATAAAGAAGAACTTAGAGATCGTGTGTGTGTGTGTGTGTGTGTGTGTGTGTGTGTGTGTGTGTTTCCAATTCACTTAAATAACTACTTTTTTTTTCAAATACTGGATGCTGGATTGACTGGATGTCAAGTTTGTGCTAATCCAGAATACATATAGAAACTAAAGGAGGTTGAAAATGAATGCTACATGAATATTTATAAGGATAAGAAAGCACAAGGCTTTTTTATGTTATTAAATGAAAAAACAGCTGTAGAATGCAAATCATAAGAATCCTAACATTCTTTGAAAGTGAAAAGTGATTGCATTAGATCCAAACAAATAAATATTTATAAATAATTATATATATATATATATATATATATATATATATATATATATATATATATATATATATATA
>JAOUQZ010000019.1:2066112-2083431 GCA_028564935.1 Neosilurus hyrtlii
TGTGTGTGTGTGTGTGTGTGTGTGTGTGTGTGTGTGTGTGTGTGTGTGTGTGTGTGTGTGTGTGTGTGTATGTGTGTTGGCCCTACAATGGACAGGTGAACTGTTTAAGGTGTACCATGTCTTCACCCACGGCCCTGGTAGGATTAAGCATTTTGGCAAATGAATAAATGAAAATCTGATGATGTTCTAGATCATATTAATGCAGAAAAATAAAAATGTAATACATCAATTTGTGTATTATTAGCATAAAGGTAAAAGCTGAGAGCTGTGACAATAATATAACCCAAGTTTAACAGGTAAATAACAAAAAGAAGATGGACAAGTATGGGTCATCTAAGAACATCATGAGTGTCTGTAGGAGGGATGAATTGCTAATCGCTGGTGACCAAACAATGATATTGTTCAAATTTGACTGAAGCAAGAGGGACGCCTGTAATCCTGCTAATGTGTGAACTGCATAAGACAGCACTGAAATCAAAGAGGGGGAAAGAGTTGACGGCCCAAAGTCAGCAAAAGGAAGACAATTACATAAGACCTGTAAAGTGCTATGCACAGGAATTTTCCCCCAGCATTTCAGCTAGAAATGGTAAATTAAGTGAATTGATAGTGTTCTAGCTCAGCCAGGTTTCTTAAGAATAGGTGTTAGCCTGAAAGAAAGGACTGTATTAGTGAGATGACAGATAGGTGACACATAGATGACATAGAAACATTTTTTAAGAAGAGAAAAGTGGATCTGGGTCAAACTGGCAAGAAGATTTAAGGATCAGAGATGGTGCATAGTTCAATTGTTTAAAAAAGCTGTAAAGAGATTATCTAGTGATTAAGGAAGAGAACCTGGTAAGTTTTGTTTCTGTTGCTAATACCTCTTCCAGATTATTAAACACTGTCTGTATGCAGGTTAGAATCATCAAGGCACCACTGCCACGTCATGCTCACTCATTTGTCAAACCACTTAATCCTTTTAGGGTTGTGGGAGGCTGGTGCCTGTCTCAGTGGGGGAAGGTGAGGCGCACCCTGAAAGGCTTGCCAGACCATCACAGGACAACACGCAAACACAACCATTCACACTCACATTCACATCTACAGCTAAATAGCCTAACGTGCCTGTCTTTGGGCTGATAAAGAAAACCAGAGTACCCAGAATAAACCCACACAAGCATGGGGAGAGAATGCACACTCCACAAAAAAAAAAAAAAAAAAACAGACCCTCACCAAGGCTGGAACTTGAACGCAAGACCTTCTTGCTGTGAGGTGGACGTGCTAACCACTAGGCCACTGTGCTGCGTAAACTACTGCTTCTTTTTTCTTACCGTTTAAAGATCATGCTGCTTTGAGTCAGCACAAAATGTAGTAGCAGCAATCCTAAGTACTGATGACCTACTTAACGTCATGAATTCTCATTTATATCTGAGTGCTGTGCTACCCGCCAAACAGCTACTTCTGGGTTCTAGGCAGTGATCTTTACGTGTGGACTTCAGTAGAGGCTATAGAGATGCACTCTAGGTGAAGCCTCATCAGTGTTATTCATGCTTGTCAATATAAATTCGATTGTACTTCCTGTTTTGATACCGCCTGTTACCTGGAATTTCTCGGAAGTGTTCATTGCTGCTCTCTGCCTGTTTTGAAAATCATAATTGCCTTTGACTTTGCTTTATCTCTTCCCTGTGACAAGAAACTTTTAGGTATGTGAACATGTCATCATTACTTAGATTTCCTGAAACTAGATTTTGTCACAGTGACACATTGTTGAATCCGTGCAGAATTATATTAACCCACACATCCAGAGCATTGAAACCACTTAGATGGGTAAAGAATCACCATCTTTTGCTTGATTACAGCCATGAATCTGTTGCGATACTTCTCTTCCAAACTTTGAACATGTAGACGGTGCAATATTTGCAGACTCTTCCTTACAGAACTATTCAAGCTCAGGCAAAGTGAATGCTGAGCAATAGTGGACTGTAATCTTCAAGTCATTTTACAGATTTTCAATAGTGTTTAAATCTGGGCTCTTAACCTTTTTGTCCTTTAGCTACTGTGTGGTAGTCCTAGTCATTGTCATATTATACGGTGAACCTTCTTCCTACTGACAACATTCTGGTAGCAGGTAGCAGGCTTTTCTCAAGAATTTGACTGTATTTTGCCCCATACATTTTTCCTTCATCGTAGTGCCTGTTGGAAAGAAATACCCCCACATCAGGATGTATACCACCCCCCTGTGCCTTACTGTAGGTCTGGTGTTCATTGGATTTAAAGCACAGTATATCTGGCTTTCCTCCAGATTTACTGTTTGGCATTGGGACCAAATAGCCTCAGAACCTTCAAGGTGCATTTCCAGAATCAGACTCAGAATACTTTATTTATCCCGGAGTATTCTGATTCTGATTCAGAAAATGCACCTTAAAGATTCTGAGCTGAAGCTGAAGCAAAGCTCAGTGGAGGAGTGGCTTTTTTTTCTTGCGGCCATCCCATTCAAGCCACATTTGTTGGTTATCTGTGATGTTGTTGTCACATGTCATGCACTTAATAACCACTCTTTGCCAAAGATTCCTGCAAGTGCTTCAGAGTTGTCCCTTATTTTATTAAGGAGACCTAGGATTTATTTATTTAAAAACAGTTTGCATTTTTTAATTACAAATTTCACTGTTTATGCAGTATGGATTTCACTCAGAGGGATGGATAAAGCCATTTAAATTTTTTTGTATCCACCTTCTGTCTTCAGCCTGTACAGAATTTTGTCCCTGAGGTCTTTGGACAGTACCTTGCCACCCATAGTTGATTGTTTGCTTTGGGATACACTTCCAAGCATGAGGGTGCTCTATAAATTGCTGTTTTTATACTGAACTGGTCACACCTAGGTGGAAGCAAGTTAGACTGTTATGTGATGGAGAAGATGATTAGTTACATCTTATTAAGTTTACAAGTATTTTTCTGGAGGGGAGTGATCCTGTGTCATCATTCCAGCCTAAAAAAGCAACAAAATGTGAATATTTTGAAGGATTCATTCATTCATCATTAATCATGTATTTAAACATCGTCACAGAGCAGTTGCACCATTTTATGGATATAGCCATCCCGCAAGAACTGTTCAGGAATGGTTTAAGGAACAGGTGGCATACTTTTACTCATTGCATTTGTTAAATGACTTTATCCAGAGTGACTTAGTTTATTTTTTCCATCTCATTTATACAATTGAGCAGTTAAGGGCTTTACACAAGGGACCAACAGTGTCAGCTTGGTGGTAATGGGGCTTCCACCCATGACTTTCTGATTAGTAACCCAGAGCTTTAACCACTGAGCCTTAGCCACTGCCCTCATCATTCTCAAGAATGCAGTGAGTGCTTTTCTCTCAGCATCTCACCATGCCCCGTAATTCAGCATGAGAAGCAGTTTGAAAGGATGAGGTTGACTGGTATCAGGTGTCTCACAAGAAGCATGTTCGTCTTCCCCCTTCTTGGTTGGTACCTGTCATGTAATGGGGAAGAGATGGCTGGTGGGTCAGACAGATATCTATCACTTAAAATATCAGGTTAAGGCCTATAAGCTGTATTTTTCTAAAAAGCTTACTTTATGAAATGGGCTCAAATATAAGACACACAGCTGCACTTCCTCTTATTATGATAACTATCCTGGTTGGTTTTATTTGGCATGACATTTCTGATGGGAAATATCTCTGCACTCCAGTCGCATGTTCACATTTGCTCATTGGGAAAGCTCTTGTCTGCATTGTGTGTTTGTTTGTGTTGTCTCATTTTAATATTAAATCTACAAACATAATAAATGGTCCTTGATCAGAATGGCTTTATTTGGTGCTGAACAAATGAACTACGGATGTAATTTTCTACACAGGCTTAGTGTTAGGCAATGCTATATTTATATACATCATAATGTTTTTTTTTTTTTTTTATTATTCCTAGCCCTCTTTGCCATTTTCCTTAGATTAATGTTGCGTTATGACCATCAAGTAGCCTTGGACATATTGGGAGCTCTTTATATCAACAAATTAGACCGATGCAAAGTGCAATGCAAGCTGTTCCTGATTAAGTGGTGAAGTAGAAATATACTCTTTCTTCTGCAGCCAAGCACACTATTATGGTGCACATGGAAGATGTAAGCTTACACTATAAAACAGCATGATAACAGCAGTGAAAGACATTCAGAGTTAATTAGACAGTGTTAGTGATGTTATTCTTGCCAGTGAGATTTTGGGTTGTTTAAATCCAATGCAACCATTATTTCTGCAGCTAGGTTAATTATGTGTGGATGCACACAGTTCTACTAGATAGAGCTTATTTATATTTAAAATTTATTTTGTTTATCATCTTCTGTATGGGAACAGCCCAAAATTATGCAGTATATACCAGGCATAAAAGGACTTTGGTCAAATCAGGTATGGAAAATATTATAGCAAGGTATGTGTATTCTCTGTAACACATTTTTGCAAGTTTCACATACAGTCAGCTCCATTATTATTAGGATATAATACAACGTAATTATTTATAATAATTATTATAAATGATTATATATTTATTATAATATTTGATAAAATAATCATAATATAATTACAATTCTTGTAATTTTGTCTCTGTACACCACCACAATGGATTTGTTATGAAGCAGTCAATATGAAATTAAAGTGTAGACTTTTCATTTTAATTTAAGGGGTTTAACAAAATTATTGCATTAATCTTTTAGGAATTACAGCTATTTTTACACATGGTTCCCCATTTTCACAGGCTTAAAAGTAATGAAGCAAGCTATCATAATTATGTGCATAATGTTTAATACTTGGATGCAAATCCTTTGCAGTCACTGGTTGTTTGAAGTTTGGAACCCATGTGCCTCACCAAATGCTGAGTTGGCCAGACCTTCACTGTTTCCTTGTGGGTCTTTCTGCCTTCGCTTTTCCTTCAAGCTAAGTAAAAACTGATTTAGTAGTTTTTGTGTTATCCTGCTTACAGACAAACAAACAAACTAGGGGCATTCACAGAGTGCAAAGTACCATTACCAGGCATAAATGGACTATTTTATCTTGGCCCCCAGTGGGCACTGGATTAATATTTTGCTGCATCTAAAGTAAAGTTAAGGATGTTTCAGGATTTATGGATTTTTTTTCTCAACATGATCCCATACACGGATGACCTCCAAAATTTAATGGGTCCTTTTCAACCACAGGCCGAACCCCTTCACTAAATCTGAGAAAAATCTGATCAGTACTTCTTGCATAATCGCCCTCCCTTTGCAAAGTTTAATGATTATCAGTTCTGTAGTTTTACCATAATCCTGCTAACAGAAAAAAATCCTTTCGTAAATGTTTGTTAAAAAGGTTTTAATAAATTCCTGGACTCGGACTGTGATCCAGATTTGCTGCAAAATGTTATGGGTTCTTGCCAGGCACAGAACTTTATCTTTATCTCTAACTTTATCTCTCCACTAAATTTGGTAAAAATCAGCTGAGTATATTTTGCCTTATATTTAATCTTTTTAAAAAACAAACAAACAGACACGAGTGAATGCAGATCCTCCCCTGCCAAGTTGCCCAGTGGCAGCTATACAAGCCTATGTCCATCCATATTTTGGAAATCAATAAGTTGATGAGGTATGTTTTGATTCATGAGGCCTTCATTTCTTTCCCCACACTCTTCTCTTCCCGTCATTGTGACACATAATAAACTTTGCTTCACCTGTCCAAAGAATCATGTCCCAGAACTAATTTGTCTAATTTGGCTGTTACCACTGGCTTACACTGTAGGTAAAAACCTCTTTTTCCTGAAAGAATCTCTTGATTGTGCCTCCTCGGGAGTGTGTCCAGGTATTTCCACTGTTTTCCAGGTATTTTTTGCTTCTCTGAGCTTTCCAGTGCATTTCTTCTTCCTAACTTCCCAATAGTCATGTGGGTTTTTTTAATGATGGATTCTTTGCTTTTGCTTTTTTGCTATACTGTAATAATCCCGCAAGGGAAATCATTGATTGTTAATTATTGATTCCTTTACTTGCATCTTTATGAAACTGAATCAATTATAGAATTTTCATCTTCTTAATTTGTCCTAATATAATAAAGAGCAGACCGTAACTGGCCATGAAAACTGCTTATCGGTCAATTGTTTTATTACTTGTAAGCCTTTGAAAATAGAGGACTTTGCATACAAATGTCCATCATTATGCAGTATTTTTGTAAACTTTTTTAAAATATTAAGGTTAACACGTTAACATCTAATTGATTGAAGTCTTTATTTCAGTAACATCTTGACTGCTTCATTTCAAATACATTGTCGTGGTGACAGAGAGAAAGGTAACAAAAATGGTGACACTGTCCTAGTACTTATGGAGCTGACTGTATTTCTGCCTGTTTAGCTGATCACCATCTGTTCAGGTACAAATTCACAAATAGCGGCAATAATTTCAACATTGAAGTTAAAATTCTATTAAAGGCACCTTAGTACGAAGCACCATGTCGTCTCAGTGAAATGATCAACCGGAGCATTGAATGCAAACAGAATACTGGACATTACTGGGTTAAATTGTAATTTCCTATCACTACTTATCCAAAAATAAACTATTCCTACATTAATGTCATTTGATTGTGAAGAAAAAAAATGGCTTGGGGAATTCATTTGATAATTATTTAAATTTAATTGAAAGGGTATGTGAAATAACTGGGACAGCACTGTAGTCATCACTAGAAGAGAGTGGAATTAATAGGTCAAGGTTTCATACATTCATAGCAATTATTTAAGTTTTTTTTTTTTGTAGTTGTTTTTTAGGGGGTGTTTTTGTATTGTATCTATTAACCAGTAAAAAAAAATGAGCAAAGCATGGTAATGCATCACATGCTGGGAGAATTTCAAGATGTGACAACAAATTTTATTAGGAACCCAAATCATAGGAATTCTATGTTCCTGCTTTTGTGTGTCCATTATGTAGTGACTGTATTATACTGTATTTTCTTGCACAACAGGATAGGATAATTGACCAGCTTGCTTATTTTACTACACTTGATTTTCTTATTTTTCGTTTCACTTACCACTGAGTGCTACATTAAGAGCAGAATTAAGCATGCACAGTGGGGATTTAAAATTGCATGCTGGACTTCAGACATAATTTCCAACCCGAATAGCATTTCGAAGTTGCATGAGAGTTATGCAATGAGGGAAAAGGCAAGTCTTAATTACACACAGTTTTGAACTTATAGCCATGCTAATTGCCCTATATTGGCTTGCACTTTATATACACTGCAAAACCCAGCACGGCTGTTTGACACTTTGATGTAACCACAGTATATGATACTAAAACGGATGCTGCTTTGGGTATTTAGACACAGTAAAGTTCAAAAATATAAGATTTTTCTATTTATATGTTCAGTAGATAATTATGATACTCATAAAAGTCCATAAAAAGGCTGGTGTGTGATTTTTAGAATGGATACATTCATTCATTTTCAGAACTGCTAAATCCTAATTAGGGTCGCGGGGAGGCTGGTGCCCATCTCAGCCGACTCTGGGCGAGGGCAGAGTACACCATGGACAGCTCGCCAGGCCATCGCAGGGTGGATACATACATTTATCCTTATTAGAAGCTAAAAGCTAAGCACCAAATGATCATAATTGTAATATTATTTAACATTCTGACTGCAATAACACATACTGGACACAAATTTACTAAGCAAAGATTTTTACAAATCACCAGCAAGCTAGCATATGCAGAAATCCTTACCAGCTAATGCCGTTCTGTGAATGCTTGCATTGGTACCAGAGCAATAGCTACAGCACCACCGTATTAAAAAATGTCATAAAATTAAAAAAAAACAAAGGGAAGCCAAAAACTAATAGGTAATCCAAGAAAACCTGCCATTGGCTTTCGTATTTTACCGAACACTGTGTGTCAGAGTCAGTGCCTAATATTGAACCAATTAGCTCTTATCCACCACAAGAAAAATGAGCTACCTTTTGGCAGGAAAAAAAAAACTGCTGATCTGGAACCAAGGAACAGCAGGTGGGCTTGAGGTCATTTTTATCTCTACGTGCAAAAGCAATTTAAGTTGATTACCACCAGATGAGCAAAGACAGAAATGAACAGGTTGGAGGATTTGAAGATTATATATTATAAGGGATGAATTAAAATCACCTCCTGCTAACAAACAGGTTTGTGCCATTTAAATTAACTTCAAACATGATTTTTACTAGGATGCATACAGATTGCTCAAAAATGGCTAACAATTTTTTCCCCCCAGAAATCTTTATTTTTCTCCTTGCTTATTATTGGCCTTAGGCATTTCATTCTGTTATCAAATCACTGGCCTCAGTAGCTATCACAAAGCCATAGTATAAATCACCATCAAATTATACACTTTGGAACAAACCCATATGACTTTCAACTGTAGTACAGTGAATGCTAACATCATTTTTCCATTTGGAGAGCTTCAAATTAAGAATAAAAGAGCTAAAATTAAAAACAAAAAAGTTACACAAATATTTTGTTGTTGCCTTTAGCCTTGGGTACAGCACATAATAGTCATGCCACTGTTTCAACCAGGCAGCAACCATCCGAGCTGGGAGATGGGGTTTACCCGGAAGTCCCTTAAAGTGCAATACCACCGGCACCCTTTAGGGACTGGCTGCAGAAGACTTTCGCTTCCATAGACTTTCATTCAAAAAAATGGCAGTTGCTCACCTAATATACTGAGTCAGTAGATTTTTCTCCACAAATCGTTTTGGTTAATTCACCAAGTTTTATCCTTCTTATCGATTCTGTGTTTTTTCTTCTAATAGTCCCACAGTTAATAAGATATTAGACCCATGTGTTTGCATATTTCGTTGGCGTGTCTGGCTTTTATTGTCATCTCTGGAATGATTTGAGTAGCAGCCCCTGTGTCGTCACCGGCTGCCTGAAGTTTTTTCGGTAAGTAAATATTTGTTTTCTTGATGGTTTCCAATTTTAAAGCACAGTATAAATTTCAAATTAAATAGAATGTTTACAGTGCTCTCTAGAAGCTGCTGCGTGTTTCTCTTGTTTAGTTTGTATGAAATGTTAATGATAATTAATGAAACTGTACATCAGGACACCATGACAGTTCAGGTTAAGATTTATAGCTCTAGGGGATTTAAATGTGATGAAATCGGTAATGTAGATTTATGTATGTTTTTCATGTGTTTATTTTAATTATATTTGGTACAGGTAATACTGCACATATTGTGTGATGCTCTAGGCTTGAGATCATGTGTTATTTTATTTGAAATTTTTTTTTTTTTAATTCTGTCCTGTGTTCCCACTCTTGTCCTGAACCTTATCGTGGTGAGTGGGTTTAAACTGAGACAGGATATAATTAGAAGAGTTTTTAATTTATCTTTGTAGAACAATTGTTGACCAGAACTTGAAGGCTTCTGCATAACTTTACAATAAATGAATTACTATTTTTATAAACTACTTTTGCTAGTGATATAACTCACATGCTTGTACTTTAAATAGAAAAGGTATCCACTGAAAACTGATGGAGCAGCACCAACAGAGGGAAGAGCTCACAGAGCAGCAGATTTGATGCCATTCATCTGGTGGAAGAAGAGGGAGACTGCATGAACATCATTCGTAGTTTTTCTTAGTTTCATAAATATTTCTATTGTATAAAGCTAATATTATTTACAAATTCAGGCAAAACCTCCATTAATGCTAATAGTGTAGCATGCTGCTACTGTTAAAATCCATATAAGATATGCACCATAAAAAACATTAACAGTATGTGAACTTCATTAATAAATGAATTGCTGAGTAACTGAATCACTTTGATAGCTGTGGATCAGGGTAAAGGTGAACTCTTACAATTTAAGTTTAAACACTTAAAACAGGCAGTTGAATCTCTAGTGCAACATTATTTTAATAAGATTAAGTTACAGTCAAAACAGTAAACCATTAATAAAATACACACATATGAAATACAGTGCTTGGTAAAGCAGTCTGTAGGTTTGTTGTACATCATTAAGAAAACCTCTGTTTCAGCAGTCCACAATTAAGGTGATAAAAAGTCTAGTAAATATCATTCATCATGAGTCCCTGCGTGTGAGAGAGTTTATATGTAGCACCCCAGCAGAACCAATGGATGGAGATCGCCAAAGTTTCTCTTCACAACCCCTGTGGCTCTCTGGCCCCAACACCGGACGAAGCTGTCCCTGATGAACCTGACCTCGAGTAGATTTAAAATACAGTGAAATTGTGAGAACTACATTATACTGAATGCTGTAGTGAAAAAAAGAGGAAAAGGAGCAGCACTTAGATGAACACTGAACATCTAAAAATACATTATTCCCTCAGTTAAAAAAAAAGGCTTTTATACTCTTTACATTAAACAGCAATAGAAAACTAACTTATACTCACTACAGTAGCATTGTGTGGATGCATTGTGTGGAACACAAAGAATTTATTCTGGAAGAGATAAATCATTTAAACAGTGTATTAACATTTGTCATGAAAAGAAACGGACCTACTACTAATAACAACTCACAGTAACAGAGTTGCACCAAGCATTCAAGTTTAATTCATTCAGTTTACAGGTAGATTAATAGAGAACAGATGCTAGTACTGTAGTAAAGTAAAGTTAGCTTAGCTGCTCAGATTCTTTTTCTTTTTACAGTCAATGGTTTCAATAAACTTAAGCAACATTACATTTATTTCCATCCAGTGTCGGGTTCATTTCTTACAGACGTCATGAATTGATGAAAAATCTGGACAACTCCATAAAAGTCTTCTCCAGCACATCCCGAAAACTTTCAATAGGGTTAAGGTCAGGACTTTGGGGTGTAAATACATATGCCAAAATGGTTCCTGGTGCTCCCTGAACCATTCGCTCATTATTTGAGTCCTCGTTTTATATCCGTGCCATCAGGAGGGGAAAAAAAGTCCATTGATGTGAAAACCTGCTCATTCAGTACATTCACATCCTCAGCTGACTTCATTTTATTGCCACATTAATGTTGCTGAGCCTCGACCAGACCAACTGGAGCAACAATGCCATGAAGATCACACGCTGTGTTCAACACTAAATGTACTTCATCAAAATATTAGGGTGTGCAAGGGTTTTTGGCCAGACAGGCTATATTTCATGTGCATATTTTTGGGGTTTATGTATAATTTAAAGAAATCCACCACCACTAACTGCAGCAACAATGATCACCCCTTCCAGTTTAGACCACACCCACTTTAGGTTTAATCCGGACACAAATGAAGATAGTCACAGAGATAAAGATCTCTCTCTCTCTCTCTCTCTCTCTCTCTCTCTCTATCGACCTCTGATAAAGATTATTTTTATAGTTAAATATATTCTGAAACAGAAATAAAACAAAGTACATACTACTCACAGTTCTTACTTTTAAATCTTTACTCTTAAAAAATCGTTCTGATTTTGGTTTGAATGCCTTGCCACAGATCACAGTTAGTATTTTTGATGTAGTCCTTATTTTAGGTCATTAATTTGCCTTTAACCCCATTATACAATCAAAGTCTAAATGTTTGAAAAGAAGAAAAAGCTTCTCATAAAACCACTTGACCTCAGTACCTTAATACCCTGGTGCACACTTGCCTGATGGAAACGAATTATACAGTCAGAGCCCTGCTTAATATCGTGAGTAATTTACCCCAGCCTGACCTGATTACACTTGATTAGCTTGTTGAGGGTTTGTTTGCTGCAGTGTGAGTTAGACCATGTCTGATAAGGTTAATGTTTAAAATGATGCTCTATCCCAAAATGCCCATAGCCATCTCTGCTACAATTTATCAGAAAGAAGAAGGCTTAAACTTCCGTGTTAAAAATTGTCCCAATTTAAATAGAAAACTCAGTGCATTTGTGAATCCAAGCAAAATGCTATCCAAGGTAATGTCTAATTCAAATCAACAAAAACATCTAGGTTATATTCCAAGGTGGGATGAGTTGAGTAAAGATAAGCCTTTTATCACAATAAACAGCATCCTTACTTGCCAAAATCAACACAGGTCACCTATTTAGTGGTCTGATGAGACGAAGATATAACTTTTGGGCATGGTACTAAAAGACATATTTGAATATCCTCTTCTCCAGAGAACATAGTCCCGGTAAAACATGGGGGTGACAGCATCATGTTATGGAAATAACAACTGTTCAAGCTAGAGGAAATCATACGTCTCCAAGTATCAATCAATTTAAGCAGAAAACCTGGAAGACCCTGTAAATTGTTGAAGGGAAACTCTCATAACTATCATCCTAGTTGGTGCACGTAGCATTCATGGAAGCTAACTAGCCAAGTTCTCACAGGAGAGAGGGACTGCATTCGCTCACCTGCCTGTAACTCTAGGTGATCACCAGACTAGCACCTTCCCTCCAAGTGTGTTAGGCTGCCCCTGATTATGCATGTGCTGCAGTTTGTAAAGATGTGGGTGTCACAGAGGAGGTATGTGCTTGCTCTTGTCTCTCCCTGGTTGTTGCTGGTTGTGTGCTAGGGAAGCAGTGACAGGTGGGAATTGGCTATGACTAAATTAGGGGAGAAAAATCAGGGGGAAATATCCACTTTCTACATTTATGGCATTTGGCAAGCTACTTTTTACTACTGCAGAATGGTTACTACTGTAGTTTTAGTGATACCATCGGAGGCACAGGAAGGGCTACATTTCACCAATATAGTGTTTGACTTTAAATATTAAGACTGAGATGAAGCTCACTGGACACACCTTTAACAAGATTGCACAAAGCAATATGCGCTAGCTAACCACTTAACTGACGTGCTTTAAAGTGTTTTCTTTGGGGTCTCTTTACACTCACAGAGCAAAAAATAAACAGAAGATTCGGCAATATTGTGTCTAAAATGTCACTTGCTCAATAATTAATGCTTGTTTATGAAGCAGTTTTATAAAAGTAATATCACATTTGGGGTTTTTCTCCTTTCATTTTTTGCCCAGCAATCATTATCTGTTGATATGTTCATAGTTGTTCCTTTACACACACACACACACACACACACACACACACACACACACACTTCAGGGGAAAATATATAGAATTCTTTTTCTGAAGACTTACCTTAACCTTCACCAAACAACTACTTGTCTAACACTTAACCTAACCTAATAAACCTAACCCAAACCCAAACCCTAATAATGACCTTAACCTAACTCTTGCGCTAACCTTAATCTAAGCCTAACTCTAAACTTAACCTAACCCTAACTTTAATCTAACCCTTACCCTAACCTTCACCTAACACTAACCCTAACCAAAACCCAACCCTTACCCTAACCATAAACCAAATCTAACCCTAACCAAAGCATTACCCTTAACCTAACCCTAACAATAACTTTAGCCTAGCCCTTACCCTAACCATAACCTAACACTAACCCTAACCAAAACTATTACCATTAACCTAACCTTAACCTAACCCTAACAATAACCTTAACCTAACCCCTCACTTAACCTCAACCTAACCCTCAACCCAACCTTAAAATATGTCTTCACTTTAAAATACAAATATTTACATTATGGGGACTTGCATTTTTGTCCCTGTAATGTGGCAGTGTAAACAGATTTAGGTCCCCACAATGAAGAATACTTGGAACACACACACAAACACAAACACACACTGCTCACTTATACAGGTGAGAAAACGAACAAATCAGTCTTGCCGTCTGCTTTTCTCTCTTTCTCTCAGTGTGACTTCAGCATTAAAGTGGGTGACAGCAGCTTGTCATATCTGCTTAGTGTCCCTTAATGCATTCAATCCATTGAGATAAACAGTCTATAAAGAATCGGTGGTGCCACACACAAAAAAAGCTGACAAGTACCAGAAGGGAGCTGGCATGAAGCCATATATAAATGGCAGTTTCCCCACATGAGCTCGCATACTGTATACATTACGATGCATTTGAGACAACACATGCTGTAGACTGAATTGTACACGCATTCAGTTATGTTGAGTTACTTTCATTATATATATTGCTTTGATACTATTAGCAGCATACTGGACTCTTATATGTATATCATATAATCAGCTTATATGCTTCAAGGCTAAGTTTTTTTACTAGAGTCTAAAAACAGTATGAATTCACTTATTGTGTAAATGTGTATTTGAACAAACAAAAAAATATAACTATTAGTTTAAAAAGGGCAGCACAGCGGCATAGTGGTGAGCATGTCAGCCTCACAGCAAGAAGGTCCAAGTCCCAGGAGTTCGCATGTGTGGAGCTTGAATGACCCCCCTTGCTTGCATGGGTTTTCTCTTGGTACTCTGGTTTCCTCCAACAGTCTAAAGGCATGCACATTAAAGTGTACCCGTGGTGAATTAATGTTACTAGCTATTTAACGATCATGTATAACATCAGCGGTTCCTTCCGGCAACATCAATCACGCCTGTCTTCAAAGTGCGCGTGAGTGTTACTAGGTCAGGAACATGTTGCCTTTCTGATCGGCTGTTCCAGCCAGGTAGTTACAAGAATTCGTTGGATAGGCTGGGTTACGTCACTGACCCATGTAGCATAACACATTATCTTCCAGTGCTGAGCTGCACAAAAAACAAGTGCAGAAATCTCGAAAAAATATTTCTTTTTGTTCCTAAACCAACTGACGACAGGAAAGCCGAATTGCAAACATCAGCTGCATAAGCCATTTTGGATTTACTGTCATGCTCATCTCTGGCAGCATTTTCATCTTCAGAGTCACTAGAATGTGACATCTCACTGTTTCCACAAGAAACGTCAACCATGCTCAACGTGTTGATGTCACTTCTGAGGAAACCACTGCTATAACCCCCCACCCCACCCAAGATTCAGCCCCAGCTAGTAATCCACAGGATAAAATTACCAGTTTCGTGCATTTCATGGCCGTTTATGTTAAAATAAGTGTCTGCATCACTTAAACATATTACATATGCACAAATTATGCTGTAAGTATGACCAATACTGGTACTTTTTAAGTTTTGGGGCAGCCGTAGCCTAATGGTTAGAGAAGTGGCTTTGGGACTGAAAGGTCGCTGGTTTGATTCCCTAACCAACAGAAAAAATGTGTTGCAGTGGTGGCGGCGGAGGTGGCGGGACAGGTGGGGTGAGCTCCACCTTCATGGCTGAAATGCCCTTGAGCAAGACACTTAACTCCCAATTGCTTTCTGGGTGCCCCAATATGTCTGGCAGCCCACTTCTCTGATTGTGTGGGCTCACTTTGAATGCGTTAAATGCAGAGGCAATAATTTCCCTGGCTGGATTAATACAGTACAGCCAAAAATAAATGAATTACAAAATAACTGAATGTTCCAGATTGCATGTGGGTGTGAGTGTGAAGAGTTGTATATCTTTGTTGCTCTGCGATGGTCTGGCGAGCTGTTCAGGGTGTACCCTGTCTTCTCCCAGAGCTGGCCAAGATAGACTCCAGCCTCCCTATGACCCTAGTAGGCTAAAGCAGTTCAGCAAATGAATGAGAGACTTTGTTTAAACAAATGGGTCAGACAAGCCTTTTAATAAGCGAACTAGTTCTTTATATACAATACATACCCCATCCTTCTGAACTCACTTTTATTTCCTGCAGTTCAAAATCAGCTAGCCACATTTAGCAACAACATCAACTGGCTGTATAAACATCTGGCTGAGGGTTGTAAAAATGAACTACATTAACATTTATTTTATACCAAAATTGCATATTTAAGTCTCAGGTAGCTTGACTGTAGAAGCACAGATGTTCAAAAATTTTGAAAAATATGGTTGTTTTGTTTATTTGTTTGTTTTAAAGGAATTAAAATCTAAAAAGAAAAAAAACTAAACTAAACTTATATCAAAAAATAAAGTTTTGGATTTAAATAATATTTAAATATTTTCTCCCCATGCTTCCGTGGGTTTCCTCTGGGTGCTCCTGTTTCCTTCCACAGGCCAAAGACATGCACTCACTCACTTAATAAATCACTTAATCCTATTAGGGTTGTGGGGAGGCTGGAGCTGGATCTCAGAACTGGAAAAAGGTGAGATGTACCCTGAACAGCTCACCAGTTCGTTGCAGGGCTTACGGACACACACAACCATTCACACTCACACCTACGAGCAATGTGGAGCAGCCAATTAGCCTAATGTGCATGTCTTGGACTGTTTGGAGGAAACCGGAGTACCCAGCGGAAACTCACACAATCACTGGGGGAACAGAAACACCTGAGCCCGGAACTCAAACCCAGAACCTTCTTGCTGTGAAGCAGATGTGCTAACCACCACATCATGTGTACTCTCTCCAAAGGCAAGCACATTAGGTTAATTGGGTATTCCAAATTGACACCAAGTGTGAGTAAGTATTAATGTATGTGTTGACCCTGAGATGGTCTGATGAGCTGTTCAGTGTGTTCCCCGCCTTCGCCTAGAGTTGACTGCAATGGACTCCAGGCTCCACATGGCCCTAATAAAGGATAAAGAGGTTAAGAAAATGAAGTTACAAGAAAATTACTGTTATTCATCCACAGATGTTCATAAATTATTCAATAACTAAAATGAAATTACTTAGAAAGTTACTAGGGTAACGAACTTAAGTTTGGACCCACTAGGTGACCTTAGGAGCTGACGGAGATAAATTGCTCACATGAGTCAACATTCAGGAAATGAATCACACTGTCTGATGCAGTCTCTTCTAAAATATAATGTTCATGAGTCAGCTGCAGTGTCTACTAGAATTAATTACATTAAATTGGCTTACTAAAATCATTTGATTAAAATGAGTCAAATTAGACCATTTTATGAGTCAGTAGTTTTTAAATTCTGCAAATATTTTATTATTTATTTTCTTAAATTTCACTGCCATAAGCATTATGCATTGAAATTTATGTGGGTGCAAAAATAAATAAAATAAAATGATAATAATATAAATAAATTAATTAATAAATCAATAACAACAACAACAACAACCGAACCAGAAGCCGTGGGTGGATAAATCCGTCCGCGATGCTCTGTGATCCCGATCTGTGGCGTATAACACGGGGCTCGCCAGTGGGAACATGGACGAGTACAAGACCGCATCCTACAGCATGCGCAGAGTGGTGAAGGAGGCGAAACAGCGCTAAGCACAGAACTAGAGTCACAGTTCCAACAGAGTGGCTCTAGGAGTCTGTGGCAGGGACTGAGGAACATGACTGACTACAAAGCACCATCTTCCAGATCGGTGAATGGAGACGCTTCTTTGGCAGAAGAGCTGAACACCTTCTATGCTCGCTTCGAGGCTGCAGCCCGCAGCGCTAACAGCGTTAGCAGCGCTAACATCACTATGGGCAGCACTCTTCTGGAGCACACCAGAGAGGAGACCTCATTCATCATCTCAGAGCACGACGTGAGAAAGGCATTCAGGAGAGTGAA
>JAOUQZ010000019.1:2083531-2094754 GCA_028564935.1 Neosilurus hyrtlii
GCACAGGGAGAACATGCAAACTCCACACAGAAACGCCCGAGCTGGGAATCAAACCCAGGACCTTCTTGCTTTGAGGCCTGATGTGCTAACCACTACGCCACCGTGCCGTCCCTGCACGAGGAATCATTTTCACAAAATTGTGACCCAGTCTGGCAAAATGTGACCAAAAATCACAGTGACCAAAAATTCTAAATTGTGTTAGCCATACCATTTTATAGCTTAGAGTCTCCTCTTTTAAATGGTATGGCTAATGCAATTTAGAATTTTTGGTCACTGTAACTCATTTTTCCAGACTGGGTCACATATGAATCGGCACCCCAGAGTCCTGACCTTAACCCTGCTGAAAGTTTTTCAGGATGTGCTGGAGAAGACTTTGTGGAGGGGTATGGATGGAAATAAATGTGATGTGATGTTGCTTAAGGTTGTTGAAACAATGGCATGACAATTACGTGCTGTAAGCAAGGTTAAATGCACTTCATGAAAATATTAGAGTGTATGACCTTTTTGCAGGGAAGTGTATTTCTATCTATCTATCTATCTATCTATCTATCTATCTGTTTGTTTATGATTCAACCACTGTAAATGCCTAATGTACACAATGAAATTGTGTTCTGGGGCAGTGGTGGCCCGGTGGTAAGGTGCTGGATCACTGATCCCAAGGTCGGGGGTTCAAGCGCCACTATCAATGGGATGTCACTGCTGCCCCCCCAGTGCAGCTAACTGGGTTATCAAATGCAGGCCATGTCTCTCACTGTCTGTGGTGAGAGGCATGCAAAAGAGCCATTGCTGATTTTTGTCAAGAGTAGCTGCATAGCCGTGTTTTTACCCTGCGATGGCCTGGCCGAGCTGTCCAGGGTGTACTCTGCCCTCGCCCAGAGTCGGCTGAGATGTGCGCCAGCCTCCCCATGAACCTAATTAGGATTAAGCGGTATAGAAAATAAATGAATGAACTAATGAATTCTGTAAAAAATTTAGATAGACAGATCAATAGATAGATAGATAGAATTACAGGTAGACACATAGACAGATGAATAGATAAACAAACAGTGAGAGACAGACAGACAGACATACACTCTCTCGCTCTCTCTCTCTCTCTCTCTCTCTCTCTCTCTCTCCCTCACACACACACACACACACACACACACACACACACACACACACACACACACACACTATGAGTTCTTGGATTTCACCTTCTCCTTTGTGTTAGAGAGGGGTAATCTAAAATTATGCAGAGTGACACACTTAAAGCAGACGAGCATTTAATGGTGCTCCAGTCGTCTTAAATTAAGAAAATAAGGAGGAGCTATTCTCTGGAGATAACACACAGTAAAAACAAGGTAGGTGAACAGGTTTGAGATAAAGAGGGTTGAAACTGCTCTCTCTCTCTCTCTCTCTCTCTCTCACACACACACACACACACACACACACACACACACAGAAACATAGGCACTTCCATGGACATGAAAGCCAAACATCTATTTTGTTATAACATTTTTGCTAAAGCATCCTGGGGGAAAATGTCGCCGCAAACATGAAAGTTAAACCTTTTCAGAGGGGACATTACCAGACACAGAGAGTGTGAGAGGCAAAGAGACAGAGAAACAAAAAAGGATTCATAGACTATCTCAAATGCTTAAGGGCTGTCCCAGATTATGGTTGCCCTTCTTTAAGCTCAATCGTGTCCAGTGTTTGTAATACCTTTAACCTGATCAGGTGGATCAGGTGCCAGACTGGGAACGCTGGACCTGAGGCAGAAAAACACCCTGGGGACACACCACAAGCAACTTAGCAAAACCAGCCAATCCAAAGTAAGCCCACAGAAATACAAAGAGAAGATGTAAACTCCATACACAGTAAAATGAATCCATGATCAAACCCGGGACTCTTTAAGCTTCCACTGTGCCACAGTGCCACCCACATAAATAACACATTAAGGCATTTGATAAAAACAAACACATAGTCCCAGCTGCTAGACCCTAAAATACACTCGTTCACTCACTCATTTGCTGAACCGCTTAATCTTTCTAGGGTTGCTGGTGGCTGTTGCCTATCTCAACCTCTCACACCCTGAACAGCTTGCCAGACTATTGCAGGGCCAACATACAACTATTTACACTTACACCCACACCTAGGGGCAATTTGGAAAAGCTAATTAGCCTGTCTTTAAACTGTGAGAAGAACACGCTAACTCCACATAGAAACACCCAAGATAGATAGATAGCTACTTTAATAATCCCAGAAGGAAATTCACAGTTTCCTGCAGTATTTACAGTAAACAGCACAAACTTATGCTATAAAAAACTTAAGTTAGAGACAAATAAAGTAGAGATAAAGATCTTATTGTAGAAAACAATATAAGAAATGTGGGTATGTATGTGGGTGTCTAACTGTGGATAAATACTAACTTAAGATAGACATAGTAAACAGTATAGTACAGTCGAGTGCAAATGATTAAAAAAGTCCAGTGTAAACATGCATGTACAAGTTAAGGTGCGTGGTGTGCTGTGAGCGGTGTTAGTGTTTCATCCCCTTGCTGGAGTTAAAAAGTCTAATGGCATTGGGGAGCAATGACAGCAACCTGTCGCTGATGCCGCTCCTCTGTCTGGGGAGGATGTTGTGCAGTGGACGCAGTGGATTGTCCATGATTGACAGGAGCTTACCCAGCAGTCGTCGCTGTGCCACAGGCGTTATACTGTCTAGCTCTGTGCTGACTACTGAGCCCACCTTCCTCACCAGTTTGTCCAGTTTCTCAATACTGCCCCCACCGCGTGTAGGAGGGCGATCACCACAGTGTGGTAAAACATCTGCAGTTTTTTGCAGATGTTGAAGGATGCTAGCCTCCTGGTGCTAACCACTACACCACCATGCTACCACCACCCAAAAATGCCAAATTATGCAAATTTTAAATAGCCAGTTGACTTGATGTATCTTGAGTAAACCCAGAGCACCAGATGGAATTGCTTTATTCAGGCATTAAGAGAGAGCATGCAAGCTCCACAGAAAAAAAAAACCTTACTCAACTCGAGCCGCACCCTAGCAAAAAGACCCCCCCCCAAGAAACCCATAACTAAACAGAACAAAAAGTACATTTGTATTAATTAGCAGCACAACACCATGACAAAACACAGGAAGGCAAAAGAGAGGAGAGCAAGCAACACAAAGAGAAACTGATAAAGAAGTAAGAGAAAGCAGAAAACTTTTAGTGAGCCAGAAAAAAAAGGGAGATACGTTTTTTTTTTTAAGGTTTCAATGGCTCGAAGTCTCTGATTGAACTTGTTCTTCATTCTTCCCATAGGACAGAAGACAGAAAAAAAAGCTTTGTACTGCTCTGTTTGATCCGTCGTTCACTCCACAGGGTCGGGGGGAAAAAAGGAACCCTACAATACAGAGTGGTACATCAGTGCAAAACACTACACACAGACAAGCCTGAAATCCCAGCATGCAGTCTGCAGTCTGTACAAGAATGATGATCTACAGCAGGGTCCAAATTTCCCAGTCCACTAGCAAGAACTGATACTGTTTCAAAAAATAATAACATATAACATACATGCGTAAGTGGCACTGTGGAGTGGTGGTTAACATGTCCGCCTCACAGCAAGAAGGTCCTGGGCTCGGTGAAGACGTATCTGTATAGAGTTTGTATGTTCATCCTGTGCTTGTCTGCTTTGCTCTGGGTACTCCGGTTTCCTCCCACAGTCCAAAAGACATGCACTGTATGCTAATTGCCTGTTCCAAATTGCCCCTAGGTGTGAATGTGACTGGGAACGGTTGTTTGTGTTGGCCCTGCAATGGTCTGGTTAGCTGTTCAGGCTGTGCCTGCTTTCACCCAGTGCTGGCTGAAATTATAAATTTAATAATTACACAAAAAAAATCTTTGTAAAGTAGATATGTTAAAGTGCATAGAAATAAAACATACATAGCACATAAAAACCTATTTCAGCACGTTTCATGCAGCATAGCTACATGTGTCTGCTCCTTTTGTGGGTATGTGAAGTGATCCATCTGTAATTATTTATATTCTTTGTAGGTTGGCTAACAAATAAAGGAAAAAAAGATAGATAAATAGACAAATAAATAAATAAGGGTGGCAGGGTGGCATCGTGGTTAGCACATTCGCTTCACAGCAAGACGGTCCTGCGTTCGATTCCCAGGCTCAGGCTGTTTCTGTGTGGAGTTTTTAATGTTCTCCCTGTGCTTGCATGGGTTCCCTCATGGTAATCCAGTTTCCTCCCACTGTCCAATAATATGCACAGTAGGCTGATGGGCGGTTCCAAATTGCTCCTAGGTGTGAGTGTGAGTATGAATGGTTGTATGTGTGCTAGCCCTGCGATGGCCTATTGAGCTGTTCAGGGTGTACCCCGCCTTCAGCCAGAGTCGGCTATGAGAGGCGTCAGCCTTCCCGTGACCTGAATTAGGATTAAGCGTCTTAGAAAATAAATTAATGAATGGATAAATAAATTAAGACATATTTTCCCTTTGATATATCTCTGTCCTATCATATCACACACACACACACACACACACACACACACACACACACACACACACACACACACACACACACATGTATTTGTGGCATACAGTTTTGACTGATTTCCTTATGATTACATTGTCACCTTGGATCTCTGACTATAATTTCTGAAATGCCAATAATAGAAAACACAGTAAGCTTATTCACTTGTACCCACCAATTGACCAATAGTATTGCAGTACACAGACTGAATAGCTTAGACAAAATGGTAGAAAGAAAATGATATTACTATATTAATTATAAAAACAGAAATGACAAGAAAAATTAATGATTGTAGTATTGTATTATTCGAATGGGTTAGTAGACTACTGCAGTTTTTTTTTCTTCCTCTTTTTTCCAGTGGGAACTTCAGCCGAATATGTTCCTGTAGACTCTAAAGGCTTCTGGATCCATTCACACTAATAGTCCATTTTTGTCTTAATTGGTCTTTTCTTTCATCTTTTCTTCCCACTGGCTGATATGTGGTTATAGAACATGAGCTAGCATTTAGTGCCCTAAACAAACGAGTGTATAACCACCACGATTCATTGGCGCTGCAGGGTCAGCCACTTAGGAGTCCATTAAAAAGCACTCAAGGCCACCAATGGGTTTTACAACGATTACAATAACAGCAGTGCGGTCCAAGGCTATTGGGCTTATCAAATAAATCCTGCGCAAATAATATTGTCTTGATGTGTGGGCAGAGAGAGAAAGAGGGAGTAGGGGTGGGGTTTGTTGGCTATATTTTTCCAAAAAAAAGAAAGAAAAAAGAAAAAGAAACATGATAACTTTTTACTTTTCCATAAAACCATATAACAAACATTTTGAAACGCTTGAAGATTAATGGAACCAGGGAGGTGTTCAGGACCCCAGGGTCGACCCAGAACACACTGGAAGGACTAGGTCTACCGGCTAGTCTGGGAATGAATTGGTGTTCCCCCCCAGAAGAGGGACGTCTGGACCTCACTGCAGTCCAACCCCGGACCAAGCGGAGGAAGAAGAGGATGATGATGATGTCCATTTGTTGTCAAAAGACAGAATTTAAATTGCAACTACATACGTAAATCATGAGGTCAGTGAGAGCGTCAGATTTTGGTGGTGCAGGACAGGATATAAGAACAACATCACCTTTGAAACATTGAACCCAAATCCGATTAAGGTCACGGGGAGCCTGGAGCCTATCCTCGCCAATAATGGGCGAAAGCAGGGTACACCCTAAACAGCTCACTATTCCATCACAGGGCCATCACTTAGACTCACACCTAGGGGCAATTTGCAATAGCCAGTTAGCCTAATGTGCATATCTTCGGGCCGTGGGAGGAAACCAGATTACCTTGATGAGACCGAGCTTGGGAATTGAACCCAGGACTTCTTGCTGTGAGGCGGACGTGCTAACCACCTTGCCACCCTGCTGCCCTCTGATGTATAATTATTATAGTAAAATGTATTTGTTGCCATGCCTCAGTGGACTGCAGTATGCACTTACCACAGTGATGTACCTACACAGACTTACCTATTACATAGACCTACACTACCTACCCACCCAAGGCCAGGCCTGGTTCCATATATGGTAAAGGAATCCTTTTGCCCACTCATTAGTAAATAAAAAAAAATATATTGTCGATATGGATGTGTTAAGGTAGGCAAGTCTGCCTACCTTAAGGTAGGTTTTGGGTTCATGTCCTGGGATTGGGCGTTTCTGAATTGAGTTTGCATGGGTTTCCTCTGGGTACTCCGGTTTCCTCCCACAGTCCAAAGTCATGCATGTTAAGCTATTTGGCTGCCCCAAATTGCCGCAGGGTGGTAGAGTCAGTGTGAATGGTTGTGTGTGTGTTGGCCCTGAGATGGTCTGGCGAGCTGTTCAGTGTGTACCCTGCCTTCTCCCAGTGTAAGCTGGGATAGGCCACAGATTTAACGAGACCCCAGTTGGAGTAAGCGGTTTGGCAAATGAGTGAGTGACATATTCATAAACCGAGTTTAAGTAGGCTTACTAAAAATATTGTCTCTATTGTCACAAGGGAACTAATATCTCGTCACAGCTTTGTACTTGATGCAAGTGGCCAATTTGTTCACCGCTTTTGCAAAACACTTTGAGTTGCCAATTGTCCAACAAATTGCTTCTACACAACATTTGGCATTCACAAATGTAGCCAGAGGCTTTCTGTCAATTGATTCTAAACTACAGCCCCTTGGAATGTTCAGAAGTGCACTCCTTCCCATACCTTTGGACTGCATCGAATTGAAAGAAGAGTTTTTTGAAGGCATATTCTTTGAGTAATTGCTGCATTTCACTTGATTGACTGGTACACCAGAGCCTTTGGGCAAAGTTTACTTTGGTAAATTGTTGAAACATGAGAAATACACATTAGAAGCTGACCAAGATAAATTATTTCTCTCTATATTATGTGTTCCTTGCTATCATAAGAAGGTTTTTTCTTCAGTACATTTTTGCAGGGCTAAAACTCATCATTTACTCACTTTTATTTGCCGCTTAATCCTACTAGGGCCGTGGGAAGGCTGATCTCTGTGGGGAACAGCCTGAACAGCTCACCAGACCATTGTAGAGCCAACACACACAGCCAATCACTGTCACACTCACACCTAAGGTCAAACTGGAACAGCAAATTAGCCTATAATGCATGTCTTTGGACTATGGGAGGAAACTGGAGTACCAGGAGAAAACCCACGCAAGCATGGGGAGAACATGCAAACATTTTACCAGAGGACAGGTGGCACAGTGGTTCAGTGGTCAGCACCTTTCAGGAAAACAGGTTGTAGGTTTAAACCTACAGGTCAAAGAGACCCTTTTTGTGTAGAGTTTACATATTCTCAGTGTAGGTTTCCTCCCACAGTCCAAATACATGCGGAAATCCCCAGTCGGGTGGGTTTAATGTCATGGCTAATCTATGTGGCAGACGGTTAATAGGTCTGCTTCACAGCAAGGTCTGGCTGGGATCGATTCCTGGGCCTGGGAGTTTCTGTGTGGAGTTTGCATGTTCTCCCTGTGCTTGCAAGCGTTTCTTCCGGGTACTCCAGTTTCCTCCCACAATCCAAAAGCATGCACAATAGGTCAACTGGCTGATCCAAATTGGCCCTATGTGTGTGGAGTGTGAATGTGAATAGGAGTGTGAATGTGAATAGTTGTATGTTGGCCTGCAATGGCCTGGCGAGCTGCCCAGGGTGTACCCTGCCCTCACTCAGAGTCTTCTGAGATGGGCGCCAGCCTCCCCACGACCCTAATTAGGATTAAGTGGCTTAGAATATGAATGGATGAATGGCTGATTTTTGTATGTCTTTATGTGTTAGCCCCATAAAACACACACACACACACACACACACACACACACACACACACACACACACACACACACACAAAGCACTTGTAAAGCACCTGTTTACTGAGAGAAATCTACTGCAGCACCTGTTTTCGCATCACATTTTTAATGAGAATGTTTTCAGGAAAATAAAATCAATATTTTTAATTTGTCTCAAACTGCAATATACAGATTTTGTATTTACTTTTTTTGTTTCGTTGCTTTCTGGTTCTGGCTATGATGCCAGGGTTTTAGAGTGAAGCAGAGTCTGCATGATAAATATAGTCATCATAGCCAGACCCAAAACTGAGCAAAAACACCAGGCTGTGAATCAAACAAGTCAAAGGTAGTTACTAAACCTTCTAGTATACTCATTAAAAACTTTCAGAGAAATATCTGTACTTGTAGGGGTGGGGGGTGGGGTGTATACCCTGTGGCTTTACTGATGACAGAGCTCGGGCACTTGAGAAAATGATGAGTTGTCCTTTTGTGACGTTTCACTGCACATGTGTTGGTCACTTTGCAAAAGTGAACCAAATGCAGTTTGAGCAAAACACTACGTGTATCTGCACAATTTCAGGAGTGGTTTGGAAAGACTATATAAAGGCTCAAAAATGTCCACTATCGTTAGTCTCGTGCACGTCATAATGCCACGTCTATCACGTGAACAACGTCTCTAGGCAGTGGGTATGGTGGAGGCTGGGTTGAGCTACAGTGAGGTAGCGAGGCATATAGGCTGTACACAACCCATCATCCGAAACCTGATTGACCGCCACAACATGACAAGGTCAGTTGAGGACAGGCCATGTCCAGGGCGAGAGAGAGTGACGACCCCCCATCAGGATCGCTACATCCGGTTGCAGCACTTGCGAGACCGGTTTCACTGTGCTCTATTACCACAAATCACCGCCTGTATCACCGCAAATGGAGGCCGTACCCGATACTGACTGTTGTGACTTTCATTTTTGCAGGTGTTATTGTGTTTTGTTGTTTTTGATGTGCATTATTTATTTTTGACATTTTTGTTTGTTGTTTTTTGAAGCCAATATGCTAAAGAAATTAGCCATATTACAAAATATGTATGGTCTAAAAGTTTTTAATGACTTTCTTAGATCCTTATCCAATATTTTGGTAATAGTATTTTACTGTCTCATCATTGTATAATATCTAGTTTGCAGCCTTTCGGTTATGGGATCTTATATTTTTATCACTGTGCCTGACTGTGGTGTATAAAAATGATGGTACTGTTATCTATATTATGAGTATTTTATCGCTCTGCTTTTTTCTAATGATGATTAGAGATCTCCTTTGGTGAGATAACTTAACCCAAAAAACGTTTAACTTTCTACAACCTTTAATTAACCAGTATACGTATGCTGAATTAATTCCTCAACTTGAACAATATTGAATTAGCGGAAACAGTGGGATTTACCCTGCGATGGCCTCTGCCCTCGCCCAGAGTCGGCTGAGATGGGCAGAAGCCTCCCCGCGACCCTAATTAGGATTAAGCGCTTCAGAAAATGAATGAATGATGAATTGGATTTATCAGTCTAAGGACACAGCTGCGAACAATACTGAGGCTGAAAATCATGTCATGAATACGATGTTGAATTTTCTTACAGATTTTTCTAAAAACAGATTTAAGAAATGAACATAGGAAGATGTTGATGAATGCGGGCCATTGTTCAACAAAGAAAGAACGGAAGGGATTCGTGTCTAGAAATGCTGTCAACTTTTGTAAGAACTAGCATAATGTGTGTGTGTGTGTGTGTGTATGTGTGTGTGTATGTGTGTGTGTGTGTCAGCTTCAGCACTGACCTTCGCCCTGACCACTAAGCGATCTCTAAGACCTTGGAGGTAACGAGACTCCTGGGAATCTTACATGCTGCTTTTCACCTCTCTCTCTCTCTCTCTCTCAATCTCTCTCCCTCTCTTCCTCCCTCTCTCTCTTTTTCCAAACACACACATCGAGTGACAGCACCAGTACCTCCTAACATCTGACCTTAGAAGGGGGAGTGCAGGTGAGGTTGACTGGGTCAAGATTTTTTTTTTACGCTCACACTAGGGAACGAGTGAATCTCAAAAACAAAGAAGAGCAGAACTGACTACAACTGTGCTGGAGTGTTGCGGTCATAATGGCAGGTTGCACATCAACCTTAAACATACTTTTTAATGCACTTAAGTGTGTCGGACACGTAGCCTTGTTGCACTTATGTGTGGGCCATGTTTAAATAAAAAGGTTAAGTGCAATGTCTCAAAGATCAAGCGTTCCTGGTTATTCTTTAGGGAGGCAACACAGGCAGGTAGATATTGAGTAGAATCCCAAGAGTGTGTTTTTTAATTTATTAAGTGGAGTTCATTAGGGTGAAGACAATACAAATTGTTGACCTTAAATGTAATGACAAATTAACAACTACAGTAGTGTAGGTTATGAATAGAAGGAGGGCGGAAGAAGAAAAGAACTAAGGGGAGAAGATTCCTGAGCAGAAATGAGTGAAGTGATGAGAAATTTACATACGTGAAAGGATTTCTAAGAGTAAGGGGAGCAGAGGCCATCTGTTAAAAAGAGAACAGAATGGCAAAGAATAAAAGAGAGGATCCAAATGAAATGAGTTGAGATAAAGAATAGAACTGATAAAGCGAAGGAAAAGAAAACTAAAGAAGGGGAATTCAGACAGTGCAAGGTACCTCCACACACAGCACGGATAATGTACCAAATATATGAGTTCTGGCTTGAAATGTGCTCGTCTTATTTTATGTTCTATAGTAAGTAGATGTGACCAAATTAGAGGAGAAAAAAAATCTCTCTTATTTGAAGGATTTATGAGACGGCTGGGGTTTGCGTTTACTCAAGGTCGAAGATGACTGTTTCATTTGAAAGTCCATACAAGGTTTTCTATTAATGTTCCATAGAAAAATGGCATGTGGGGTGGAATGGTGGTGTAGTTTCCTCCCACAATCCAATAACATGCACAGTAGGCAGATTGTTGGTTCCAAATTGCCCCTAGGCGTGAGTGTGTGTGTGTGTGTGTGTGTGTGTGTGTGTGTGTGTGTGTGTGTGTGTGTGTGTGTGTGTGAATGGCTGTATAAGTGTTGGTCCTGCAATGGCCTGGCGAGCTGTTCAGGGTGTACCCCACCTTCACCCGTGGTCGGCTCAGATAGGTGCCAGCCACCCTGCGATGCTTATTATAATTAAGCGGCTTAAAAAAATGAATGAATGAATGAATGAGAAATAACATAACATATACACATATGAAATCTATGTAAGGTTTCCTATAATTTATTAATACACTGTGTGCGCAATTATTAGGCGAGTTGTGTTTTTGAGGATTAATTGTTATTGTACAACTATACAGTGCTCTTGGTCAATCCAAAATGTTAACAAACCCTCAAACC
>JAOUQZ010000019.1:2094854-2120408 GCA_028564935.1 Neosilurus hyrtlii
TATATATATATATATATATATATATATATATATATATATATATATATATATGTGTGTGTGTGTGTGTGTGTATATATTCATTCATTCATTTTCCGAACTGCTTAATCCTAATTAGGGTCGCAGGGAGGCAGGCATCCATCTCAGGTGACCCTGGGCAAGGAATCTGTCTGCTTTTCAAACTGGGTGTCAATCTGAGGGTGAACTTACCCAGCATCAATTTGCACAAAATCTTATAGCGAATTCACTGATCAGTACATTTCATTAAAACCACCTGGCTTGTCTTCAGCTAGGCAGCCTCATATGCAGTAAACTGCATTGCACTGTGTATTTTGAGAGCAAACAGTGCATTGGGACATTATACAAATATTTATGGACTTAACTGTGAATGTGTGTGAGTCCTTATAAGAGTAATTGGCAATGACTATTTAAAATATTGCAAGAAAACTGATCTTTAATTATCATAAATTTAGGGCTTATTATTATTATTATTGTTATTATTATTATTATTCATTCATTCATTCATTCATTCATTCATTCATTTTCTGAAATGCTTAATTGTAATTAGGGTTGCGGGGGGCTGGCGCCCATCTCAGCCGACTCTGGGCAAGGGCATGGTAAACGCTGAACAGCTCACCGGGCCATCGTACAACATTTAATTATTATTATTATTATTATTATTATTATTATTATTGTTGTTGTTGTTGTTATTGTTATTATTATTATTATTATTATTATTGTTGTTGTTGTTATTGTTATTGTTATTATTATTATTATTCTTTAATTTATTCATTCATTCATTTTCTGAAATGCTTAATTGTAATTAGGGTCGCTGGAGGCTGGACAGCTCACTGGGCCATCATACCGCATTTTATTATTATTATTATTATTATTATTATCATTAATATTATTATTATTATTATTATTAATATTATTTTTATTATTATTACTGCTTTAAGAAAGCATAGCCTAAGTACTCATGTGAAGCACAGATGAAGCCAGATAGCTGAACTTCTTAGCCTGCAAAAGGATTTGATGCTTTATCTCAACTCCAGTAAGATTTGTTCTTGACTTAATCTTGACTAATCTGGGTCTTGGACTAGACTATGATCTTGACTGCAAGCCCTATCTGATGTTTCCCTCATTAGCATTTTCTAATGTATGCTTTTTGTTGTAATTAGTAAGAAGCATTTGAGTACAAAAAATGTAGGAACACCCCTCAAACCACATGCTGTGAGATCAATACTGTTCAAAGTCTGTGATCTGCTGTTCACTTTCCTTAATATACACATATAGGCCACCTATTTTCACTAATTATGGCTCAGGCACTGTTCCTCTCGTTATCCAATGTTGATCATATATCTCTTATGAGAACACACACCATCAAGGGCAATACAACACACTCAGGGTCCTCAAAGGAGGTAAGTTTGAGTTAATTAGTTATTGATCACTCAAAGGTGGACCAATTAAAAATAATATATTTTTTTTCTCACTTAAAATCAGATGTAGGCCAAACACTGAAGGGAAAAAATAGCAACGTGATTTTAGTCCTTTGAGTCTTGTAAGTTGTAAGGTGGAGCATCCGTAAATCAAACTGGTTTGTCCAGCCTATCTCACAGACACTTGAGTAATTTTGAAATTAAACAATAATAATAAAGAGCTTCTCAACTCATTCATTACCAATTTCTGAAGTATTGCAGGGAGCATTGTGTGGTTAAACTCATTCATCCATTCATTCATTTTCTAAGCCGCTTAGTCTTTTTAGGGTCACGGGAAGGCTGGAGCCCATTTCAGCCAACTCCTGGCAAAGGCGGGGTACACCCGGTACAGCTCGCCAGACCATTGCACGGCCAAAACATAACCTAGGGGCGATTTGGAACAGCCAATCAGTCTAATGTGCATATTTTTGGACTGTGGGAGGAAACCGGAGTACCCAGAGGAAACCCAGGCAAGCATGAGGAAAACATGCAAACTCCTGTCAGAAACGCCCAAGCCCGCCTTCATGCTGTGAGGCGGACGTGCCAACCACTGCGCCACCATGCTACACGGTAGGAAAATACTGTCTCCATGAATGGATGTGCATGATCTGCAATGAACTTTGGGTAAGTGCTACAGGTCAAACTAACATGCACATGAATGGCAGAAACCAAGGCTTGTCAGCAGACAGATTTGCTTAGCCACAGTTGCAGTCCGTATGTGAACATGGAAGAACCTGTGAAAAATGGGGTGGAACTGTTGGGGTTTGGGGTGGATGCGATGCCTCAGGGAATGGGTAGTTTGCAGTCATTAATTTGACTATAAATTCTGCATCATATCAAATAGTGCTTGAAGATAATGCAAAGCCATCTGTCTGAAATTTGATGCTGAGTCGGACCTTTCAACAGAATAATGATCATAGGCACACTATCCAAGAAGAAATGGCTATCCACCAAGCAATGGCTCAAAAAAAAGGAATGGGGTTATGACCTAGTCCAAGCCCAGATTTGAAACTCATTGAAATGTTGTGGGAGGATTTGTTAAGGGCAGCACATGAGGAAAACCTGTCAAACATCTTGCAACTGGGGCAGGATGGTGGTGAAGTAGTTAGTACCATCACATCACACATAAAGGTTCCGGGTTAGAAGCTTATGACCAACTGGTGTCTTTCTGTGCAGAATGTTTGTCTGTGTGGGTTTTCTCTGGGCACACTGGTTTCTTTCTACAGTCCAAAGACAAGCACATTATGTCACCTGCTTATTAAAAAATTTCTGCAGGTGTAAATGTGAGTGTGAATAGATGTTTTTCAGACTTTTCACACATTATTTTAAGCACAAACCAAATACACAGTTTCAGATACAGTGAAAAACTTAAACCTTTTGTTAAGAGACAATTTTTGGACAATCACACTTTTTCATTCATCTTTATTTATCCAGAAATACCTCAGTGAGATTAAAAAAAATCGATATCAAAGTTCTATAGAATATTTTCTTTCTATGGAAAATTATAAGAACAAGTTTTCTATAAGATCTTTTTCTATAGAACTTCTGTAAATCATATATCGTATGTTCTATAAAACAGTTTCTCTAGAAAAAGTCATTGTAAAAATATTTATCTGGGTGTCTATAATTACACTCTATAGATCTGTTGATTTCATTACAATTCATTACAGGAATTAAAAATACCACATACTACAACATATAAAAATTAAGGTCATGATACTGTAAATGTCCCAGAATAGGAAGCACTTCTTAAAAATCTTAAAGGTAAAATTTATTTCTGTATTAGACAGAATCCATGCAGGCAAAAGCATTTATTATTACAACAAATTAATTTTACAGAAATACATATGTTATGTAACATAAAATGTAACCGTTACATAGTAATACAAATTATATATGATAGTATATACTACATAAATTATAAATATATTATAAATATGCTTTCTGTACTAATTTTCATTTTGTTTAGCAACTAATGGGTCAAACTCAGTTATTAAACGTTCTTATATTTTAAGGAGTCTATCAGATAAAATAAGGAACCTATCACTAGAATATTTTTTATTTTAAATTGGTAATGGGTTGATATTTGCCTCCTGCCATGGTGTTGTGTACTTTGCTGCAAGAGTTGTTTTAAACTTAATAATAATTATTAACTTAAAAATAATAATATCCTACTGTGCATTCCGTTCACAAAAAGATACGGCATCCGTGCTATAATTTTATCGCTGTGTTTGCCTTCAGACACGCCCCTTTTACATGAATGAGCACAGACTCTGATAAGTTAACACCGATTTTACTTACAGACGCCATAATCACCTTCAGAGCATCGAAGTCCAGTGCACGTAATTGAAATTCTTTTCAGATTTAGAAAGAAGTATATTCTGTGGTAATCAGCACAAAAAATATTGTATCCATCAGTATTTATGTATTTATGAAATACAGATTCATTAAGTCTTAACAGGAAAAAAAAAAGCCCAAAACATTTTATTTGCATTTGTTCATTTAGCCCAAATCCAAATCATATCCATGATGCAACAATGTGCATTTTGTTTGTCCCGCCTGGACGTACAACTTTTACTTGTAATGATTGGAAGAACTCTCAAAGGCGCCGAACCTAGTAACCAACTGCCAATCATTATGAACATGACTGACATCTCAATGGTGCGTTTAACTTAGCCTGGGGCTGACTGCAAATAACTTGACAATCAACATGATCTTCCAGGCTCAGCCAGGGACACAACAGTCAAGCCAAGCAGTTTCTTCATCCTATTGTAGATTGCAGCTAATATTAGCAAAAGGAGATCTCACAGAAATGTGTACCTTATTGTTGTTTATGAATAATTCAGCTAAAAATCCTCTTTCCTTCTTATTAAAATGAACATAATAATTGACAAAATATATAACAGTGGTAATTTAATAAATCATTACTGCGATACATTCACATAAATTCAGTATTGAATGTTTTTTGCCATCGTTAGTATTAGCCTACACATTTACATACATAAATTCCTAGTATAATACATTTTGGCAGAAATCACTCATCAAATACAGGTATATCTTATTATTTAAAGCTATTCAAGGAGCTTAGAATCAGGAAACACATGAAAGCGTGTTCCAAGTCATGTAGCGGATGGACAGCAATTACATCTACCACCTTATTTTCATTACATTTTAATATTACATGGCGGAAAACATCAGACAAAATTTCTAACCAGCGAGGATTGTTTTGGGTGGCACGGTGGTGTAGTGGTTAGCACATTCGGCTCATAGCAAGAAGGTCAAGGGATTAAGTCTAAGACTTGGCAAGGGCGTTTCTGTGTGGAGTCTGTATGTTCTCCCCATGCGTATGCGTGAAGACGTTAGGCTAACTGGCTGTTCCAAATGGCCCCTAGGTGTGAGTGTGAATGGTTGTGTGTGTTATCCCTGCAGTGGACTGGCAAGCTATTCAGAGTGTACTCCGCCTTCACCTAGAGTTGACTGAGATAGGCTCCAGCCTCCCTGTGACCCTAGTACTAGTTAGCAGCACTGTGCAGATGCAAACTAAACTTAAATATCTGCACCAGGGTAAAATAACAAGCAAGAATAATTTAAAAAGCAAGGGACGGGAGAAAAGCGCCCTTTTAGCTTTCTCAGTTCAGTGAAATTGATTGTCTATGTTTATTGTTAGTCTAAGATTAGAATTAAAATAATAACAGAATTAACTTTTTTTAATAACCACCAGCTGGCACCGATAAGAAGAGGATAATGTAAAGCCAAACAAGCAGCCTGACCTAGAGCCCAGTTTTGCAAATGAGTTTTCTCAGCCACATAAAGCAGTTCTGCTGAGGAAAGCGCTTAAACAATTAGTTTTTTCCTAAGTATTTTCAAGTCTCTTATACCTTTACATTGTGTGAATTTAATTAAAAACTCAAGGCACTGCAAGAACATGAACAAGGCTTCTATAAGAAATGATATAAGTAGTGTTTGCATGTAATACACATAATATAGGTTGTATGCGGTTTTAAAATAAATGCTAAAATGGATGTTAGGTAATCTCTTAAGGTTTTCCTTACTAGTTAAACTATGCCAATTGAACATAACTGATTCAGCTTTTCCAAGACTTCAGGAGTGTTTATAAGTATGTCACATTGTGTATTATATAGCTAATATAAATTATTCCTGGAAAGTAAATGCATATAAAATGAGATCTTCTGTTTATATTGTTTTATTGACTCTGGCTTATAAATATCTTATTTTATTCCTTGTGCGGATGAAATAAAAAGCAGGTGCAATGCTCATACGTACTGTGGAGAGATTATTGCAGAGAGGTGCTATCTGAATATTTTTGAATATCTGAATATTTGAGGCTCGTTGTGGTTTTGTCTGAAGGCACTGAGCTATTATTAAGTCAGTGAAGAACTTGATAATATGATCTTAGACATCAAAAAAGAACATTACAAAAAAGCATAATTTACACAAATATTAACAAGCACAAAAGTAAAAAAAAAAATTACAAAATATTCCAGAGTCCTTTAATGCACTTACTTGCAAATTAGAAATAAAAAATTAATTAAATGAACAGTTTATTATATTAGTCACTTTTTTTTTCCAGTTCTACTCTGTATTTAGCAAGCTGAGCCTCTTTCACAGCACAGAAGTCATTTCTAGGTTTCTACGGTGGACGAACTACAGTGCACCTTCAAGGTTTCCCAGGAGGCTCAGCGTCCAATCCACAAGCATAAGTGATCAGGGCATACATGCAAACTATCAAACATGTAACGGAGAGGACTATAAATTCATGCACAAACTGATACACATCACAAAGCATTATCGTTCTATCTCTCGTGTTCAGTTATGGCCAAACCTTGTTTTCCAGCGTGTTTACCTGTCCTGTGTATGACCTGTTTGTTTATTGGTTTCCTGCTCTCCACCTAGTGTGTGTTGTTTGTTATGATTTTTTCTGCCCATTCTTCGTCGGTGACTTTGCCTTACCTGTGATATTCTGTTTGTCCCATTCCTCAATCCTCTGCTTGTTTACTTATTTATAACATTGGATTGTGTGTTGGATACTTCTGCCTGGATTTATCATAATAAACCCCTTTAATTATACGTTCTACATCTTTCGATCCGCCATTAAAACATCCAAACAAAAATGCCTGTAATTATTTTTACTCGGACCCAGCAGAGAGTTTGCTCTGAATGTGTAGCCATGGTGCTCAAACATTCTGAATCTCATTAACCAATGACCCTGTGCTTAAAAGATGAAGGCTGAACAGCTGATGACCACAAAATTCTTGTTTCAGTCCCAAGTTCAATTTCAGTCTGCGATAATGACTGCTGTGGACTTGTAGTAATCACTCCACTGGGACATTTTGTAGATAAGAAAGCAACATCTAGCTTACTTTTACTGATAGTTATACAAATCAGATACAAATCTGCAGTGTATTTTGTAGTATTTTATACTTTAAATATATAGATTCATGGATAATTACATTTTATGACTTCTATCTAAAAAGAAAGTTCACTTTACCACTACTGTCAACTGCTCAAACTATTAAAGTTTTCTGTAGTTATCTGTAACAGAATGGTGTATTGGAAATCCATGCAGAAAACTATACAGAAACCTGTTGAGAAAACCAAACAAAAATCTATCGAAAATAATACAGGCATATTGACATGGTGCAAGACTCTCAACCTGCCGATTGCAGGTTTAAATCCAGACTGGTGCATGCAGTCATCCACAGCCAGGAGTCCATGGGAGCCAAATAGCTGAGCACAGACAAACAGTTGTATCAGAGGCATAAGCAGGAGCATGGTCAATATACAAAGACATGGTTCAGTAGTACAGCTACACCAATGTAGCATGGTCTGGGACAAGGTCAAATTTAATGAACCAGGCATGGGTATACAGAGGTAATCTAACTAGAATTGGGTAAGACTGGAGCAGAGTCAAAGAACAGAAACAGAATACAATACAATAAACAAACAAGGTGTAGTGGGACACAACAACAAAGTAAAGTACCCCCATCCATTGGGGCAATGCCTCCATGGGGCATTCTTATCCATCCATTAAACCATAAGAGGCCAAAAATATCAAAAAGGCCCACCTGCATTTGTCCTGGGGGAAAAACAGCACTTTGCCAGGGTTATCCAAACATACCTATGGCCTGATATATTCATATCTGATAGATCTGACAGTCCCATGGGAAGACAGTTGCAACGAGGTCTCAGAGAGGAAGGCCACCAAGTAGCAGGACCTGATTTAGCAATACAGTAGTAAAGGGTGGTAAGCATTGCTAATTCCAGTTGTGGTGGGTTGAAAGAGTTTCCCAGAGCAGTGTGTTTGAAAAATGCTCCATGCTCTGGGAATAACAGAAAGGGAGAGGAAGACAGCTATTTACAGGTTAAGGAAGAAACTGGAAAGTAGACCTATCATAACTTTTTGTTAAGTGATATATTGTGCCAAATACTACCATGTTTCATAATACTATTGATGCTAATGATACGTTTGTGAGAAAAGAAACTCCGCTTCTCAGTTGGGCATCACTGTCAACCTGCCAACTGGAGAATGTTGTGGTTTAGTGTCAAAATGTCGGGGAAAGGTTAATCTGCTGCACCATTCTACTCTGAGCGTTGCACAAACATGATCTGGAAGAGTCATCAAAAGGAAATTTTGCGTGTGACCTAATCACAAAAAAATTAAAGTTTAATGCATGCAAAACAAAATGTAGATAACTTGCAAGCACCAAAGTTTGGTGATAAACAAAAAGAGCACTGCTGAACATGGAGGTGTATCTAATATGGGGTGGTACAGAAATAATTACAAAGGCAGATGGAACAATGGATTCCAGTGGAATAGTGGTTAACACGTCTGCCTCACAGCAAGTCCTGGTCTCAAGTCCTGGATTCAGACGTTTCTGCGTGGAGTTTGCATGTTCTCCCCATTCTTGTGTGGGTTTCCTCCAGGTACTCTGGTTTTCTCCCACAGTCCAAAGACATGCACATCAGATTAATTGACTGTTCCAAACTTAGCGTAAGTGTGGGTGTGAGTTTAAGTGTGTGTGTGTGTGTGTGTGTGTGTGTGTGTGTGTGTGTGTGTGTGTGTGTGTGTGTATTGCCCTGAAACGCTCTGGCAAGCTGTTCAGGGTTTACCCACACCTTCACCCAGTGTCAGCTGAGATAGCCACTAAGCCTCCCCATCCTTAATAAATAGGATTAAGTGATTCGGCAAAATAAGTGCATTCCAGTAAATATCAACATATTATGTAAACAAATGTGACTCAGTTGGTCAATAAAATGACTAAAAAGAGATAGTCTTCTCCCACAGAACAGCGATAAAATCGTATCTCAAAATTTGCCAAGAACTCCTTCAAGAAATCACTAGAACTAAGGGGAGATCTTAAAAACACTGTTCATACAAGATGGGCCAAGAATATATCAATATGGGAAATGTTCTGCAAGGAACAGTGGGTTGAGATTCATTATACAAGAACAGATAGACATCTAGCTAAGTACAAGAAGCATACGCAGTGCCATCTGCTCCTGGAAATATGGAAATGGCCCTGCAATGAATTGACGACTCACATGACTTCTCACCGAAGTCAACTGGGATAAGTGGAGACAATGGCTAAAAATATGAAAATAACAATATGTTATAAACATCATGCACACTTCAGGAGGCTATGAATAATGAAAAAAAAGTCGATATATTCAAAAATAAGTTTGTAATTTGTCAAAGGTGTGACTGCTACCTTCCTGAACTCTATGGGATATATTCATCACCAGATGCTGAAAATCTTCTAGTGAAGTTTTGCTTGTGTGTGTTCCAGGTGTACATGTGTGCTGTCTGTTGTTGTTTGTGACTCATACTCATTTCCAGATGCTCGCCGTCTTTGCTGGTGGTATGCTGCCAGATCCTTTCAGTAATTGTTTGTGTAGCTCTTCTACTTTCATAGCAAAAATTGGGCATACTTAGCAAGCTGGACACAAACAATTTTAATTCATTATTTTCTGCAGCAGCACGAACACACAGAATGTGGTTTACCTTAAAAAAAAAAAACAACAACAACAAGAGTTTGTGCCAATTACATAAAGAGAGACACCCAGTCATTTTATGTAAATTTCTCTGGAAATATTTTTTCTAAAGATTTTTTAAATATATTTTCTCTGGAAAAGTTCTCTTTTTATGTAAATTTCTCTGCACACTGCAATGACTTTAGTTAAATTTTTTTTTTCTTTTTAGTCACTATTTTCTCTGCCAGCTTTGATGCATGTATATGCAGTTATTTGGGGATGGCGGAATCAAATTCAGCTGAAAATTGAAAGTTCTTGGTAATTTGTAGCATTGATGCGCAGTTATTAATATGCACACATGAAGATCAACATTTTAAGCATTTTTTGCTCTGATTAAAATTAATCAGGTGTGTGTTATCAATAGATAATTGTCTATAAATATAACAGTAGCTGAATCCCAATTATGGTGCCTTATCCTTTAATAGAACATGAAGAACACAGTATCTTAAGGAGTGGCCTTATGTGACTGTGAAGGCTGAATCCTTATAAACCAAGTGGAGTTAAATATGGTGGTTTAGATTAGTGGATCCCATCCAGGGGGTCCCAGCTCCCACAATGGGGAGGCAAAGATCCAGGGGGGTCACATAGCCTTCTTGGTTTTGAGGTAATACTTTTAATATGTCAAGTATGGATGTGTCATTCACTCATTTTTCATTTGCCCAATCACTTCATCCGACTAGGGTCACAGGGAGACTGGTGCCTATCTCAGGCCACACTGTGCAAAGGTGGGGTACACCCTGAACAGCTTGCCAGACCATCATGGGGTAACATACACACACCCATTCACACTAATGCCTAGGGTCAAATTCTCCACAGAGAAATGCCCAAGCCTGGGAATCGATGGGAATGAAGTTTTAAATTCATATCACAAAGATAAGGGTGTGTGTCACGTGAACATATTTTCTGAAGTGTACATGGAGGTAAAGCAAGCAATGTAAACAGAGAGCTGATAGAGAAACGACAAATCGTTTTAAGAGGTTTTAGCACTTCACTTCATTGGACAATTAACTGTTCCATGCTGAGGCTGTTTATTTTTATTTTAGTGGTGAAAATGTTAAAATATAAAAAATGTGTGTCTAAAAAGGAAATAATACAAAGAAACTGTTCATAACAATATAAGGAAAAATCTAAAATATGAAATAATATGTTCTGAAATGTATCTATCACTAATTTTACACACTAATTTTATTCCCTGCAGGTACTAAGAGGTAAGGTTCGCTAGTTCATTGAACAATTCACTGTTTCATGCTGCTACTGTACTTTCAATTTTGCAGTTAATATATTGAGGTTTAAAAATACTGTATGTCAATACACCAAAGTTTCCATTGGTACAAATTTGGGTCCTTCAAGAAAAACTTGGAAAGCCCTTTTCTAGAGTATAGAAGATTTCCTATTAGTGTCATTAGCTGAAACCTTGCCTCTGAAAGCTCTTTGCATGTCGCCACCTGCAACCTTCACAGCTGTGAGAGATTAAACGTAATTGAATAGTGACATGCACTGAACCTACAGATAGGTTGGGACATGAAGGGTCCAGCCTTCGCAGCTTGGAAAGAGAAGGCTGCATTTCTCTGCCCTCATTTGAAAGAGCTTTTCAAATAAGATTCAGTCCCAAAGCAGGATGACTTCAGCACTGGATCCCACAGTTGTCAGCTTTGCTTTCAATAAAAACATAAAATTTTTTCTGTTTAGTATTTTTAATAATTGACATTGTCATGAAGCGGGCGGCACGGTGGCGTAGTGGTTAGCATGTCCGCCTCACAGCAAAAAGGTCCTGGGTTCGATTCCCAGTTCTGTGTGGAGTTTACATGTTCTCCCTGTGCTTGTGTGGGTTTTCTCTGGGTACTCTGGTTTCCTCCCACAGTCCAAAAACATGCACAGTAGGCTAATTGGCTGTTCCAAATCACCCCTATGTGTGAGTGTGAGTGCGAATGGTTGTGTGACTGTTGGCCCTGCGATGGCCTGGTGAGCTGTCCAGGGTGTACCCCGCCCTCGCCCAGAGTCCGCTGAGATGGGCGCCAGCCTCCCCGCGACCCTAATTAGGATTGAGCGGTTCAGAAAATGAATGAAGGACATTGTCATGTAGCAGCTTTAAAGAGTATATAGATTTACATATATTTAAACATATAAACATTAATTAATTTTTTTCTGTATGTACTGTATATGTTCTCAATATCCCTAATGTGCAAGAAAAAAGACCCTGAGACAACCTGAAGAAATAGTGAAAGGAAATAGATTCAAAAAGTGGGTGGAACAAAGGGTTTCCTCCAGGTACTCTGGTTTCCTTCAACAGTCCAAAGACATGCATGTAAGGCTAATTGGTTTTTCGAAATTGACCACAGGTGTGAGTGTAAATGGTTGTGTGTATGTTGGCCCTGTGATGACCCGGCTCGGCAAATGACTGAATGAGTGAGACATTTAAAAATGGAAAAACATTTTTATTTGGAGGACACCAGATATTGTAACCTTAAAAAACTTCCACCTAAAGTTTTGAGTAATGTCGTCAAATAAAATTTGAGCAACAAGAAATTCTGTATAGTTTTAAAATGACATGTAGTTTGTTGACATTTTCAGGTGTTTATTAATGGGGACTTGGTTGCAAAACTGTTTTAAAGTTTATAACAGTGATGGCAATTGTAGTCCTAATTAAAGAGAATGATATCAACAGCAGTCTAAAGTCTTTTTTTTTTTACAGCTTCTTAGTGACGATCCATATGGGGCAATTAGCAGAAGTAAATAGTTTCTAATTGACGTTAACCAGAAGTAGGACATCAGGATGGATCACATCAGTCTCGGATTGCGGGTGCCACAGATGTAGCATGTGTTGCCTGACAGAAACACAAATGAAGCAAGTGAGAGAGAGAGAGAGAGAGAGAGAGATTGTTAGGTATGCTCATTAAAATGTAATGCTTAAGAACAGTGTATCTGAAGTGTTGAGTGCAACTAGGTAAGATGAGTGATAACAGCATAACTAACAGTAAGAGCATAAAATTTTATCTCATTTATTTTCCCTGGGACATAACATGGCCGCTCAACCATAAACAAACTTAAGTGAACTAGCAAGAGTAATGGGCGACAGTACCCGAATATTACAGCTTGCCAGAACTCTCAATGCCCAAGAACCACCCAGGACTGTTTCTTTAAAAGTTATTTAAAAAGTTGATTGGCCAAACTAGGATGGCATGGTGGCATAGAGGTCAGCACATTCTGGGAGTGAGTCCCAGGCTCAGCAAAGACGTTTCTGTGTGGAATTTACATGTCCTGAACTTGTTTGAGTTTTCTACAGGTACTTCAGTTTTTTCCCCCAACAGTCTAAAGACATGCAATGTAGGCTAATTACCTGTTCAAGATTTCCCCTAGGTGTGAATGTGTGTTCAAATGATTGTGTGTTGGCCTTTGAACTGGCAAGATGCTCAAGATGTACCCTACCTTCATCCAGAGATAGGATCCAGCCTATACCTCCTGCAACTCTAGTAGGATAAAGTGATTCGGCTAACAAATAAATGAATGACTAAACGAACTAAGTATCAGCCTAGACCTGGATGCTGACACTGTGAATGTGTCCTGAACTTTAATTGGAAGATTGTTTCATAACCATAATGCTTTGCAAAAGAAAGCTTTGCCCCTGTGGTGGCCTTTATTCGAGGTACCAACAAGTCTGCAAGTCTACTTTTTATGTAAAGAGGCATGGTGGATCACAAAATAGGAGAAAATTACTAAGATGATGTGAAGGGAGACTTTTCAGTACTTTATAGGTCAATAATGGTATCATAGAATTGATGTGAAATTTGAGTTCGAGCTAGTGCAATATAGCTGAAATAGGAGTGATGTGGTCATATCTTCTTGTTCTAATAAGGATGCTTGTTGCTGTGTTCAGAACTTTCTGGAGCTTGTTTATGCACCAACTGGAACATCCAGACAGTAACGTATTACAATAATGTAACCTAGTGGCGGAAAACTACTTTTTTAACCTAATACAGTGACATCATATGTTTTAATTTAGCAGTAATTCTGAGATGAAAGAAGGCTATCCTGTTAATATTATCTACATGAGTTTCAAACAAAAGACTGGGGTCAATAATCACACCAAAGTCTATTCCTGCTGCGTATGATAAATCTGAAATGCCATCCAGGGTAACTTTGTAATCAGAAAGCTCCTTTTGACCTGCATTTGGTTTTATCACAAGTATAACTCTTTTTTCAGAATTAAGCAGAAGGAGGTTTTCTTACCTTTAAGCTTGTGAATATCATTTGCTTTGCTAAGATGTGTGTCATCAGCATAGCAGTGGAAACTATTGTCATGTTTACAAGTAATAATCTCCAAAGTTAGCAAGTATAAACAAACAAGCAGAAGAGCTAAAACAAGCCTGTGAAACAGCAACCCTTAGTTTGCACCGAAATGGCACCATTTACATGCAATCAGTCAAATAGGACCTAGGAGAGGGCCATTCGACAACATTTCCCAACCCGTCAAGAAGAATAGTATGGTCAGTGATGTCAAAAGCTCCAATAGGATCAAGTAATACAAGTACAGAGACACAGCACTGATCACATGCCAGTATTAGATCATTTATCACTTTAACCATTGTTGCCTCTGTGCTATGATGAGGCCTAAATCCTGAATAAAATATAATTTATGAATGCTACTCCTATCTAGATATAAGAAAAACTGCTGCAGTACAGACTGTACTGATTGCTTTCTCTACTATTAGGATATCAGCTCATTTGTTGAGAAAAACAAAAATAATGAAGCAATTTGCTGAACCTACTCTACTTGAAAACAAACAAAAAACTACCAAAAACCTACTTTACTTGAAAACAAAAAAACTACTAAAAATATAAAATATAAAACAGAGAATTTTATTTTACTGGGAATTAATTTTGAGAGTGCATAAAGAACACTTATCTTAAGCATTTACTGTTGCTAGATAACTGATTTTTACACACCACAGGTTTGGAGGGACTGAATGCATGTGAACAGGCAGGCCTTTTACTGAGTTTATTTTCATTTTACATGACACTTTGCAGCAAACGTTTTACTTTTCATAACACTTTGTCACCCTCTGATGCATGGTCTCCCTTCGCGACAGACACACACTTCAACTTCAACACTCACTCTTTAATCATTAATGTTGCTTTTCACCATGAAATCACACATGCAGTTTTCTCTTTGTGGTCAGCAGCTGCTCCCACAAGCACATTGAAACACTGAGGGAAACTGCCATAATTAAATACAGGTGACATACAACAAATGTTAGCTGCTGAAATCATGACAGATGTGGCAACATCCCTACATGCCTTTAATTTCATTTTTAAGTTGATGGTAGCCATTCAAAGAAAGATGTTAAGCCAGGATTCGTTTCTTTTAAGTCAATGTTGGTTGTTTATATAGCATAAGTACCACAGCATTCTTTACTTTGATTTGTCGGTGGGAGAGAAGTGACATTAATGATCCCAGGGTTCTTCCAAAAGTTTAAATGGAAGAGTGATGAGTGCAGGGGGTTAGGGGTTGGGAGCTTTGCGATAAGGGCATTCTTCACCAGAGGGTGCTGAGTGCTGTGATCGCAAAGATCCATAAACAGTGCATTCAAAATAGGTGCTGACAGCTATACTGTATATGTATTCTGTTCTCACACACAAACTGGGATACAACTACAAAGTGATACCAAAAAGTATGAAGTTCATACAAAAAATTGTCAAATGTTATGTGTGGAATGTGAGTGTGAGTGAGTAAATGTATGTAAATGAGTCCCATTCAGGAGGTATTCCCTCCTCTGGATCCAACGGAACACTTAACAGAATAAAGCAATTACAGAAAATTCATTTTTCTGATGTGTCCTTTTCAGAGTTGCTGATGTTTAAATTTTTATTAGCTGTACCACGATATGTTGGTCAGAGAAATCCTTCTGAGCTCTTTCCTTCCCTTTTTTCAGCTCGCTGATATTAAATATGATCAGCAGTAGTGGCCTTCTCTCCACATGCATGCCTTTAATTCTGATAGATTTTCGTTGCTTTTTCAGAATGAATGAATTATAAATAAAAAAATAATCAAACAGATTTTCATTTTCCTTCTGTCAAATGAATTTTGTAGGTGGAAGTGACAGTTGTGGTATTGGCTGTGAGTTTTCTGTCATCACTATTTCTCTGTATTATGCATGCGTGAGCATGTGTGTGAGAGGTATTGAGATATCTGTCACTGCTGATTACAGTTACATTGACAGAACACCCATCAATGCTTTAAAAATCACACTTTTTAACTTGAGAGAAAAACACAGGGAGGGATTTTAATTGCCTTAAACTCACTTGCTTGTAATATTTTGAGTATAAGGCTTACATATTCCTAGTACCCTTAAATATAGTTATTTCCTATAGTGAATACATTTTAAATCTTGTGATGTTGTGTAATAAATCATATGATTGATGTGGTGATCCCAGAAAGTTTGATTCGTTTATCTGAAAACTAAGGCAGCTGAGACCAGTAAAGTGACTTGGATGAGTGATAAAACATTTCTCCCACCAAAAACTGTGTCCAGATGAGCTGAATAAGACTTTCTTGCATTGTCTTACCTGGAGCATTGTTGAGCATGCATCAAGACATTAATGTGAAATTATATTCTATTAGCATGGGATTATGTAATATATATGGTAGCAGTCTGATGTGTGGGCAGTCTGGTGCTGAAGTGGTTAGCACTTCTGGGTTCGAGTCCCGGGCTCGCGCGTTTCTGTGTGGAGTTTGCATTTTCTTCTCATACTTGCATGGGCTTCCTTCTGGAACTTTGGTTTCTTCCAGCAATCCAAAGACATGTACATCAGGCTAACTGGCTGTTCTAAATTTCTCTTAGGTGTTAATGTGAGTGTGAATGGTTGTGTGTTTGTTGTCCTGCAATGGTCTGGCAGGCTGTCTGGCCACCCAGTGTCGGCTGAGACAGGCTCCAGCTGCCGTGTGAGTCTAGTAGTAGGATAAAGTGTTCCAGCAAATGGGTAAGAGCTGAGGTGTCAGGGCTTTGCAATAATCAGTAAGTTTCCAAACAGTGGAACTTCTTCAGTACAGGGAGGTTTGAGCTGACTGGTTTCTTACCAATTTTCATGTTAATGAGTGCCTTGTGAGTTCTGAGCCTCATATATATGGATTTTTTTTTCTGCAATTACTTGCATTGGTTATCAAGTCCTGAACACTGAAACAGTATACCTTGGTTCCAATTTTTATTAAGCAAGTGAGAAGAGCAAGGATTTTTACCAAGTTACACCTTACAACCTGATTTAAATTAGGGAGGGCAACATGTGAAAGAGCATTAATCAGGAACTCAGGTTACTAGGAACATATGGTAAAGGTATATGGCCTTGTTAGAGAACTCTCTATTTTTCCAGGCATCCGTCATGCTTCAGGAATTCCTGAATTCCTCTGTGGTAAGCTTCATTGATCTGCAAGAAGAGTGTGAATTTCACAAACCCTCATTTAAGTTTCTAGAGTACATTTTTGATTAAAATGAAGTTGAGCTGGATGAAGGGAAGGTAGAAGCAGTCATCACTCAACCTTAAATTGCCATTGACCTGCAATGTTTTCTTCCTTTACTTGCTTTATGGACATTTCCTGAGACATGTCAGTACTGTGGCTGCCCTCATGACCGCCCAGTTAAAAGGTAATCGTACAAACAGAGCCCTGAAGAATGATATGCATTCAACAACTTAGAAAAGAAGTTCACAAATGCCAGCACAACAAAGGTCCTGATCTTCAATTTATAATAGAACTGGATCCTTCTAAACCATACCAGCAGGTGACTGAAGCTGAGCCACCTCCCTTTTAAGAGCCCAAGTTCATTCATTCATTCATTTTCTGAACCGCTTAATCCTAATTAGGGTTGCGGGGAGGCTGGTGCCCATCTCAGCCGACTCTGGGCGAGGGCGGGGTACACCCTGGACAGAAGAGCTCAAGTTTTCACCTACATATCTAATCAAGAGACTCCTCGACTTAAAATGACAGGGTATATTCATTACCTGGTGAACTCGGAAAGCTATGGGCCTTTGTGAATCCCTGCCAATACAACCTCGACCATGCCATAGAGAGTGTTTTGCTTTAGACACCTTCCATTGGTGGGGGCTGTAACAAATGTAATCTAGCGTCCCCCTCAAAATAGCACAGGTTCCCTTCCTCTAAATTTTAGATTAATATTTGGTCACTCTATTTTTCTGTATTGTACCCATAAAAGGCATACAGATCTTTCAGTCGTTGTGAGCCTTACAGTTTGCCAAATATTCTTGTAAGTTCTGAGTTGTTTAGAAGAATTATTATTCTGTGTTTGAATGCCCTGCGATGGCCTGGCGAGCTGTCCAGGGTGTACCCTGCCCTCGCCCAGAGTCGGCTGAGATGGGCGCCAGCCTCTCTGCGATCCTAATTAGGAATAAGCGGTTCAGAAAATGAATGAATGAATGAATGTATGATCATGCCTTGTTAATGCCCCCTCTCATTCCCACTCCTTTCTGACCCTGCCCTAAATTCTGAATATGCTTTGAATTGTGATTCGAACTTGTCTGCATAATTATGTAGTTCTGATACTGACCTTGATTTACTACTACAAAAATTTTAGGCACTGCCCAATGGCAGAGCTACTGATAGATATCTCTAAGGAGGAAATAATTAAATAAGTCTGCTCTGCATTTCCCAATTTTGGATTCCTTTGGAAGAAGGAAAGGTTAACACTGAGTTTTCTGCTCACCACCTTTCACTAGGTTGCTTAGGTTGTTTGTTTCATTATCCGTTTAACAAATTCATATTCCGTGTTGCCCCAGAGATTTTTTCGTGTGTGTATGTGTAAGGACTGATTACAGCATCACACATAGAATCAGTAAGAATGCCATCAGTTCTCAAATGTCCATACTCCCAGTATGCACCCTTGCAGCCTGAGATCCAAATTACCACTTTATAACTTTTTAAATTTCAGTATTCCGTGGTTAATATAGAAAAAAATTATATCTCTTCTCCATATAAAGTATAAAAGTGTGCATTCAGCTAAGTTCTTTGAGTCACGTAAAGGAATTTGGTGTTTTTGCACTAACAATGGACATGAAACGTTGTGCGGAACCTCCCTAATAATTTGCGGGGTCAATCAGTGTGATGTCTTGATAGGGTGGGCATCAATAAACAGACATGGAACAGCTGATGAAATCATGTTCCATGCCTATGGGGCTCTGCTGTACAAACAGTTGTTTCATTTGTATTGTATAGCACCATTTTTTTAAGACTTATTGGACATCAATATTGTAATGGATGTTTCCCCCTGAAACATTTCGCTTGTAACTAGAAAAGTAACTGTTCACTGTCCTGCACATGGAATATCTGGTCCTCCCGGACTCCCTGTTGTGTCCAGATAAGAGAATTATGACAGTAATCTTAGTGATTGCAAAGGTTTCACGCTCCAGTGTTCTTTTCATCTTTTGAAAGTGGACTAGTTCCAAATCTTGAGTCTATTCCTTTAAAGTTACAGGACCTCTACAGATCTATTCAGTAAGTTAAAAACCATTTAATGTGCTACACTTACCATACGAGTGCATCATTGAGTCTCTATCTAAGGCCACACTGAACTTTTGTCTTTGAGGAATATAATAATTGACCTGCAAGTCACTAGTAAAAGTAATTTAGTCATTTTGAACAAAAAGGTGGCGAGAGGGCAGCACAGTGACGCAGTGGTTAGCACTCCTGCCTCACAGCAAGATGGTCCTTGGTTTGAGCCTTGTGCTCACTGAGCATGTTTTTGTGTGCAGTTTACATATTCTCCCCGTGCTAGCATGAAGTTTCCTCTGGGTACTCCAGTTTTCTCCCACTGTTCAAAGACATGAACATTAAATTAAATGAATATCCGAGGCCTTCCCTCATCCTCAGTAAAGGATAAAGCAGTTCGGTAAATACAGTTTTAAAAATGGGAGAGATTGCTCTGTAGAATTAAAATTCGCAGGTAAATTCAACATTATAAATACTGACAGTTTTCCATAAGTGCTTTTAGATTAAACAGTGCTTTCTACAGTGAACAAAACAATTTTGATTAGTTGAGACAGGAAAATGATGCCTCTTTATAGAAACGGAGGTGAGTTGAGATGTTCAGCGGTCTACTTTTAACTAATTAATCATTGTGTTTTTTCACTTCACCTTTTCTAAATATAGTAGAGAATTTTCTTGGTATGGATAAATTGTTTAGAATGTGCAGCAATGAGCGTTAGGCAGAAGACTGTATGTGACAAAATAAAATCACATGATAGGCCAGTGGGAGAGAGGAATGAACATAGTGGGTTACTGTGTGTAAAAACGAAACACTGGATGGGTGGTGAAAAGTACTTCCTGCTGATTATCATCAACTTTATTACAAGACTGAATCAAACCTGAGGTGGGCAATAAAAACTGAGAAGAATCTGTATGCATGCCTATGTACCTTGTTTCTCATATGAAGCCTGACTCTTACATGTCAGCATGGTGGCTTCCTAATTATTTTGTGGCAGACTGCTAAGAAATAAGAGTGCCTGGCTAATTAAACATGTCAACTAGGAAATACTCATCAGGAACACATGGAAGGAAGCCAAAACAAAGCCTGTTGTTACCTGAAGTGAGTAACCTAATTATTATCATACTGTGAAACTTGCTCTCAACTTTCACACCTAGGGATGAAGCAACGTTAATACACTTGAAGACACTTACTTTCAGCTTTGAACTCCTTTTCTCAATAGCTGTAACTCAATAAAACATACGTATAAGTAGACCTTATAGCTTTTTGTAGTGAGGCACTTTGCTAGAAAGACAAAACACCAGAGCAGATTTATTTTACCAACAAAATCCAAATCTATCATATTTACAGACATATTATTTTTTATCATGTTCTTCCTCTTGGTCCAGGGTCAAGTCGCGGGGACAGCAGCCTAAGCAGTGAGGTCCAGTCGTGAGCCCTGCCATCCACTTGTATCCGCAATCTTGTTCTTTGGGTTACTACTAAAAAGCCCGTGACCATAGGTGAGGGTAGGAACATAGATCCCCAGGTAAATTGATAGCTTTGCCTTTTGGCTCAGCTTCCTTTTCACCACGATGAACCGGTACAAGCTCCACTTCACACAGAGGCTGCACCAATCCGCCTGTCGATCTTTTGTTCCAACCTTCCCTCACTCGTAAACAAGACTCCAAGATACTCCAACTCCTCCACTTGGTGCAGGAACTCATTCCAGACCTGGAAGGTGCATTCCATTATTTGCATTAAATAATATATAGCTTTATAATAATCTTTTGCGTTTAATAAAGTTTTTTTTCTCTCAAAATTTCTAAACATTCTTCTTGTTTATATACTTACTCTCTCACTCACTCATTTGTCAAACCACTTAGGGTTGCAGGGAGGTTGGCAACAATCTGAGCCAACTCTAGGCGAAGCTGGGGTACACCCTGAACAACTCGCCAGACCACTGCAAGGTCAACACACACAACCATTCACACTCACGCCTTGGGAAAATTTGGAACAGCTAATTAACCTAATGTCCATGTCTTTGGCCTGTGAGAGTATACTGGATTACCCAGAAGAAAGCCACACAAGCACGGGGAGATCATGCAAAGACAATACAAAAACGCTCGGGACTCAAACCCAGGACCTTCCTGATGTGAGGCGGACGTGCTAACCACTACAAAAAACTCTTTAAAAAACTTGTTTGGCTTGTCTTTTTTTTATTATTATTATTATGGGTTGGATTAAACCAATTCCATTCAAGTGACCAGTAATAACCTTGATAATGGAAAGCATAGCGATGCAGCAGTAGTGTAGCACTGGTCCCTGGTTCAGTGATGACCTTTTCTAATTGCCTGCTCAGGGTTTTGCATGCGCTCCCTTTATGCACGTTTGTACTGTAGATCTCACACTTTCTCTCATCCCCCACTGATCTTCTGAAAGCATGGCAGTGTGTGCAGGGACTTTGCTAAATTACCCCTATTTTAATGTTATTAGCAGCAAAGCTTTTTCTTTATCTTAAGTTCTAATACTGATTAAATGATCTTTGTAACTTTTATAGCAAAAATTTGCCATATACAGCTTTGAGAAACTTATCCCATCTGTGAAGCATGGGTGTGGTAGTATCATGATTTCGGGCCTGTTCTACTGCATCATTACATAATTGATGAACAACAATACATTCAGAATTCCATTCATTCATTCTCATTGGCAGGTCCAGACATTCATCATTCTTAACTACGTACATTTCATATTTAGTAGTTACATATTGTTTATTCATTCATTTTCTAAGCCTAAGCTTAATCCTAATTAGGGTCGCGGAGAGACTGGCGCCCATGTCAGTCGACTCTGGCCGAGGGCAGAGTACACCCTGGACAGCTTGCCAGGCCATCACAGTAGCAGAAACATGCTGACGGCAAGGCAGCCTACTCTTTAGGAACGACAGCAACAGTTACATGTAATTTTAAATAAAATTTTATGTGAAATCTATTTCATTTTGTGCCATGCATTATTTCTATGTAATATTTTATAAAAAAAAAATTATCTCATGTCAGATTTTATTTTCTGTCTGTGATGGCTAAAAGAGTGTGTCAAGTCTTTAGTCTTACTAAGCTGCCTGGCCACCAAATGACAAATGATTTGGGGTCATTTGAAGTAATCATTGTCTTCCTGCTGTCATCTTGTCCTTCTTCAGGTGCACATATCTTTATTCTGAGTGTTTTGGGGTCACTTGCCAAGGTGCTGATCCTATGCCAGTAGTGCTCTGGATGGAATGGTACCTTTTTCTACAGAAGCTTTGAGGACTAATTTGAAAAAAAGAGTTCCCATTTCAATGTTGCTTATTCTCAATTCTCACTAACACCGAGTGAAAGAGAATAAATGAAAGTTGTCCTTGGGTTTCATGGGTGAGATGATGACACATGTAGATTAGATTTCATTAAGAAAAAAACTGAGAAACTCCTCTAGCACAGGTGCACCATCTACACACACACACACACACACACACACACACACACACACACACACACACACAAGGAAATCAGTTGATCAGTTGACATGTTACTCAGTGATCAGCTGCCTTGTGTTTAATAGAGGAAATAGATGATAAATCAGCTCAAAAGCACTCAAAAGTTTTGCTACTCAGGTAGCATCCACACACACATACACACACACACACACACACACACACACACACACTAAGAAAGATATCAATATCAATTGTCATGAAAGAATACCTACCATTCATCTGTAATAGAGGAAATGGAGGCTCTCACCTTAAAGGCATTTACAAGCTTTGTTGCTCAGGTTGCATCCTCTCTCTCTCTCTCTCTCTCTCTCTCTCTTTTACTCACACACACACACACACACACTGCAAGGCCGATTCTACAGTTTAAACCTTAAGTACGTTGGATCAGTGAGATTCTAGAAATAGCTCTGCAAAATCCCATCTCTTTCCATGAACTCTGACAGAGGTCCTGACTGTCTCCTGACCTGGTGCTTGGCTCAGGTTTTCTTTTTTCTCCGTCTGCATTTCTGGCTTTTCCATCCAGCCCTCTCTTTCATTTCAAGTTCTACCTCCTTTGCTCTGTTTGAACTATCATAAGCAAATGGCATTTTTCACTGTTTAATATTCACTTGTAAGGTCATTCATTCATTCATTCATTCATTCATTCATTCACCAAACTGCTGTCTCTGGGCAAAACAGGGGTACACCTTAAACAGTCCTTCTTGCTGTTGGTTGTACATGATATCCACTACATCACTCTGTCGCCTGGTTTGCTCCTACAGTCCAAAGACATGCACATTAAGCTAATCAAACTCACGTTTTCACACACATTCACAACTATGAGAAATTTAGAGCAGGATCTAATATGCACATCTTTTGACTGTTGAATGAAACCAGAGTTTCCAGAGGAAACTCACACAAGCACAGGGAGAACTCAATACAGATAAGGCACAAGTCAGTAATAGGATTCAAACCCAGAACTAACTGGGTTCTAGCTTGAGGTGGCACAGAATTTAAGGCTTTGAGTTACTGATAAAAAAAAAATAAATAAATAAAAAAAAACATAAAATAATAATCAGGGGTTCAAGCCCCAGTGCCACCAAGCTGGCACTGTCGGGCCCTTGAGCTAGGCCCTAAATCCTCAATTGCTCAGATGTATGAGATAAAAAATGTCTGCCAAATGCTGTGAATGTAGCTATGAGGTGACAAAGTTTATATTTATTAATCCTGTTGCCATTATCACTTTTGTTTCACTGCATTTTCTTTTTTTTTTCTCTCTCACATTTCTGAGACACAAGGCTGAACAGCTGCGTGATAAATCCCACAAGAAAGTTGTAAAATACAATTCTATCTTCGGAAACTTTCATGCAAATTTCTGATCTCGTCATAAGAGCAGCCTCATGAGATTAACACAGTATTCATAATACAACATGACAGATATCATATGCTTTACGTGTTGCCATGGCAGTTTGTTTCCCAATATAAAACGATGTTAACATGTTTCCATTATCGTTGTGTATGCACACCCACAGTGACAGCAGGCATAAAGTTTCATGGAGTGGCAGCTAATGTTTTATAAACAGCTCGTTAGTTAGAACATATTCTGTGACAGACTTTATGTGATGCTGCTGTCTTTCTATTTCAAGCTGAATGTCTTGTTGAACTACATCCATGAATATGTAATCTGAATACATGCACTCAGGCACACCCGCACAACGCCCCCCCCCCCCCCCACCACACACACACACACACACACACACACACACACACATTTAGAAAATTACATCAATAGAAATGATTCTAATCTTATATGAAATGTCACTTGACATATGAATAATTACATGGAGCAAGTGTTTGTGCTCTTCCTGTCTCAGACTGCTCTCTCTCTCTCTCTCTTTTTCTCTTTCTCTTTCTCTCTCAGTCTCTTGCTTCCTTCTAATCGGCCTATGAATAGGACTCACTCTTGCTTAGAGTCAGATAAAGGAGTCATCATTTAGCTGGAGACAAAAAAAGCTGCAGTCATTTTCCTGCTCAACAGAGCATGAGCCTATTTGTGTGTATATGTGTGTGTGTGTGTGTGTGTGTGTGTGTGTGTGCGTGTGTGTGAAAGAGAGAGAGAGAGAGAGAGAGAGAGAGATTGTGGAATTGTGAAAATGTGGAAAGGGCTGAAGGCACCACATATTGAACTTGTACACACTCATTTAGATGTAAAGCTCAGGACTGATGTGCGATAAGAAGCTGTAGAGTCATGTGGTGACCAGCACCTCCAGTATAGCAATATGTGTGTCGATGTGTGTCCTATGGGAATTATTTTGTGCTTAATGAGTGTTTAATTTTGCACCAACCAAGAAGGATGCAAATGTGGAAGTGTGTGGGTGTGAAACAGCTGGGAACAGTGCGATATGCGTCGAACTCCTTCTGAAAGATGTGCACGTGTTACAAAATTTTGCAGGAGCTGGATATGTTGTGTTATGAGCACTATGAGACACCATGCCAATGTTAAAGAACTAATGCCAGATGAGACAAAGTGGGTGTCGTTATTATCTTCTGTGGAAACTTGCGCTATAATGGCTAACATCCAACACACACATGGATCTTTACTATTATAAACTTGTGTAGAGCTGTACCTTAAAGTCATCTATATGGGGTATGATAGAGAAAATGAATTAAAGGGAAATATAATATTACCCCAGGGTTAGGCTTCTAAAAAGTAACATAATAGCCTAAAGTGGAAGCTTGGAAGATAAATATACTATGGGCTTGTCATGCCTCTTAACTATCCCTGATTAATGAGAGTAGTATTTGTAGCTTTGGTGGACAGTATTGCTACACCAATGCTGACTCAGGGGAAAAGAGGTGGTTGTGGTCAGACATATATAATATGTATACAGTTTATGTTATATAATTAAAGGAGAAAAAAAAATATTTTGGCCCTGCGATGGTCTTTTTATACTGTTCACATTGCTTTTTATTATATATTTATATAATTGTGTGTGTGTGTATATATAAGATCTTGAGTTGATTTTCCGTAAAACAGTGCTCGATACATTGAAGT
>JAOUQZ010000019.1:2120508-2137929 GCA_028564935.1 Neosilurus hyrtlii
TACTGTCATTTCTTATACTGTAGCGAGAAAATGCAACGACATTTCGTTCTGTATATCTGAATGACAAATGAAGTTAAGTCTAAGTCTAGTCTAAGTCTATCAAAATAAATTCACATTGTGCCCAAATTTTTATTTAATTTAACCTTTATGAAATGGACCATATTACAAAATAGTCCTTTTGGTGGAAGCATATGGATCCCTATAGTCTATTTTATTTATTTATTTTTTTCCAAACCAAAAGCTTTCTCTCCCACTAGACACTTAATCAGAGACTGCCCTATTCACAGTATTCCGAATTAGTATTCTGCTGTGTTAACCAGTTGGATGAAATGTCTTCAATGCTATTTGAAAGGCACAAAGGCCAGTGCTTTGCTAGACAGATTACAGCAAGGGAACGCTATCTTGGGTCTCCTTTTTTGGCACCCGAGGTGACAGGGGAGTGAATAGCAAAGTAGGACACTACTAACACAAGCACAAACAGTTGCGGGAATAAATAATGCTGTTGGATGTATCTGAACCACATACCAAAGCAGAAGAAATAATACACAAGGTTTATAGGAATGCGAAGAATATGGTTGACTTTTTGAGCAGTAATCCCATTGAAAAGCATATGTTTGGATTAAAGACTACTAAAAGAATTCACATTTGTCCGTAGTTTTATAAAGTGCTTGACAAACTGTACATAGACTTTTTAAAGGTTTAATGAACAGGCTAGCTATATAAGCACACGTCTAGAAAAACAGAAATGAAATCCTACCAAGTGCAGTTATGACAAAAAATAAAATCAAATACAGCGGAAAGATTTGGCGGTAAGGTGGCATAGTGGTTAGCACGACTGCCTCACAGCAAGATGATCCTGTGTTTGAGTCCCGGTCATGAGGAATCATTTTCACACATGTACTGACGCCACTTGAAAAACCATTGAAAGTCTTTGGGATGTGCTGGAGAAGACTTTATGGAAGTCTAGATTTTTCCATCATCAGTTCCAGAACTATTATTTATATTCTATTTTCGTAAATAATGTTAACTTGCTTGAAAATAATGGAGAACATTCTCACTAAGAAAACAGTACTTCATTAAGTTCACCAGTTATAAAATGTACCTTCGACAAACTAATTGCTGAAGTGGTTACTGGTGGACCAGAATGGTTGGTAAAGCATTTTGGTAAAGATTGGCTAATCTTGCTTATCTTGATGATACCAAAGGGGTCCAGACGTTCCCGCCTAAAGGACTATTTTGTAATATGGCAATATAAAGCAAGTACAGCAAGTTTGAAAGCTCCAGCTTCAGCGCACAGCAAGTAAATGTCCAGACACCTAATATACAGTTTTGCCTCTGTGACCTTCAAAAGTAGGTCAAGGTCACTCACACAAACTCATCATAGCGCTCATAGTTGTGAGCCAGCATACCAAGTTTGAAATCCCCAGCTTCAACAGCGGCAAGTAAATGAAGAAAGAAAAAAAAATACTGGCTTTATATTGTTGTGTTTGTTATATCCTATTTAATATTTTACATGCAGTTTATACATTTTGACAGTGTGCTCTTTTTTATTACACAGATATGTGAAGATGAGTGTTTAACTAGGCATTGGAGTTATAACTGAGATATAGCCTTGTTCTAATTCAATAATGTTTATTATTTTATTATTATTACGACATGGTCCACTTTGCTTGGGCTGAGATCGTTGTCCTTGCCCCAAGTCTCTCCTTCTTTGTAGATTACACACGAGTGAGGCACTGAGATTGCTGGAATTGAGAGATATGGTTTTGCTAACTGGACCAAATGAGAGAAGATGCACAGTGTCTGGTCCAGTAATCCAGAGTGTCCTCCCCTCTGGGCAGATATGGAGCTGAGAGATATAGCCCTCAACAGTGGTATCAGCAGTGCCACTCTGACTCTGGGTAGAACTGGCCACTATGCTGTCAAATAAATCCCGGAGGCTGCTTTTATGCTTAAAATGTTGAACCAATGACCATACAAAGCTCATGTCAAGATTTCACTGCTATGGTTGCATGCTCCTAAACATCTAAAAAAAAAAGCAAATGGCATTAAATCTGGCATCAAGTATACTTGCTGTTTCAAGGACTCTCACAGATTCAATCCTACAGTCATCCTCAAATTATTTAAAATAAATAAATAAACAAGTAAAAACAATTACAACAAAAACAAAATGGTATGTTTTTTCTCTTCGGTGGAGCATTTGTACCACTTCACTTATTTTACTTGAAGAAACAGGCAGCACAGTTTCTGTGTAAAGTTTGCATGTTCCCCCCATTACTTGCATGGGTTTCCTCCGGGTACTCCGGTTTCCTCCTACAATCCAAAGACATGCAAAGTAGTAAGATAAAGCATTTTGACAAATGAAGAACTCTCTCTCTTCCACTCACAGTTTGACTGTGGCGTGATTATGATTGAATGGAGTAAGAACCTGAAGCCACGGCCTGCTTATTTCTGTTCTACGAGGCCTCATTCCCTTGGACAAGTTTCATTCTACCAATCTGTTTCTTGATGCTTGAGAACTTCTGCTGTATACTGGCACAAGGCCTACGGTAAATACGAATGGACAGATCATCATCATCATCATCATCATCATGATTATCATACAGCTGCAAATCAACGACGGGGAATCAAAACAGCCGTGTCTACACTTATTCAAAGCATTTGAAATTTTAATTTGCTTGATATTTTATAAAATATAATTGGTTGCTACCTAAACAGAATAGTGCTCGACCAGTTTGTTCAATTATTCGCAAGTCAAATAGCAAAAAAAGAATGTGGCTTCAATGTCAAAGACGTACAATCCTGTGAAACTCTCCATACTGTGCTCCCTCTGTTACTGGCTCCTCTTCCACTCTCTCACATGATTCAGTTGCAGCAATAGCTGCAAAACCAGCAAAAGCTAGCCATCTGGCCTTTTGTTCCATCTTCTCAACCTGATCATGTACAGCTGACAAGCTGTTTTCTGACCTCCAGAGCAAGCTGTGATGCACACTTGGGTTACTAGTGCATTCATTAGTTGAATTGTCTCACTATGAAGTTTACTTATTTATTCAGTTTGATTTTTCATGATGCATGTGGATGATGCAAAACTGATTTTCATGTGTGTATCTGTGCCCTGAGAGACATTTAAAATAAACAGCGATACTATGAAACTGAAGAACAAAGATATACCCTATGACAGCTATTTATTTCTGATCTGATAGAAGCTTAAGTTCCTATTAAAATTCCTCTGTGCAGTGAGACAGATGTGCTAAGCACTACACCACTGTGTTTCCCATATAGTACACAGTATAAAGTTAAAGGAGAAATGATTAATACTTTCTGATGTATTGCAGATGAGGGTGGGTTCCCTTCTGGTTCCGTGAGTCTGGTGCCACTCAAGGTTCCTCTCTTCCTCTTGTCACCTCAAGAAGCTTTCGCTTGCCACCGACTTAGAGATAACTTTATGAACTTCAAATTTAAGGTTTATGTCAGATTTCTATAAAGCTGCTTTGTGACAGTATCCATTGTTTAAAGCACCATATAAATAAAATTGAGAGTTGAATAGTGAATATTCAGTTACATTTATCAGCATGAGCCACTAATACAAACAAAACATACTTGAGAGAAAAACCTTGAAATATAGCAGTGAAGCTTGAAAATCAAGAATGCAGGATTTTGTTCTTTATTTCCCATGTATTTAGAAGTGCTGCCTTGGCCTCCTTTACTGGTGCGTCTGACTGTCTCTCAGGAAATTATGACACGCTTATGAGAATGGTAGAGAGCTTGTTCTGCTTATTGCTATAATGACATGTCACTGCATGGCAGGCACGAATTTCTGCCGAGGTCTACATTTTAGGTGTTGTTTTTTATGATTTCTCCTATTTCTTTGTTCTTATTCTGGGTTATTCCATTGTTTTAAGGTCATTTCTATTAGGAAGCACATGATTAGCATTAGGTGTGTGGACAAAATACCTGACAATCTCATGTTCCACAATAACAAAATAGTTATCCTCAGCGAAAAAGGGATTTCCCATAAAAAAGGGATTTCCCATATTAAATTTTAATTGCCCTCAAATGGTATGAATGAACCCTCCTGAACCTAAATATACACAAACAAATTTCTTTGAAATCAGATGTGTCTTGACAGAGATATGACCTAAAGAGATTTTTAAGTTTTAAGAGATTCCAAAGTGATATTGATCATTTCTGTGACATCATCAGTGTGTGGATTCTTATCAAAATTTAATGAGAACATCCTTTGTTGATCACCTACCCATCAAAAAAATTCTAAACCATGCACATTAAATTGCTAACAGACACACAATTAGACAGACAAACAAACAAATAAACACAGATGAAAACATAACCTCCTTGGCTAGTTTCCCAGTCCCTGCCAATAAACATCCCCACAGCATGATACTGCCACCACCATGCTTCACTGTGGGAATAATGTTCTTGGGGTTATAAGAAGTGTTGAGCTTGCACCAGACATAGCACTTTCCTTGATGGCTAAAAAGTTCAATTTTAGTCTTATCTGACCAGAGGACCTTCTTACATATGTCTGGGGTGTCTCCCACATGCCTTTTGGTGAACATTTTTTTTCTTTGCACTCCTCAGTAAAGTCCAGCTCTGTGGAGTGTATGGCTTAAAGTGTTCTTTCCAGTTACTTAAGGGTTTGGTCTCTCGTTCCCTCTCTGAAAAATGCCCTCCTCAATGATCGATGGTGGAAACTCTCTATAGGCAGGATGGTTGTGGTGCCATATTCTTTCAATTTTCTGATTGATTTAATGGTGTTCCATATGGGTTTTGAATCTTTAAGTATTACCCAACCCTGATTTGCACTTCCCCACAATTGACCCTAAACTGTATGGAGAACTTCTTCACTGTCATGGTGCCTCTGGATCAGTGGTGTTGCAGATTCTGGGGCTTTTCAAAACAGGTGTGTGTGTGTGTGTGTGTGTGTATATATATATATATATATATATATACACTGAGATCATGTGACACTTAAATTGCACACAAGTGGACATTATATAACTAATTTTGTGACTTCTGCAGGTAAATGGTAGAACCAAATAAAATTATAAAAAAGAGGGTGAAGATGTAGATATATAGATTTTTATTTTATTAATATTATTTTTGGTATTTTGTATTTATGTTTGTTTGTTGTTGTTTTTTTTTTGGGGGGGGGGGGCTGTTTGTTTTTCAACTTTACCAATTTGGACTATTTTGCTTAGGTCCTTTAAATAAAATCCAAGAAAAAAAATCAGTTTAGATTACAGGGTGTAAGTCCATAAAATAGAAAATCCACTGTATATAATATGCCATGTATAGAGCATCTTCCAACACCAGATGCTGTGCTGGCACTTGAAAATGGTGGATGTTTTGTCACCATTTTCTTGTTGTACTATTTCAATAAGATAGATGTTGCTGGCAGATGAAGCATTTTGCTTGTTTTTCTTCAACCTGTTCAAAAAGATATCATTCTGCATACCAGGTTCCTCTTGAGCTCCCTCCACTTCATCAATGTTAATGTCTTTAGGCTCATCCAAATGAAGAATGAGAAAAAAAATACTGACAGTGTTTATAAAACAAATACTAAAAAAAAATGTTGACAAATTGTATAAAACTTGTTGATGACAGCTATTTTCAAGGTTGTTGATGGCCCCTGGATATTTGTGTCTGCACTGTATTAGCCACATAAAATGTTGCTGACAATTCTTATATGAGCAAATAGATCATCTATAATGGATGAAACAATGAAATGCGAATACAAGAATCACCTGCTGCTGTATGAGTGTGCTTGCAGCCAAACCATGTTTAATTGTACCATTAGTGTGAGATACTATTTCTAATAATCTGTCTTGGGAATTGTCCAGAAAAGAAACTGATAGACTATTGGATTTTATTTATTTTTTATGTAAAAATTTATCAGTGTGTGGCATGGGTACTCAAAAGAAATAAATTCATACTAGTAGCAGTTACTGTAATTTAACCAATGTCTAAAATTTAGAGGACATTGTTATGTTGCAGGTTTTTATGTTAAAGTTTAAACTTTAGAAATTTGTAGGTCAAGCATTATACTGTATTTGATGTTGAAAATGTCAACAAAATAACCTGGTTTGGCCATTTATAGTTTAGGTGCTACAGCACATTAACATTAACACTGCTCTGCAAACTGGACATATATTTAAATATTCAAAACATGTAGCCCATTGCAAAGCATGTATATTAACTGATATGTTAAAATGCTTAAAATGTTTATTAGTGAGTTATAGGGACTGAGGATATAAATTTGTGACAAACAACCACAAAGAAGCTTATTGAATTAAAAGTTAATTGTAAAAGTAAAATTTGTCTGAAATAAAACAGTATTTAAAAACCTGCTTGTGAATGTCTTAGATTGCTCATAATGTAAATTGTAATCACATTAATATGTAACCCTTATTGAGCTATTAATATTCAATGTATTGCAGTACTTTAAAGCACTTTTGCTGACATGAGTGAAAAAAAGAAAAAGCTCGAAACGGCTCCAGGATTGAACCTTATACACCTAGAGTCACAAAGTTTCTTACAACAGTTTATCCCCCTTTTGTCTGCTTCGGTGATTATAAATGAATCCTTTCCTATCCAACTCTTAAGAAAGCAGTGAGACAAGCAAAGCCTTTGTGCTCCTTGACTTAAAGAAAAAAAGAAAAAAAATCCTCACAATCCTCTGAACTAATAAAATGCACATTTCAGAAATAAAGTTGGTGATTTGATGGATAAGAAACAATAATTTATAAATTCAATAAATTCAGTGGGGGTTTTTTTTGTTTGTTTTTGTTTTTGGATCCGAGCATAATAAAGCCAGCAGACAGTAACAGTCCTGCATGGGAACAGGTACCTGATAGAAGACCTGAAAAGTTTTGATGTAGGAAGAGTATAATATCCATATTTAATATCTAAAATAATTTGAAAGTGTGGGTGACATTTCAGAATGATAATGATGCCTTTTTAAATTTATGTTTATATCACCACGTACATATTTTCGAAATCACAACCCCTTTTTATCAGTTCTTAAAATACACTCTGAGGTATTGCAAAGAATAGTTATAATTTCAACGCTATCAAAAAGACATAATCTAAAATCAAGTCTGGGAAATTCTTCTTCTGGGAGAAATTAGGAACTAATTATAGATAATGGAAACAACACTTTTTTTTTTAATTCTGCCATGATTTCTCCCCTAATTAATTCATAGCCAGCTCCCACCCATCAAGTATCGCCTCCATGTCACATGACCACCACCAACCAGGCAGGGGCAAGACCAAGCACTATCGTCCCTTGTATGCATGAGTTCACAGATGCCTATAATTGGCTGGTGAATGCTTTAAGTGACAGGGAAGTGAGTGTATGCCATTACCCTCTATCCCATGGGAGCTTGGCCAATTAGCTCCCATGGACTCCCAGCCACGGATGGCTGCAACCTTTATTTGAATTCGCGATCTCCAGGATAATAGTCACTTACCTGATCCATGTGGCACTTGGGAGCCCAAAAACAACACATTTAAAAGCTTTGCTGCATGAAAAAGCTGTCCTCAAGTTTTAGTTCATGTTATTAGCAAGTTTGCGACTTCTTTGCTATGGATACATATCAAAATCTGGGGAATTTCAAAAAATTACTAGTGATGTAGCTCACAAGGGCTGAGTACAGAATTAACGGCTGCCGGGTACAGGTGGGTACAGGTTTGCAAAACTGGATCTGTACAAGACTCTGTAGCCAATTATTCCAAACCGAAGCATTACACAGACACAAGGCAACTGGCAAATAGTTGGCTAGCCAGCTAAAAACAGTGGGAGACAAAGGACACATTTGTTGTATGTATTTCATTATTTGATCAATTTTCCCCTTTTTATTATCTATTCTTTTATTATCTAAGATGATCTTCCAGAAATGATAAATGTACTGAAAAATGATGATAAACATAATGTGCACATATAAATTTTTTTTTGAGGATTTTCCTTCACTGACTATTATTACAACCTCTCACTCACTTACTCATTAGACGAACTAGGGTCATGGGGAGGCTGGAGCCTGTCTCAGTCGACACTGGCTGAAGGTAGGGTGAACAATCCACCAGGTCATCACACGGCTAATACATATGACCATTCACACTCACACCTAGCAGCAATTTGGAACAGCTATTTAGCTTAAATGTGCATGTCTTTGGACTGTGGGAGGAACCAGAGAGCATGCAAATTACACACAGAAACGCTGCCGCCGAGCCCGGGACTGGGACCCAGAACTTCCTTGCCATGAGACGGACATGCTATCCACTACACCACCATGCCGCCCAGTATAATGATCTAATATGTATGATCTAATTCACTGTAACTATTTAAAAGAAAGACCAAAATGGCAAAATATTTTGTTCATATATAAAGACACTGAGTTCATAGATTAAGTGTAGGTATAGTATTCATTTGCTCCAGTAACATACAAGTACCTAACAATTGGGGACAGGAAAGATTAAGGGGGTGTGGGGGGTTGTTGGTGTTTGGTATTAAAATCACACGACCAAGTTACCAAAATGCTATCAGAGCAAAAGAAAAGGCTCTATCTCTCCCTTACTCACATATAGAGAAAACCACTGACATGATGAGTCTGCAATTTCTAAGGCATCTACATTAAGTCTTATATATATTGTGGTGTATTTTTGGTTTGTTTTTTTTAATCTCAATTACAAAATCAATACTGGAGTCATGGTGGGAGAAAGTGACATAAAAACGAATGAAGAACTTAGCATTTCACAGATTTTTATATCTTCACCTCCCTCTCTCTATCTCTCTCTCTCACACACACAGATGTACATCTTGTACTTCCATCTTTGTGGGGACATTCACTGACATAATGTAAAGTAATGGGACACATACCCTAACCTCAACCACCACAACTAAATGCATAATTCTAGACCTTACCCTAACCCTAATTCAAACCTCAACCCTAAAACAAGTCTTAACCTTCAAATAGCCATTTGAAGAAGTGATGACCAGTCAAAATGTCCCCAATTCCCAAAAATGCCGGTTAAATACATATTCTGGTCAAGTACACGAACACAATTTGGTTTTGAATCTTGCAGACTTCAGGAGTTTAAATCAGGATCTAAATCTGATTGAGTCTAAATCTGAGTTTAGTGTGATACTAGGTCTGACTCTGAATCCTAAGCAGGTGCTAAATAAAGAAAACATTGCCAATGTAAATATTGGCAGTGCTTTTAAAATTAAGTCACTCAGCCTGAAAACCGCCCAATGTGTCTGAGAAAAGTGTTGAATGAAAGCAGTTTGTATCTGGACCATGTTTGTATTGGCAAGTGGGGATAGTCTCGTTCTCAAGTGCAGGCTGTAGGGCCACTTCTTCACAAGACTCTGAGTGGAAAGAAAAAAAATGGGGAGATTAATTAGTTCTCAGCTTTGATAACGAGAATAGCATTCTTTGCCTTTTTCCCAATGTGCAACTCTTTTGTGCCGCCTTGATTGAGCTGCCAGCTGGGGTTGCTCTGAATAATCATCAGTCTCTAGCAGCGGGTTTATCAGACCTGACCTGCCTCGGGAACACATTTATTTGTTATTGTGAAAGCTGTCAGGTGCACCATGGTGTCTTCCTGCAAGGTTGGGCTTCACACATACCACTTTTTCCCAGATTAATTTGGAACAAAAACAACATTTAATCACAGCTCTGGTTTTTCACCCTTAAAGCTGAACACAGCAAAGATTGTCAATGGTTGATAGAGTGAATGCTTCATTGGAACTGTTCACATCCTGGTTCCTTGAAAAAGCATACCAATGGGGCACCAAATGTAGCCCAAGCTTCTAAGTCTTACTCATAAAGAATTTAATTCTGAATAGATATCCGGGTTTAAATTACATTATTACATTGTTCTTGTTCCATTCATATGACTGGACTCGTGTTAATCAAAAAGTAGTAATGAATCAATAAACGCAGAAAAAAAAATTCACTTAATCATATTAGTGGGAGGCTGGAGCCTGTCTAGGCTGACAATGGGCGGAGTCAGGGTACACCCTGAGCAGCTCACTAAACCACTGGAGGGCAACGCACACAACCATTCACACACACTTACACCTAGGGGAAATTTGGAACAGCCAATTAGCCCAATGTGCATGTCTTTGGACTGTAGGAGGAAACCAGAGTACCCAGAGGAAACACACACAAGCATGTGAAGAACATGCAAACTCCATATAGAAGTGCTCTGGTCAAGCCTGGGACTGAAACCCAGGACCTTCTTTCTGTGAGGTGGACATGCTAACCACGATGCCACCAAGGTGCCCAGCACCACATCATATGTCCATATGAGGGGTGACAGGGGTCCTTTGCAGTGGCAGACTCTATGCATACACCCTGTAGGATGATGTTCCTGATGGGGGCGGGGGTGACACCCCGATGATTTTCTCAGCTGTCTTCACTATGCTTTTAAGGGTCTTGCAAGTGTTGTGCAGTTCCTCAACCACAAATTGATGCAGCCAGCTATGATGCCCTGGTGCGAATGGACCAGATGAGGTCCTCAACAATGTGTACACGAAGAGACCCCCGATGCCTATGTAGGGGGTGCTTGTGCTCAGCATGATGGTGCCTAATGTTCTGCTGCCAATGTGCACTGTCTGTGGTCTCTTAGTCAGGAAGTCTATAATCTATTTGCAGAGCAAGTTGTCAAGGCACTGCAGAGAGAGTTTACTCACCATCTGCTGTGGGATGATAGTGTTAAATGCTGAGCTTAAGTCGATGAACAGCATTTTACCATATGCGTCCTTTGTGTCCAAGTGTGATAGGGCAGAGTGCAGAATGTAGTAAATGGCATCATCAGAGGAGCAGTTGGGGCAGTATGTAAATTGCAGTGCTGCAATGAATTGAGAAGGGTGGTTGAATGTGTCTCATGGCAGACACTCAAGGCACTTTATCATGATGGGAGTCAATGCTACTGCGCAGTAGTCATTGTGACATGGCATTGTTGACTTCCACAGCACTTGTATGATGGTGATGTTTTTGAAGCTCACAGGGACTACAGTCTGGTTTAGAAAGATGTTAAAGATCAGATGTTAACGATACACATGCTAACTGGTCAGCACATTCCCTGAGCACTCTGTCTGGTACCGTTTGCTGTCCGGCCCTGCAGATTTTTGTGGATTGACTCTGGATAGCTTCGTCCTCAAAGTGCCTGCAAATCAGGGGTGGCAAGGACTTGCATGCCTGCATGTTGTTCAGAACTTTGAACAGTACATAGAAGTTGTTTACGGCATCAGGGAGGTGAATGTCACTGTTGTTGGCATATGGTGTGCCTCTGTAATCTGTTAGGTCCTAGATGCCCTGCCAGTTGCATCTGGGATAATTAGTATTACAGAAGTGGCTGCTGATCTTTTGTGCATACAAGTGTTTAGCTTTCCTGACAGACTTGATGACCTGAATGTCCCATACGTTCCCAATTTGAAGAAAGTGTATCTTGCTGTAAGCAAGACATGTACCACAGCTGTCCAGCATGGCCACGTTTGATTGCCACGTGTGATTGTTGTCTTTTCAACAGTGGCATCCTTGATGCACTTCTCTAGGTAACCAGTCACAGAGCCTGTATATTTGTCTTGGTAGAATTAATAAATTAAGGACATTTTGATACTGACAATTAAAAAATGAAAACATGGCTGTACATATCACTTTTTTACACTCATGAAATATAAAGTGTACATTAACATTTATGGAATGTTTACTTCCTTTCACCTCGTTAATCATGGTATGAATAACTTGCCTAAACTTCTGATTGCATATGCATACTTCTTCTCAGTCTTCCATTCAAACACATTCCAAATGCATCCTATTGGATTAAACTCTGGTGACTTGGAAGACCATTAAAGTACATTGATTCCCCTCTAAATTTTATGAAAACAGTTTAAATTTGTGCTTTGTGATATCCTGCATTATTATGCTGGAGGTAGCCATTTGACTTTGGGTAAATTGTGGTGATGAAAGGATGCAGTAGTAATATTCAGGCGGGGAAAACTGCTTCATTAAAGTTAAAACCCACCATGTGCTCCAAGAATGAAATTCCAGCCCTATTGCATCACCATCTTGAAGTGTTGACACAAGGCACCCTGAGGTCAAGGAATCATGACCCTACCATATGCATATCACAGCATATCACAGTTTAATCCGACCAGACAACATTCTTCCAACTGTTCAGGTTCACTAAGCTCAAGTCCACAGTTGCCTCAGACTCCTGGGGTTTTTTTTATTTATTTTTAATTTTTTTGGATTAAGAAATGAACCTGTAGTTTGATGTGTTGTGCATTTTGAGATGCTCTTGTCATCACACTTGAAAAGAGTGCTCTCATTAAATAGTAGCTGTAAATAGGTAAATCTGTCTGTCATGTAAAAGGGGCATGGTGGCGTAGTAGTAAGCATGTCCACCTCATAGCAAAAATGTTATGGGTTTGAGTCCCGGGCTCAAGTGTTTCTGTAGAGTTTGCATGGGTTTCTTTGGGTATATTAGGCTATAGGTGTGTGTTGGCCATATAATTCTCTGGCCCGCCTTGGGCCAGTGTCGACTGAGATTGGCTCCAGCCTCCCCTACAACCCTAGTAGGATTAAACAGTTCAGCTAATGATCAAGTCAGTGTATACATAAAATAGCAAACATGTTTGATGTTAATATCATAAGATACAGTTTAAATCCTATTACATGTTAATTTGATAATAAACTAAAGGATCAAATAATTGATATGCTGGCTAAAATTATCTAGACAGAGATCAAACTAGACTATTCTGATTTTGATTCCAGTTCGGCATAATTATTTTGTGATGCAGATAATTGCATTTTTTTTTCTTACAAATTTGAATTTTGGTAATAAGTTATTTAATCAGCATTGCTTTTTTTAAGAGTGGAACAGGACAACTGTGCATATTCAGCGTGAGTGTCACCACTCTAGTTTGCTGCTGATTGGAGCAATCAATAGTGCTACAACTGACCACTGTTACAGGTGACCCCACTCTCATCCACACGCTAATTTCATTTAACGCTGGCTATATTAAGACCTTCATCTACAGGCCACTGAAGAAAAAGCCTTTTTATTTTACACCTTCTTGTTTTACTTCACTGTGTAATTCATAATGTTCAGTAATGATCCTATTGACATTCGTTTAATTATTTTGATGAATGTATAAATGTTTAATTACTTTCCATTATAGCATTCTAATGAAATAAAATTGCACACTTCCCTTTTGATCTAAGCTCACTAATTCATAGACTTATCCCTGTCTTTTCATTAGCAAACCTCTCACTGCAGTCTAATTATTCCACACATTGTATCAATCTTTTATCACCTACGTCTGCTCTGTTTATATAATTTAACTATGGAGCCACTTCTTATGCTCTTAATTGTTCTTTGTCAATATCTTAGTATGAATATTTAACTCAGGTTTAACGATCTATAACACACACACACACACACACACACACACACACACACACACACACACACACACCCCGATTACCCATAACATAAAGACTTTCATATACATCAGGCTACAATACACTGTATTCTCTGACACCTTTCGATCACAGCCAGCATTAACAGTTTCAGCAGTCTGTGCTAACACAGCTCTTCTATTTGATGACCAGACATATTAGCCTTTGCCCCCCATGTGCATCAATGAGAATCCATGAGACTCGTTTCCTTTTTTTTTTTTTTTTACAGCTTGATCTATTGATCTCCAAATGTTTTATGTCCATTAGCTTTACTGTTAATGACATGCAGAAGTGGACCAATATACATATGTAGCAAGCATTTTTTTGTAGGCGAAGTCCCGACGGACGAGCGTCCAGATCCGATAATGGCAACATACACACCTGAACTGGTTTGTAATGTACATAAATCTATAATATTCATAAATAGAACATAAAATATTAATGTATTTATAGTAGGACAAAAATTAAACACACAAAAATGCTAAAGTTTGATGAGTTCTGTCTTGTTTGCCTTTGTGTGCTAACCCCTACATTCCAACCATCATCAACTAACATCAGAGTTTTCTGAAATATCGCAATACAGTATTTTGGCTCCAGACGCATAATTTTCATCAAGTATTACAAGAAAAAAACTTTCCTGAGCTCGCCATTATATGCACATTAATCAGCAGTTTGTTTGTACAACCTTTTCAAAACATGCGTACAATGAAAGCACAACACGTATACTGATGACATTTACGACATAAACGACATCATCTATTGATAAACTTGTTTGCTACCTATATCTAATTTTAATATAACATTACTTACTTGCCAAAACACTTAATCTTACTTGGGTCACGGGGAGGCTGGAGCCTATCTCAGACAACACTGACCGAAGGCAAGGTACACCTTGGACAGCTCTCCAAACCATTGCATTTCAACACACACACACAACTATTCACACTCACATCTACACCTGGGGGGAATTTGGAACAGCCAGTTATCCTAATTTGCATATCATTGAACTGTGGGAGGAAACCTACACATGTATAAGAAGAACATGTAAATGCTACACAGAAATGTCCTTGCAAAAACTGTCTACTGACATTTAAAACAGTCTATGGACAATCTATTAACTTATTAATGGAGGTAATATATGTTACTTAAACCTAATTTTAATGTCGATACCCAAAAATAAGCCTGTTAATTTGTTTATTTTTAACAAATGCAGCGGTTATTATCAATGTTTTTCATGTTCTCTCCAGCTCAAAACAAAATCTCTTCTCCAACCATTCAACTAATTAAAGTGAGTCCTATTTATGTGTGTTTGGGTGCGTCTGTGTCTGTGTGTGTTCATGTGCTACTTAAATGCTTAAAAGTAATTAGTGAATATTTATGCAACACACACACACACGCGCGCACACACAAATTAGAACCTCTGATCTTCTGCTAATAGGCTCCACTTGAAAAGGTTTGATTTCCTTAACATAATACTGAACTCATATACTCACAAACTACCCACATTATGTGTTGGTCAAAACATATAAACATCATAAAGTAATGTAATTTATTATAGAAGACTAATACAAGGATTCATTAACACATACTAATCACCCATACTTGAGGATGGGAGTGTAACAAATACCATGGAATTATCAAGAGGGCATGTGTGAACAGATATCAAAATCATCTCTTAATGCTACAGTGCTGTAAATTTTAAATATTAATACAACAAAGAGACAACAACAGGAAAATGTAAGGCCATGTAAAAAAGAAGAACAGCAGAAATTATCTTTGAGTAATTCAGAAATTTCAGACAATGTCTACATTGGGGTACAAAGTCTGAGACTACTGATTCCTAGGTATAAGTGTAAGATTGAAAATCTGTTTTTTTTTCCTTTGAAAAGGTTTTTTCCTTTTTTTTAAACAAAGCCTTGATTACAGCAAATAATCATTATGGCATTGTTGCTCCAGTTGGTCCGGTCGAGGCTCAGCAACTTTAATTGGCAATAAAATGAAGTCAGTTGATGACCTGAATCTACTGAATAACCTAGTTATCTTATCAATGGACTTTTTTTTCAATTTTTCTGCTAATTTTTCAAATTTGCAGATGTTTAGCAATTCCACATGCAAGCAAATATCCTGCGGCCCAAATATATGATTTGCAACGAGTAATTCGCAATTGGTTTGCACATGTTTGGTGCAAAAAAAAAAGCAAATCTCCTGTTGTAAGTCAGTCGGGTTTTGTTCACTTTTTGTTCTTAAACTATTTGCTTTTTATTCGTGTGTTATTAGCGTGAACAAAATGTCAGTAAAAAACAAATGATTACAAAATTTACCTTGTTGCTTTTCTTTGTGAAAAAAAACAAAATTTATGAGCAAATCAACGATTCTACGGCCTTCTCACGACATGTGCGTACTGTTTGAGAAAAGTCAGAGAATACTCTGTTGCAGAGCTTCATTTTTGCCAAATTCACAGAAATTTCAAGCATGTTTGAAATCATTTGCAATAAATTCACGTACCTGGCAACTGCAATGCGATGCCACAAATGTCATGAGACAAATTTGGGAACATTTTGAGAATTAAAAGCAACAGCCCCGAATTGCCATTCGCATCAGCAGCTTTTCTATTGCAGCTCTAGTGTGATCATCGTCTCAACCTATTAAAGGTCTGCAATTGTCACGTCCACTCCGAACTCTCACCCAGACACTCACACACCGTGTTCCCAGTCTCCTGAGTAATAATGATTATCACCTGCACCTCATTTCCCTGCACTGATTAGATCCCCTATTTAACCTCCCACTTCACTCCATCACTTGTCTAGCCTCGTTGGAGCTGAGCGTTGTTTTTGCGGTTCCTTCTAGCGGTTTGGACTCAAGATTATTTACCTGTTTACACTGCGCTATTCAGATTCCCTCTCCGATCTTCTCCAGCCTTGTCTCCTCATTTCCGTAACCCCTTCACCTCCAGTTAAACTTCTTCCATAACTTTCCCTGTTTCCTGGTCCTAGATCCTCTTCCGGATTGGTATTGGTTAACCCCTCGTGGCTTGTTTTGTTTTTCTGATTTTTGTTTCTCGTGGCTTCCCAAGCCCTGTTTGTTTGTCTATTTAATGAACTTTTATGTTTCATCAACTAAAGTCATACCATCTCCGGTAGTCTGATCATAACAGCAATGTGCTGGAGAAGACTTTGTGGAGTGGCTCGATTTTCCTAACATCATTTGAAGATGACAGTGTAAAATGAACCCAACTGTGGATGGAAACATAGGTTGTGATGTTGCTTACGTTTGTTGAAACATTACCATGGTAATTAACCAAGGCTAAAGGCAGTTCATCAAAATATTAGTGTGGGACTTTTTTGTACACTGGCCAGATAGTGTATTTAATATGCAAGACTCTGCACTGTTTCTTGGACCCTCTTAATGTAGGCAAGTTTGTGATATTGACCATGTTAACTGCTTTGTACAAAAGGTCAGCTTTTTCTCAACAACCACCTAATCTTTTCTCCTTAATCATTCCAATTCCTTCACAAAGGAGACATACCATATACTAAGAAACTGTTAAATCAATGCACATATTTCAAATCCTTCATGTTTTGGAACTGGCAGCATGGTGGCGCCGTGTTTAGCACGTCTACATCACAGCAAGCAGGTCCTGGGTTCAGTTCCCAGGCTTGAGTGTTTCTGTGTGGAGTTTGTGTGTTCTCCCCGTGTTTGCGTGGGTTTCCTCTGGGTGCTCCGGTTTCCTCCCACAGTCCAAAAACATTCAAAGTAGGCTAATTTGCTGTCCCAAATTGCCCCTAGGTGTGAGAGTGAGTGTGAATACACTCTGAGGTATACATGCTATGCCGTGGATGTTGGTGATCCTGATTCTCCGGATCCTTCTGCTCTGTGAGTCCTGTGGTCTGTCCTGGTGTGCTGATGCTGGCTGGAGTTCTCATCATCTTGG
>JAOUQZ010000019.1:2140529-2154903 GCA_028564935.1 Neosilurus hyrtlii
AGTTACAGTACATTATTGTATTACTATAGAAGGGGATCTAAACACAATACTGTATGTAATATTGGTTCGTTTTCCTCAATAAATAAATTTACAATTGTAATGTTTTTGTCTTAATCCCTGATTAAAATCTGATGATGTTTTAAATCATATTTATGCTGATTTATAGTAAATTCTACATTGATAAATGGATTGACAGATGGATGAATTGAATGATGGATGGAAGGATGGATGGATGAATGTTATCAAGTCTATAAAACATTTCCGGTTCCTTTAGGCTGATGTAAGGTTTTCCCGGACAACCTAATATATTTCACACATACAACACATTCACTCTATTTAGCCACCATACATGTCTGTGCAAGCATACTTACATTCAAACATAGCGAGGGAATCATTGGTAAAGGTGTGGATAAAAGCGGTGGTATGATGTGTTTGGAGAGAAGGTAAACAGCTATGAGAATCCCAGCAAACATATTGCATTCAGTATGTCTGTTTGAGGTGCAAATCAGGTTGTGGAGCCATATTAACATAGCCACAGATCTACAAAGGTCTCCAGATGTTCAAATATTGAACTATCTACATCCTGTGTGTGTTCGTCAATCATCACTCATTTGCTGAACTGCTTACTCCTAATAGGGTTGTGGTGAGGCTGGAACCTATCTCAGCCAACACTGAGCAAAGGCCGGGTACACCCTGATCAGCTCACCAGACTCTCAGGGCCAACACCCACACTTACATCCACACCAAGGGACAATTTGGAACAGCCAGTCTTTAGACTGTGGGAGGAAAACAGAGTACCCTGAGAAAACCCACAAAAGCACAGGGACAACATGCACAGAAACACCCTTGCCAAGCCCGGGAGTCCAGGACCTTCTTGCTCTCAGGCTCATGTGCCAACCCCCATGCCACCTATATATTTTACCTAGATTTTAAGCTTTTTTTTTTTTTTTTTTAAGTTAAATTCATTAACAAAAACTATGATGAAGAATGTTCATTAACAAGTTTTCTTTTGTCTCACGAATAAGGCAAGACAGTGAGTTAATCATCAGTGAGTTGAATTTAATTTATTTTATGTATCAAATTGTTAATGGATGATCTGTTTTAAAATTGAAGAGAAACTTTTGTTTTGATCTTATACTTTTTTTTTTCTTCTGCCAGTTAATAGGCATTTAAAGCTCCGAACACTGTCACTCTCGAGTTCTCAAAATGCTGGAAAGTGAAACCCATAGAGAAAAAGTTTGCCCAGAGTATTACCATAAATAGAACAGTGCCTCCTCCTTGGCCAATTAGGGGAAGGTGATGTATTATATAGCTTTATCTGGGAGGGTTAGACACATTTAAAGCTGAGTATTTAAATGCTGAAATCTGAGTTTCTGTTAAACAGAATATATTAAGTCCCAGGTTAGTTGTAGTTTCATTTACAGTAAGCACTTTAGATGTAAGGGATCTGATATCTAGCAGTCCTACCATCAGATCAAATGTGCTATGCATTTAGTATGATCCAATTTTATGTTACTTAGATGGATACAACAAATTTTCTGAGATGTTCTATCACAGATTTGTATGGTGGAACCTGGGTGAAACCTTAAGATAGCTAGCAGATAATCAGTATAGCCTTTTTTTTTCAGCACCTAACCCCCTGCTCTGGACTGTCTGTGATTAACTTGTGAGGAATGTCAGGAAACAGGTAACCTATGTTATAAGAAATCATAACATCACTTTCCAGAGTGGAATGAATACTGTCCCACCCTAAAATATCTGAACATCGCTTTAATGCTGCTTGTCTTCTGATTTGCTGCTAGCATTTGCTCATCCCATTTCTCATCCATGGAGTTAGTGTTACATCTATCCCACCACTTTGCAGGACTGCAGGAAAGCTGGGCAAAGGTGGGATACACCCGGGATACCCATTCACAATTGCACTCACACATGGGGCAATTTGGAAGAACCAGATAATCTAATGTGCATGACTTTAGATTGTGGGATGAAACCAGAGTACCCATGCAAGCACGGGGAGAACAGGCAAACTCCACACAGAAACGCCTGAGCCCAGGACTTGAACCCAGGGCCTTCTTGCTGTCAGGCATACGTGCTAACCCCTACACTATCGTGCCCCCTTAAAAACCAAATTTCTAAATCAAAATGATAATAGGTAAGTAATAAATATGGCATAGAAAACCAGGCAAAATTATAAAACTAGAAAAAAATGAAAAGAAAAGGTACTAATGACTTGGCAGAGTTAGACATGGGTATGCTAATCTCTAATGCCTCAAGAAGACTGTTTCTGACATCCTTAAATGTGCAAGCAGTGATTGAGTTCCTAATGTAGAACAGGTGTGTGCAATCAGCGGAATCATCCAGTGAGAGTGTGTGCTCATAATGCGTGCTGGGAGTTGCAGTGTCGAATCCCCATGCCATGAAGAATCCTCAAAACTGGGTGTTTTCCAGAAGTGATGGTACGCAGCGGAATGCAGACATTATCATGCCACTAAGGACTGTGGGAGAGTGAAGTTCTGTGAAACTCAGAAGTGTAGACTCGTCGAGGTATAGCAAGGTGAGCCAGTGAAAGATCATGACAGATGGCATATCCACACAGAGTGACTCATTGCTCTTCAACACACACTTTTATGTGAGTGCAGTGAATCCCTAGCTCAAACTTGAAAATGATTTCCCATGGAAAAACTAGAGTTCTGGTGTTAACTTGAAATTCCTTATATTTCAAAGGTAACACAACACTTGAATTCATAGGCAAAATGAAATATTATAAACAACAAAAAGAAGTCCTTCAAACTAAAAAATGTTTGGCACTGATTGTGTGTCATTCATCAAATGCCACCCTGTTCTGGATCAGTAACTGATGGGAGGAAAATGAGAACCTCTTAATGGCTGTGCTCATCACATTAATGAGAGAAAAATTAGGCATGATAAAGAAAGATGATCTTTAATTGGATAGAGACAAAATGGTATGTCACCTCTTTTGTACAGGTTAACATTTATTTGCAGCCCAAAACATGGCCTTGTTATTTTGAGGTTATATTATAATAATGAGAGAGAGAGAGAAAGAGAGAGGGAGAGAGGGAGAGGGAATAAAATGCACTACCCCAATTTATCTCTCTTGGAATTACGTCTGCATCCTCTCGTTCTAATTTGATCAGATTTTTTTTACAACTCAAAGTATTATTGTAAATTGGACCCTAAAACTAATGATTTCATCTGGATTTACAGTTATTTCATATTCTTTTATGTATTAATTCAAATACTTGCCTTTTTGCAGTTATACTGATTGGTACCCTCCATAGTCGTATCATCGTCAATATATTTCATATTTTACATTCAAGTAAACATAATCTACATTATTATTCCACCCTAATTCACAGCCTGAGGGTCAAATGCAGGGCTTGATAGGGCAGATTGAAAAAAAAGTGACTGCACAAGAGAGTGAAGAAAGAAATAAACCAAAACTTGTGTGCATTTATTACAAGGGTTTTATGAGAACCATAAGGACTTGTAAAGAATGAATTAGGAGAATGCACAACAGCAAAAAAAAAAAAAGAGAGAAAAAGACAAACAAGACTTAAATTCCACACAGTTTGCTACATAAATTGTATAATATTGCTTTTAAGATGTGAGTAGTGTTGTATTCTTTAAACAACTGGTAATATTGTTTGATCAGTGACTAATATTTATAACAGAGCCTGTAGCAACTTAATAGTGAATGAATTATAGATGAAGCAGTTTCAAGTGGTTAAAAAAATTGCTTGATTCCTTTTTTTTTTAAGTTCAGAATATCTACTATATCAAGTGGTTGCAGTGGTGGGTCAGTGGTTAAGACTCCCAGGCCCGTTAAACTGCCACTGTTGGGGCCCTAAACAAGGACCTTTACCTTAATTTGCTCAGTTGTATAAATAAGATCAAATGTAAGTTGCTCTGGATAAGAGCATCTGCCAGACGCTGTAAATGTATATCTGCATGGTGACGTACTAGTTAGTACATATGTCTGCCTCACAGCAAGAAGGACCTGGGTTTGAATCCTGGGCTCCACGTGGCCCTTTCTGTGTGGAGTTTACATGCACTCCTCATGCCTGTTTGGGTTTCCTCTGGGTACTCCAGTTTTTAAAAACAAACCTCATGCACATTAGACTAATTGGTTGTTCCAAGTTGCCCCTAGATGTGAGTGTCATTGGTTGTGTGTGCATTGACCCTGCAATGGACTGGCTAGCTTTTCAGGGTGGACCCAGCCTTTACCCAGAGTCAGCCTCCCTGTGACCCTAGTAGGATTAAAAGCGTTTGCCAAATAAATAAAATAAATATTTAATAATGAAAATAGTCATTACATTAAATATTTGAATATTGCTAGAATAATTTCAATAATATCCAATTCTTAAGTGCAATGTACCTCTATCTAAAAATCCTTAATCCTTTAGTCTATTATACCTCAGAAGGTCAAACCCCACATGACTGGATAGCTTTGTGACACTGTAAAATGACTAACTCTGCATCTGCCAAGCTCACATTGTCACATTATGACCAAAGAACATGTCATTTCCTGCTCCATCCATCATCTCCCACCAGTTCATTCTCAATTAATACAATTAAAGGACAAAGGCAAACCGTTCACCCATGACAGGGAGTAATTATGGCAGATAAACCATAGGGGTGCCAGGAAGAGATGTATCATCTCTGATTGAACAGGTCCCCAGTTTCCCATTTCTTGTGACAGGAATCATACATCTTAATGAGACACGGGGACAAAGAAGAAGTGCTAATCATTCAGTGTCAGAGATACAAGAAGTCTCTAAACTATTCATGGGTTCATTGTATATAGTTCACTTCTTTTACTAGAACTCTTGATTAAATTTGTTAATCATTTCACTACGAATGTGTAAACACACCTGAAGCTATTTGCAAAAGCCAATAAATGGTATTCTTAAAAAAAAAAAGACATTCTGAACTAAAGTACATTTTTATCCCAAAAGTGGGTATTGTTCATATTGAAGCATTCATGTTTATGGCGAGAATGGTCAAATGCCAGTTCTGGAACATATTTGATAAAACTGCTCACCGAATCAGTGTGTAGTATTCAGGTCAGGTGATGCACCATGGATCTGAGTGAAGGCGGCATACACCCTGAACAGCTTGCTAGACAATTGCAGGGCAAAATATACACAACCAGGTAGTGGTGGCCTGGTGGTAGGGTGTTGGCTTACTGATCCGAAGGCCAGGAATTCAAGCCCCACTTACTGGGTTATGAAAGGCCAGCCATTTGGCCTTTGATAACCCAGTGACCATTGCAGTCATTCAAAAAGAGCAGGCCATTGGATTGCTGTCAGCATATTTCTGCCCTGCAATGGCCTGGAGAGCTGTCCAGGATGTTTTCGGCTATTATAGGCACCAGCCTCCTTCTCAACCCTAAATAGGATTAAGCGGTGCAGAATGAATGAATGACTGCAACATGGCTGTAAACTGTATTAATGGAGATTCACATCTATGGCTCAGTTGGTGTAAATATTTTGTATAACACTGCAGAGTCCATTATGTTGGAGGGGTTTTTTTGGTCACAAAAAGAAGAGAGGAAAAATGTATAAATGCATTTTTGGTAGGTTTCACTGTTCCCATATTTTTGTCACTTGCCTTATGGCCATTATTCAATATTTTAAAGAAATACATGTCTGCAAGATATTTTAAGTGACAAATATACTTAACATCTTCACAAAAGTATATTGATATATGAGACACAAAGATTTTTCTCCATTAATGGGATGGTTTCAGTTACATTTTTAGCACTTTACCAACTTTTTGTGTTAGTGCCATATATATAATATTCCCCATTTGCTAAGTGGCTTCATCAAAAGCAAGTTATATTTTATTTCATTGATGCATCTGTGGGCTAAAAGCCTTGCTCACAGACTCACACTAGCATGTTGATGGTACCGGGGTTTAAACCTGCAACCTTCTGATCAGTAAGCCAGAGCCTTATCCACACTCATTATTGCACTGACACGAAATTCAGTTACATATTTTTGAAGAACTCCAAAACGTACAGTTCTCACTTTAGATTACTGCCGTTTTGATTATTTATTTATTAATCTGTTTCTCTGTTTATTTATATCTCTGTTGTGCATGTTGTATGTTTTATTTTATTGTGTATGTGGATGTTGTGTGAGAGCTAGTTTCATCTCATGCAGTCTGCACTTTGAGGTTAACCTTTAATATCGTTGTACAGTTAAAAAAAAAAAGGATTCTGATCTGCTTGTGAAAAAAATATTATAACTGTTGGAATTATTTTTTATTTTTGGAAGCAAAAGAAATTTAAATAGTGACTAAGTGATTTTGACAAGGGCCAAAATATCATGGCTATAAAACAGAGCCAGAAGCTTTTCAAAAGCACAGATCTTGTGGGGTGCTCCCAGTATGCAGTGGACAGTACCAACCACTACTACTGATAGGACCAGGAACACATTGACAGGTAAACAGGGCTCACTCACAATGAAAGAGATATAGATATAAATATGAAATGCACTATTCTTTTTCTTTTCATTAACGTTAATGTAAGCCAGGGTGTGATGCCTTCAGCGTTCATTCATTATGAGTAACTGTCTAGTCGAGGTCATGGGGGTTTAAAGGTGGCTGCAAATCGGATTTTATTTTGAGAAGTAAAGCCAAGAAAATATGACAAGCAGGTATACAAAAAAAATAAAAGAAAAAGAAAAAAGAAAAAAAAAACACCTGCGCTTGTAGGATAAAAACAGTTCACACACATTTCTTGTGATGTAGAAATTGAGCAGATATTAGTTAATGTTTACCATTAAGGCGCATGCTTTCTTCGGGGCCATAATAACTCTAACATGATTAATCTGAGACTGTGTGTGTGTGTGTGTGTGTGTGTGTGTACGCCTTTAGACCCTAAGTAAAATTAAATAATCATTAGCTTACTTAACGTCATGACTAACACACAGGCTGTGTCCCATGTTTAATAGATGAAGCCTATTTAATATTTGTATGATTGACTCCTGGAAGGCTATAAAATCCTGATAGAATTATTGTTGTACCCTTGCAGGAAATCAAAAGCAAATGAACAGTATGCATAAAAAACTTAGTGAGTCTTTGTTCTGCCTGATATCGCAGAATAAGGGTGTAGTGCCTATATTTTGTAGTCACTGGTAATGTTAGTCCATAGAGTACAACTACTGTGTATTGTTTTTCCTGGATTTGTTTCATAGCCCTGGTTGCTACGCTAAGCATCATGGGGAGAAAAGGAATGTTTGAGCACTGTTGATTGTGGCCAGGATTTTTTTGTGTGTGTGTGTGTTCACTGGAATGTGTTCACTGAGTGTGCAGTAATTACGCTCATCATGGCATATAGATAAAATCGTAATTGCGTTCGGCTTTACGAGCACAGTGCTAATGAAAAAAATGACATCTGTTCTCCCTGTTCACCATACCTCGTTAAAACAATAGGAATTCCAGTGCAACAGAGGAATAAAGTAATTGTGTGTGTGTGTGTGTGTGTGTGGTGGGGGTACTGTTCTGTCTGAAATACCTTAACATGACACAGTATTTAATCCTAACTATGAACCTCAAACAAATTTTAATATAAATGTTGACGCCAACCTTCCCACATGCCTAATCTTGCAGACACACACACACACACACGCGCGCGCGCGCGCACACACATACACACACACACACACACACACACACACACACACACACACACACACACACACACACACAATTATTTATTTATTTATTGTTGTGGCATGTAGGTAATTTTAAGTTACAGCACACATCTATCTATTTCATATGTTTTTAATTTTACTTTCTCAACTGTTTCATCCTTTTTATTTAATTGGAGTGGCATGGAGGTGTGTGCATCTGATTCACACCAAGAGGGTCCTGAGTTTGGTGAGGTCATTTCAGGGTGGAGTTTGCATGTTCTCTGTGTGCTTGCGTTGGTTTCTTCCGGGTACTGCGGATTTGTCCCACAGTCCAAAGCGATGCACATTAGACTAATTGGCTCATCCAAATTACCCTAGATGTGACTGTGAATGGTTGTATGTGTGTTGGACTGGCGAGTTGTTTACCCTACCTTTAACCCAGAATCCACTGAGATAGGCTCCAGCCTCCAGGTAACCATAAGTAGGATTAAGTGGTTCGGCAAATAAATTAATATTTTGTTTTTGAACAACTCAGCCAAATTTCCTAGCCACTATTTTTTCTTATTTTGCTTTTTAATAATGTGAGACCATATTTATTCATTCAATCATTTGTTTGTTTGCCAAACCGCTTAATCCTATTAGGGTCATGGGGAAACTGCAGCCTTACTTGACTCTGGGCAAAGGCAGATTACCCCTAAACAGTCCATTGCAGGGTCAATATCATATCATAAAAAATATATATTTATATATAGATATATATATAATGTGTTTATAATACTAACATTACAAAAGTGCATGTCCCATTCACAGGACTCCTACTACACTTCCCTTAATCCTTTGCACTGTTCACAGTCACCTGATTTTTATCTCACACATCACATGTTCATAGTGTACCTGTTCATCTTCACCCCTAATTACTGGCACACTACATGGTGCACACACCAATTTGTGAATTATTGCTCTGTGTCACTTGTTGCTAGTTTCTACCAAGCTGTTTGTATATATTGGCCTTTATTGCATATCAATTTTGTCTCTCCATTGCTGATTATCTGCTAAAGTTAAATGACAGTGTTTGTGTATAATCATATTTGGATTATCTCTGTTGTGTTGTTCGCCTGACCTCTGCCTGCCTCTCTGTTGTGCTGTTTAATTGACCTCTGCCTGCCTTTAACCTTGTGCATTTTGAATTGTGTTTTGGATTGGTCTACCTGGTTTTATATTTAACATTTTGCATTCCCATTTCCTCCTGGTACACATGAGTTATAATAGTTAAATAGCCTACCCTGAAGTCAAAGGTGCCAGCTCTTTTTGAATTCTACTTGTTAGGGCAAATCTGGGCACACCCTGTAAGTTTTCTTTTATTTTTCTACTTTATATAGTTTTTCAGGTTCCTGGCAAGGTACTCTGAGTGCATTTCTAGTTTTAAGATACTTCTTTGCTCATTGTTTTTTTTTTTTTTTTTTTTTTTTGCAAATTGACATGTGGTTGAAGGATACTTTCATCCAACTTTCTTTTGAAGGCTTCAAAACGAATATGCAAGACGTAGGATGTGGCTTCATTGAATGATCATTTGATGGTTTCCTTCTGAAGAAATTAAAAGTCTGTCACAATTTGAAAATAATTGCTCCATAAGTCTGAGAATATTTTTCCCTCAGAAAGTAGGTCACTTTTAGTAGATCACTTTCATCAACTTAGTGACTTTTTCTTTGTCTAATGCAGCTCCAACATATTTTAATATTTCCTCCAGCCTCTGACACTTCACTTCAACACTGTTTTCAGTTTTGCCATCTTTGTCAGCAGTAGGTTTCAGTTGGGCCTCTCTAGCTTCTGTCTAGATGTTCTATACTTAAACCTGTGATAGCAGGGAGGAATTGCCACCTCCAGTCTGTCACTTAGAACCGCAGAAAAACTCTTATTGTCCAACTATTTTGTGTGCTACAGTCGGGATTTGTGGTCCAGCAGGGTCATCAGCAAGAGCGCTAATCGTGTGGCAGTATGTGATTTTGTCTATGGCCTTTCGCATATAAACTATGCATGCAAAATTGTAACCCAGTGCATTCTGAAGGTGTCAGGTCATGTAATGTATAAAGATGACCTACTAGCTGTAAATGTTATAGGCTGCATAACTTACGGGGTAAATGCAGGTATTGAAGCTTAGTGAGACTGAGTGCAGCATTGTGGTTTATGGATACAAAACAAAAATATATACAATCTTAACAAACAGGGTGAACAGTAACGAAATACATTTAAGGGACAGCCATGGCCTAATGGTTAGAGAAGTGGCTTTTGGGACTGAAATGTGGCTGGTTTGATTCCTGAACCGACAGAAAGAATGTGTGGTGGCAGAGGGGCCCCTCCCCTTCCTCCTCCTCCTTCATGGCTGAAGATGCCTTTCAGCAGGGCATCTAACCACCAACTATTCTCTGGGTGCTGTAGTGTGGCTGCCCTCCACTCCTTTGTGTTTACTCACTGTTTACGTGTGTGTGCTCACTTTGGATAGGGTAAATGCAGAGAGAAATTTCCCTTGCCAATAAAAATTTACTTGATTAAGGTATTTCAGTATTTTTTTGAGTATTTGTACTTTACTTGAGCACAAATTTCTCTAACAACTTTTTACTTTTATGCCATACATTTTTTTCCCAGTATATTATTTTTTATATTTTTAACAGAATACAATACAACACAACAGATTGTATGTCCCCAGGTACTCTCACAGACAAACAGAAAAAGAGGAAATTGAGGTGGGGTGGAAACGTATATTAGGTTGATAAGATATTGCATAAAGGTGCTACGCATTAGGTCACAGGCCATGGTAGGTTGTCTGGGCAGGTCACTCAGTCCCACTAGTCTTGTCCAAGGAGTCAAATAAAATGGCTCACAAGTAGATAGATAAGGGTTTCTTTGCTGTGTTGGTTTTCATGAGTCTGAGATTTTCCATCTGTATGAACGACTCCATATCTGCCTTTCACCTTTGGCAGGAGGGGGAAGAAGATGACTTCCACTCTATCTGAATTAGCCTTTTATACACCATAAATCTTAACACACATATCTGTACTTCCTACTTACATTTTTAACGTAAAGTTTTGATTTCAGTTGTAATGCAATGTAAAGGCTATTAATATTTCTATTCTGTAGCAATGTATACCAAATTCCCGAATGAAAACCATCAACAATCACTTCTGGAAATTTCCTGTGGTTCGATAGTGATGGAAATAATGCAGTATATTCCATAAATTGTTTGTTTTGGTTTGCGCGAATCATGGTATGAGTATTGCACGGAGCAGCAGAACGCATTGAGGTGCAAAGAGAGAGAGATTTTTTTTTTCATTAGTTTTTTAGGGGCTTTTCACATAAGGGCTAAATACACAAGGGTTGGTGCCCATCTCAGCCGACTCTGGGCGAGGGCAGAGTACACCCTGGACAGCTCGCCACGCCATCGCAGGGCAGAAACACGCTGACAGCAATGCAGCCTACTCTTGACGATTGGGCCTTTGATAACCCAGTTAGCTGCACTGGTTGGATAGCAGTGTCAACCCCATTGATACTGGGGCTTGAACCCCTGACCTTGGAATCAGTAATCCAGCACCCTACCACCGGGCCACCACTTTCCAACAACATAACTATATACAGCAATAATTCTGCAAAATATCCAGCATCGTAATTGTCTTCATGTTACCTTTCAGGCACTGAGAAGTTTTCATCACAGGTTATGAGAAAACTGTCATACAGCACACTGGAGTGTAGTGATGACGAACCAATAGAGCTATGCAAAATTCTGAAGCATTGAATAGACAGAATGTCAGGCCATCAAAAAAACAGCAAAACTAGACAGACGCAAAGATAAATATAGTGAAACCCTGGAGGAGAAGAGTTATTAGGCTTGGTAATGTCATTGACAGGCAGAAAAAGATTACCAGAAAATGGTCCCCTGGATACATACAGTTCTGGACAGCAGTGAGCAAAACCAGTTCACTTTGCTGTTACTGACAGCCAGAGACAGAGAAAGCCATATACAACACAATCCAGATATATTCTGAGCACTTTGGTTGCTCTTTAATCATCCTCAGGCATTATAAACTATCTCAATTTAATTAATTAATTGTAACACTTGCCATCAAGTTAGATGCAAATGCCAGAAGCATTGTTTTGTCACTCAGAGATTCACTGGATTCAGATTCTGCACAGAGAAGCACACTTAACAAACTGCACAGATGCTCGTAGACCTTCAGGCGATGTCCAAGGCTCTGGGCGAGTGTGTCAATAGCAATCATGAACATGTGTACTTGAAAGCTTTGTCTTCCATCACGCCTGCTCTCCCCTTTCAACAGCAAATAATGTGTGCATCTTTCTTTGACAGCTATCATATCTGTACATCTGGCTAACACCAGGTATGCTCAAAGTTAGTCTCTCTCTCTATCTATATATCTAGCTGTCTATCTGTACAGCCACAAAATCACACAACAATTTCAGTACCTTAACTGCTATATCGAGATTTCTATCTCTTCCCTGCACAACAGTGCCAGTTGCTTGATAAAGCAGTGTCACAGGACTTAGCCATGAATGAGCCACCACTTCAGAATGTTTTCAATTTTTCTGTGTCATCCATGGACAAAGATCCAAAGCACCACTACTATCTTTTGATACTTCTCCCACTGTGAATTTTGATTTATTTTATTTTTTGAGTCTGCATGACAGCTCCAGCATATAGTGGTGAAGGATTTAAAGGGAATGTGTCACCAGTTGAGCACGAGCACTAGGGTCTGGCCATTCTTCATTAGAAATCTCACCTCTCTCTTCGTCGTAAATCAGTGAGAGTAAATGGCTGATAAATGCTGAGTCAGTCGCAGCATACAAGAAGTTTTTTAAGGCTTTGCCACAAAGAAAACACCTCAATCTCATACCGTATGCACTTGTGGCTATTTTTCAAGCCTTTCAGGTTTTAAAGAGGTGATCCAATGAAACTATTGGCCTTCCAAAGATACGGGCACATATTTGGATTTCATCCATCCATCCATTTTTTGGCTTATCTGAGGACTGGTCACAAAGGCAACAAGTCTAGGAGGGAAACTCCGCCATCCCTCTTCCCACTATCTGAGCTCAGCCTCAGAGATAGGGTGAGGAACACAGACATCCAGAGTCACTTCTCCTTCACGTCAAGAGGAGTCAGTTGAGGTGGTTCGGGCATCTAATTAGATTGTCTCCTGGTTACCTCTCACTAGAGGTGTTCCTGTCAAGTCCAACTGGGAGGAGGCCCCAGTGTAGACCCAGAACTCACCGGATGGACTATATATTCCATCTGGCCTGTGAATGCCTTGGGACGTTTGATCCTAAATCCATATTTCTAACCTGTAAAGCCTAAAATGATAGTCTTGATTCATGGCATTGTCTGGTGGTCTAAGTTACTTATTCTTTGCTGATTTACCAGAGATGCCAAAAATGAATGCTAAGATTGGCTTAGATTGTAAAGCTCTCTCTTTGTAATGGTGGCTGGTTAACGTTCCCATGGCCCATGCAAAAGTTAACTTTCATGCCAAAACTGTGTATGCGTTACTGGTGACCGAACTCCTTAAAGAAATGGGTTGATGCAAAAAAACTATTTCCAGTCCTCAATTCTGACTCCAACCCAGTGTAAAGAATGAGCACCACAGGATACATAACAAAATCAAGAGAGTTTTTAGAACACATTTAAAATTTATTGCATATATATATATTAGGGGTGGGACTTGATTTTAAAAAATCTATGAAAATTAATTAGAGACTTTGTAATTAATTATTCGCATAATATTTCCCCAAAAAAAGCTATTTTTTTATTATTTAAATAGATTTTAGTGAACAACTGAATCAAATAATAGACACGAATATTGTAAACTCGAGCTCTTTTAATGTCTGGAAAAATGCATTTACTTGCTTGCTTTTCAGTGTAATAAAGCAGTTGAATTTTGCGAGAAATAGTCGTTTTGCACGGCAGTTGAACGGTTGGATTACATGTGGCTATCTGTAGCACATTTCCCAACCCCTGATCTTCTACCACTAATAATGGTCTACAGTCCAGAGCAATCCATTTTGTGAGTGAATTTGTGAGTTTGGCCAAAGTTGACTTACTAATTTTGGTCCTGAATTTGATCGAGTTTGAGCTGCCGACACCTCTTGTTCGTACTCGGACCGGGACTGCTAGCGCTAACAGCTCGTTACTGTGCGGCTTCTGTGCTCATTGCAACATGCTTTGCATTTAGATGGTACCATAGGGTTGAAGTGCTTCGGTGGAACGCACAGATTTGTACAAAACCACGTTTCTATCAAGGCTTCCATCAGGTAGTTTTTTAAATGAAATTTGCCTTCCATCAGTCCTAGCAACGCATTTTCATCCAATTAGCCAAGCTCTGACATGTGCATCAGTGTATTCGGCGTATTTAGCAGATTCCCTTATCCATAGAGGCCTACAGAAGTGCATAAAAGTTACTATCACTGAATGCATTCTAATACTGGTTCACTAGGTTTTAGACCAAGTACACCATCGGGCAAAAATCACTGGTTAGGATTTGTGTGTAATGTACTGCTGAAAAAGGCAGGTTTTCAGCCGTTGTTTGAAGACATCCAGTGACTCAGCTGCCCGGACATCTATTCATTCATTCATTCATTTTCTGAACCGCTTATTCCTACTTAGGGTCGCGGGGAGGCTGGCGCCCATCTCAGCCAACTCTGGGTGAGGGCGGGGT
>JAOUQZ010000019.1:2164863-2183390 GCA_028564935.1 Neosilurus hyrtlii
TATATATATATATATATATATATATATATATATATATATATATATATATATATATATATATATATAATTTTTTTTTCCCCCACAGCATTGTTTTGTTTTGTTTTTTACTCCTTTGAAAACTGTGTGCTCATCAGTCAATATCTCACTCCTTTGCTGAACTGCTTAATCCTATTAGGGTTATGGGAAGGCTAGAGCCCATCTCAGCCAACACTGGGCAAAGACAGGGTATACTCTGAGCAGCTCACCAGACCATCACAGGGCAACACCCACACAACCTTTCACACTCACACCTAGGGGCAACTTGGAGCCAGTTTGCTTAAAACGCATGTCTTTGGATTGTGGGAGGAAACTGGAGTACTCAGAGGAACCCCACGCAATCACATGAAGAACATGCAAACTCCACACAGAAACACCCGAGGCAGGTCTCAAACCCATGACCTTCTTGCTGTGAACATGCCAACCATTACGCCACCCAGGATTATTTTGTCTTATCTTAAATATAATAATGAAAATAGTGATGAAAGTCATGAATATTTTTTGTGGTCTGTATACAGTATATGTATTTTATTCATTTTTTAATTTTTACGTGTTATTGTGTATCCTATCATAAGAAATTAGAAACTATTTCCATTGTATTATTATCCATTCACATATTATAGTAGCATGCTTGTTTTTTCTTCGATACTGTACATGTGTCTGCAAAGGTAATACTGAAACATTACAGCTATTTGTTTAATATCGTTTTTTTAGAAATGTACTTTTGTTCATAATTTTAAATGCAAAGCTGAATTTTTATTTTGAATTAGCAATTTTATTGTCTAAAAAGATCTTCAAATCATTCATTAGAACCTGAGTGTGTGTTTGTGCATTTAGATAATTTCACAGTTAATTAAACAAAAATGTGTCGTCAAATACACCAAGGCTGACTTTAACTTTTTTCATATATCTGACAAAACATGCCCATTGAGCCTTGAGGTACTCGTAACATGCACCGTTTGAGCCTTTTTCAGCCGCATCAAGCATAAAGTGGACAAGTCGAAGGCCATTTCTGACAATAACGCAATAAACAAAACCTGCTTAGGTGAAGACTTATGATAAGGTAGCGCTATGGGCAGCAAAAGCAGTTTTGCTCTGTAATGGATTTTGCATCACAACTTTGAAGAGATTTCTGACATTGGTTTGATATTGATATTGTATCTTGGGAAAGATATTTGTTCTTGTAATATGCTCTTGTATGTGTGTGTGAGAGAGAGTGTGTGCCTTGTGGTTGGTGAGATGTGATTTTCAGATACACTATGTATATCAGGGTGTAATAAGGCTCTACTGTGTGCCAGAATTTTTTTTACACCATCAGACTGGACACACTTATTAATTTGCTGAACACTTAATTCTTCTACGGACGGGCTGAAGCCTACCTCAGTCAACACTGGGCGAAGGTGGGGTACACCCTGAACAGCTCGCCAACCCATTGCAGGCCAACCATTCATAATCACATCCACACCTAGGAGCACTCTGGAGCAACCATTTAGCCTACTGTGCATAGCTTTGTACTGTGGGAAGAAACCAGAGTACCCGGAGTCACTGACTGTCAAAGCCTTTTTGACGCTGAATGTAGGTAAAGTGACTGAAGCTATACAATACACCCTAGATGACAAGTCTTTTACATGTACATTTACCATGAATTAAACTCTGAGCAACTGTCTATAGAACAGCAGCCTTGCAGTTCCAAAATTTTTTAGAAAATATAACTTTTCTAACAGAACTAATCTAATCTCATAATCACAGCATCTAACACTGAAGTTTCCAGGTGTGGGTGCTGATGAGAAACCGGGAATTTTTTTTTATTAAATATACATTTTTACAGGACAAAATACAAACAATGTGATTGCACATAGTGTCTATGTAATATATAAAGCAGAAAACATGCTGAACAAGGTCACACTGAGTAGCAGATTACAGTGTAAACATGATAAATGTAAACAGTTGATAGAAAGTATATAATATTGCACATGGAGAAGCAGCACTGCGATGCCAGGGTGTACTCTGCATTCGCCCAGAATCGGCTGAGATGAGCGTCAGCCTCCCCGCAACCCTAATTAGGATTAAGCGGTTCAGAAAATGAATGAATGAATGAAAAGCAGCATATATGAGCTTATTGCGCATTTACAGCATTTAAAAAATTGCAAAAGAACAGTCATTTAATTAAGCAGCATATGGGTAATTGAGATAGTTCCAGTATATTGTGAGGTACTGTAGACTGAAGCAAAGTGCAAGTGCAGTTCTCAGTCCAGTTGGAGTGAAGTGAGGTGAATGCACAGAATGAAATAATGATGGATAAGTGTTTTATTTGTCAGCAAATGAGAGTTTTGAGAATTCTGACAGCATGTGGTATGAAAATATGGCACAGTCTGGAGGTACTCGGGTGGATGCTATGGTACTGCCTGCCTGATGGCAAAAGAGCATACAGCCTGAGTAAGGGGTGCGTTTTGTCCTGGACAATACTACCTTCTCTTCCAGACGTGGTAGATGTTTTGTAGGGAGACATCTTTTTCAGCTGCTCTCGCCATGGCAGCTCCCAGACCACTCTTAGTGATACCCCTGTAAAAAGTACTAAGGATGGATGGAGGTAGTCTGTCGTTCTTAAATTTGATAAGAAAGTGTGTTGCACTGTGTGCACTTCACATGCAGACTTGGATATAGATGATACTGTATTTGGTCCAGATTCAGACCAGAGTCCACCTATTGGAAAACTTTTGCTAGACAGAAAGCTTTCCAATATTTCTAGTGATGATTCCAGAGAACATGGCTTAAACTTTTAAAACACAGGCACAATAATTACCGGAAAAGAAACTCACAAAGATTTTACAAGCAGGCAGATAACATTTGTTGGACATTGCAGAAGACAAAGTACAGACGCCATCGTACAAAAGTACACGGCTGCTCATGTACACAGAAGACGAGGCCAACATTAATTACCTACCTGCAGCATATTGTTAGCTTATATCCAATGAATAGCTGTCAAAGCCATCTCCTGTTTCTCCTTCGGATGACAAGGAGCCGACCAAAAGTACATGCAACATATGCAGAAAAGGTGAGTGCAAACCCTTGTCAAGCCATACAATCCCCCATATGAACCAATAATGTAAGTAATCATCCTATTACACAGTGTTAAAGAATCCTTTAAAAAATTCCAGGATCCAGAATCATCTCAATTTTTTTTATTATTTATTTATTTTGATTTTGCTATACTGTATTAATCTTGCAAAGGAAATTATTCCCACTGCATTTAACCCATCCAAAGTAAGCACGCAGACACGTAAACAATGTGCTCAAGCACACACTCGAAGCAGTGGGCTGCCATACACATTGGGGCGCCCAGAGAGCAGTTTGAGGTTAAGTGCCTTGCTCAAGAGCATTTCACCCATGAAGGTGGAGCCATTAGGTTCAGCCACCATGATGTCTTCGTTTTCCAAAGCCCCACCTCTGGTAGAAACTTAATGAAAACTCATGCATAATATTTAGTGTAATTATGCTAACACACACAAACAAAACACCTAAATAAAAGCATCACCTCTGGGCAGAAGTAACAAAAAAATACTTGGGAAACAGCCACTTCGGTTTTCAACCCTGAATACAAATACACTTACGTTACTGTGTTGCGCCCATAATACACACACTAATGTTGAATCTGGATGTGAATTCCCCAGATGCAACCCATTTGTTTGTTTGCACGATTCATGTATTTCTCCTCTGTGAAGTTTATTATTCAAGGCATGACATTAGTGCTATGTGAGGTGATAAGGACAAGAGACAATGTAGCATTTGGGGGTGAGATTTAGCATGTGACAGGGTGTGAAGGAGGTGTTTAAGGATACGTTAGAGGATTCAATGTGTATTTAGGTGATCTCTCACTCTAGTCTTGACAGTGAGCTGTGTGTGTGTGTGTGTGTTTGGGGGTTGGAGTTGAACAGAAGCTGAGCAACAGAGGTGGCAACCAAGCTGGACAAAAATATTGTTTTTGTTCCTTTTTTTTTTTTTTTACTTAGAGACTATGAACAGGATGCTACTTAAATGGATGGACATGCTCTGTGCCATCCACTGGATATGCACCATGTATATCCATATGTGCAATGGTTCAATTCATTCATTCGTTGAACCGTTTAATCCTACTAGGGTCATGGGAAGGCTGGAGCCTGTCTCAGCTGGCTCTGGGCAAAGCCAGGGTATATATGTCATATGTACAAATCACCAGACTATTGCAGGGCCAACACCCACAAACATTCATTTTTGAAAAAATTCAAAAATTCAGGGCAATTTGTAACAGTAAGTTAGTCTATGTGCATTTAATGGACTGTGGGAGGAAACCAAATAAGCACAGGTAGAACATGCATATTTCACATGGAAAAACACCCTTGCTGAGCCCAGGACTCGAACCCAGGACCATCTTGCTTGACATTCTAGCCACTATGCCACTGTGCCACCTGTGCATAGGTTCATCAAAGAAAAAAGGCCCTGGATCTACGATATGGTTATTATTAGCAAAAGGGGGTGATTATGGACAGAAATCTTCCAAATCTCTATGAAAGTGTATTATGTCTATTTGCAGCCAGTTCACAGTTAAGTTGTGTGATGTTCCCACCATCTCACCACCCTTTAACACGTGCTTGCCTACACAAACACTCTTAAGAGCCACCCCCTGAAGCAGATTTTTCAAGGGAGGGTGCAAAAGCCAGCTGGAAGTCAATAAGAGCCCAATAAGTTGCAGAAATATTTTTAATAAGGGGATGACAAATATAGGAACACAGCGTTCAGTGAATATATATTGACACGGTTTCCTAGTTAGTGCAGTAGACTTTTTTTTTGGATATTCTGGAAAATCAAAGCACTTTAATTATTTTTGTATTTCTAGGTTAAAACCAAAAGGAGTTCTAATGGTGATAATCACAGATTGCAACAACTTTTAAATACTCTGAGGCTCTTATCTAGAGCAGACAAGATATGTTAAAAAGCTGTCAGGACATGTTTTAAGTGGGAAATCATGGGGTGAGAACAACAGCTGGGGTGCGAAAAGCCTGAATGTGGAATTATTTATGGGCTTTGTGGGCTTATTTAATGAGCATCTATTTTCGTTTAATAAAACTGAACACATATTAACATAGCCTCGTTTAATATATACAAAATGACAGTTTAGTAAAGCATCCAAAATCCATCAAAAGGCTAAATAAACTGTATGTTGGCCAGGGTCAGCTGTTGCCTTAGGGCAGTCTTGGCGTAATGGGTAGAGAAGCAGTCTTGGTTAAAAAAAAAAAAAAAAAAAAAAAAAAACCCTTACTGGCTCAATTCCTGAGATAAAATGCTTGGCGGCTGGGGAGTCAGCAGCACCTTTCCTTTTTGCAACCTTTAAAAACCTTTTAAGCATCTAACCCCTGACTGCTCTCCGGGTGCTGCGACGTGGCTGCCCACTGCTCCCAGTGTGTAAGCTTACTTTGGATGGGTTACATGCAGAGCATATTTTTTCTTGTATAATACAGTATAAAAAAAACCTAATACCAAAGGCTGGCACTGTGCCACCATGCCAAAAGTACTATATTAGGAAATGGTACATTAAAGTGGGTTAACTAGTGAATGTTACAGCCTGATTAAATGCATTAGTCGTGCTTACATCTCCATTTATGGGATTTGGCACACACACACACACACACCCTTATTCAGAGCTACAAACATTTTATCACATATACAACTGAGCATTTCAGGATTAAGGGCCCAACAGTGGTAGACTGGTGGTACTGGGGCTTGACTCCCCACCACCTGATCAGTAACCCAGAGCCATAACCACTGAGCCACCACTGTCCCAGTAGCGTGGTAGAAGAGGTACTGGACATCTTGGAAACTGTGGTAGATCAGAGCATGATGGCTAGACTCCAATCTAGTCTAAAAAATTCTGATCACCCACTTCCTAGGGTTAAGGTTGTACAGAGAAGTATCTTCAGATATAGATTTACTAGTATAAAATGCTCCACTGAACACCACAGGAAATCCTTCCTACATATAGCCATTAAACTCTGTAACTACTCCCACCGTCACTCAATCACACAATAAGATGTTTCCCTGTCTCCCTTACTATGTCTCTTATTACATATATTTACATAATACCCTACTGTGAAATAACTGCTGCTAATAATAATCTACTGTGGGTAATTTGTGCAATAAGTGTTTCAGCTTCTCAGAATAAGAAATATGTAGTCAGTGGGGTTCTCACTGCTGTCCATCAGTGCAGCTAACTAGGTTATCTAATGCAGGCCTTGTCTCTCACTGTCTATTGTTAGAGGCATGTAAAAGAACCATTGCTGATTGTTGTCAAGAGTAAGCTGCATAGCCGTCAGCGTGTTTCAAGCGTCTTGCCCATATAGAATACACTAATATATATTTTAAGATTACGTGGTGTTTCACTGGCTCTCTGCATACCTGTGTAGAGAAGAAGTAATTTCCTCTGGGATCAGTGAAGTTTTTCTCATTCAGGTTCTGTAAATAAGGAAAGTGTGAATGATGAATATAGAGACGTCAGTATAATGTTATTCTGACCGATTGCTTTTATCTTGTGATGAAACATTTCCCTCTTGATATAAATGGTCTTTTCCTAACTTACTCAAACCTGAATGAAGAAAAGCATGTTTTTGTCCTCGGTAATTAGTCAAAATAATGATTTCACCAATTTAATTTGTTAATTAACACGCCCCCCACTCCCCCTCACCCCCCAATAGTATTGTTCCCTAAATTGCTATCCAGCCTCTTTTATTCAAACGCCAAGTGAAATGTGACAAAACTTCACAAGGGAAAAGAGAAACCTGACATTTTGAAAATCCTCAATGACATGGCCTTTTAGTAATCTGCATCACCAAACACACGTAATGCCAATCACAGCTCCCTCTCACTTTCACAAAATCTCAGAAATTCATCACTTAAACATAGCTTTCCCATGAGTTTCCAGACTTGTGTGTGTTTAAGCTTATTCAGTATATCCCTAGAGCTAAGAATTATATATATATATATATATATATATATAAGATCTTGAGTCGATTTTCCCATATATATATATATATATATTTCAAACCGCTTTATCCTTCAGAAGGCCCACAGGGAGGCTGGAGCCCATCCTAATCGACTCCAGGTAAAAACGGGCCAACACACCCTTCCATACACACTCATACTCACAGCTAGGGGCAACTGACAATATCCAATTAGCCTGATGTGCATGTCTTTGGCCTGTGGGAGGAAACCGGAGTTCCCAGAGAAAACCCACTCATGCACAGGAAAATGCCCTCACAGAGCCCTGGACTCAAACCCAGGAACTTGCTGTGAGGTGGATGTGCTAACCAATACACCACTGTGCTGCCTCCTTTAATACTAAAAATTGACTTAGGACTTTCAGTTGTAGTATAACCAACTGGACTCATGCTGGAAGTTTGTGCTTCATGGTTTGTATTTTTATGGTTTCACACAAATGAGCATGGGTTTCCCTTTTGAGTCTGGTTCCTCTCAAGGTTTCTTACTTGTGTCAACTGGTGGAGTTTTTCCTTGCCATGATCAGGAGGTTGTGGGTTCAAATTCCTGTTAGACCCCTAACATGCTAAGACCCCTGGGCAAGGTCTTAACCACAAGTGTGCCTCTGTCCTCTCAGCAGTGTAAATGGGTACCAGTAATAAAATTACTGGGAAGGTAACCTGCATTGGACTAGCATCCCATCCAGGAAGTGTTGAACTCCTAGTCGCTTCATGCTACAGAAACCAGGGATATGATGAGCCACAAGGCTCCAGTGTAAGACCCCATTAGACTTACCATCACCACGGGATTGCTAATTTGGGATGTCTCGGGTTTGTATAAGAAATGTTTTAATTCCTCTCTAAATTTGTTATACTTTGTAAAGCTGCTTTGTGGCCCGCAATGGCCTGGCAAGCTGTCCAGGGTGTATTGTGCCCTCACCCAGAGTTGGCTGAGTTGGGCACCAGCCTCCCAACAACCCTCTTATTAGGATTAAGAGGCTTAGAAAATGAATGAATTTCATTATGTATATAAACAAATAAAACTGATTTGCATCGAATTGAATTAAGCATAATAGCAATATTTTATTCAGAAGGACGGTGTAAGGTGCATACTAGTCCTTTATAAAAAAATAACTAAGCTGAAGACTGACAGTAATGGAGAGAGCCAAACTTCAGTACACATTTTTTATTAATTAGGTTATGCATCCTCTCCCTCTTCTTTCTTATGCTATGTTTCTTGGTAATAGTAAGTCAATACTGAAAGCAGTGTTTGATTCCTCTCAAGGTTATCTCACCTTTTCATCTCCAAAGCTAAACCAGACATGAATTTGGGTATGACTATATGAACTGACTACACAATTTACAAGAGTCTTAATTAAACAAGGGTTTGATTGTGGATTGCATCATTACCCAGGATGAAGAATATGCCTGCACACATAATGCTCTTAATTCTCACTGTTTTCACACACTGTTGCTTGAGTGGTTCTTTGTACGGTTTTCCAGAAGTGATTTCCATGAAGATGGTTTTAAACAAAGTCAACAGCGACACCAAATGAACAAAAGACTGAACTGCAGGAGGGGTGAAACTAGTAAAGCAGCAAGCTAACCAAAGCTCATCACTCATATATTTGCCAGACCTCTTAATCCTAGTACTCTCAGAAGGCACTGAATAAAGGTGGGGTACACCCTGAACAAATCCCCAGACCTTTACAGGGCCAACACACATAACCATTCAGACTCACTCTTAGGGCAATCTGAAACAGCCAGTTAGCCTCATGGGCATGTCTTTGGACTCTGCAAGAAAACCAGAGTACCTAAAGTAAATCAGTGCAACCACAGGGACCACATGCAAACTCCACATCATCTTGTTGTGAGGCAGATTTGCTACACCATAGTAGTTAAAGTACAAAAAATCACAAGGGGCAAGGTCAGGGGAATGGGCCAGTGACCCAACATCACCATGCAAGGAGATCACCCGACCCAGAAACATTTCCCTCAGTACTTCTAATGATCTTTGAGCTGTGTATGCCGTAACTCCATCTTGCTCGGTGCTCCTGATCACGCCGTGGTGTAAAGCCTTTGGGGACAGTTGAGTTTGGGTTGATAACAGACCTTAGCACCGCCTCTTCTGTCCCACTGTTTCATTCATTCATTTATGCATTAATTTTCTGAGGCCGCTTAATCCTAATTAGGGTTGCGGGGAGGCTGGCTATTATCTCATCTGACTCTGGGTAAAGGTGGGGTACACCCTGAACAGCTAGCCAGACCATTGCAGGGCCAACACACACAACCATTCACACTCACACTTCAGGAAGATTTGGAGCCACCAATTAGCCTACAGTGCATGTTTTTGGACTGTGGGAGGAAACCGGAGTATCCAGAGGATACCCACGCAAGCACGAGGAGAGCCTCACTGTTTCATGTTTGCAAATAATTTTTTCCCCATTTACTTTTAAAATGTTGGAGATTTTCTTTGGGTCACCCTGATTGATATGTGTTATATCAAGAGTTAATAACAACCTGCCAGTATTTGACTTATACTGATCTTCTAGTGAGTTTTGATAGGGGAACTGAGTACTAAAAAACAAATACTGTACTTAGACATGTTAAGTAAAACACCTATTTTTATTGTATTTAATATATTTAAATCATTTTTTACCTCTAATCCCCAGAAGTACTCTACTGTTGCTACTTGTCATTTGTCCAGATAAAATACATTTAGAGTGACACTGTGTGTTTCTGTGAGGAGTTGGCATGTCCTCCCTGTGTGTGCCTGGGTTTCCTCCAGGTACTCCCGTTTCCTCTCACAGTCCAAAGACATGCACATTAGGCGAACTGTTCCAAAATGCCCCTAGGTGTGAGTGTGAATAGTTGTGTGTGTATGTGTGTTGGCCCAGCGGTTTGGCAAGCTGTTTAGGGTGTAACCCACCTTTCTAGTACGATTAAGCGATTATTGATTTAACTAATTTCATTTATAATGCACTCATGAAAATTTTTCCAGTCTCTTTACTGGTGTAGCTTATTTTGTTGACATATTTTTGTGTAAACAATGATGTTGGTGCGCTGGGAAACATTTTGTGCCAATAATATAATTATAAAATGCCCTAGGCCTTGTTTATACCAGTATAAAATTTAGAATAATTACATTTTACTGCTACTACCTATAATACTACGACTATTAGTGCTTTATTATTGATGCCATTATTATTATTATTATTAATAATAATTTAATGGAATTATTACTTTCATACTGTTGTGGCTACAGGAATATTTTTATTTTTCTTAAAAAAATAAATTAACTCTGATCTGAGGTCAGCACCAGAAATAAATACAGACATGTGAAGATATCTTGAACATTTATTACCCCACACAAATATTTTGAGCAAAGCGATTAGGCAATAATGAGACTCGATCAAATACTACTGTGATTTAATCTTGAGGTCTGGCTGTATGCTTCAGACAGTACATGAGAAAGGCATTTAGTTTTGTTTTCTTGTGGCGTGCTGGACAGACAGACAAAGCGGACAGGGCAGAGGTTTGTGTGTATGGTTCCTGAGGACATTCATGGCCTACAGCGCTGGATAAAGCGAGGGTACAGACACACATCCCGAATGTGGTGACGATTAAGCAGCCAGGTAAGGAAACGCTCGAGGCCAAGCCCATATCCACCATGAGGACATGTGCCATACTTTCTCTGAAACACATAAAAGAATCATGTTAAGATATATTGACGTCATGATAACGCATGTCAAAAGCACGTTTTAGGAAATGGTACATTAAAGTGAGAATGACAGAACTTGATTAACTGCATTAGTCATGTTTACATCTACACTGATGACATTCGGCAGACACCCCTATCCAGAGTAACTTTCATTTATTGCTCATTTATACTACTGAGCAGTTAAGGGGCAAAGGGCCTTGCTCAAATAATTATACTTAAATAATCAACACCTTCTTGAGGCACATTATTCTCCAGTTAGAAGATGTAATACATGTAACAAAACACACTGGTATAAACTGTACACACACCTGGTCAGTGTACCAGTAGTAGGGAGTGGGGTCAATGCCTTCTCTCTTGTAGCCCTCCAGAAGCTCATCGGCATCCCAGATACGCATTGACCCTCCAACGATCTCACCAACGTTTGGCATTAACACATCAACCTGAACACACACAGACACCCAAAGCAGCAACATTTCCATTAGTAAACAAAAACATTAAGCTTTTACATTAAAACTCCACCCTACCTATGACACTGACATTTCTATGATTCTCTTATTTTCATATCACTCCCTTAATATAAGGCAACATCATCTTTAACAGACTTATTCTGACTTGGTTCCAAATTTTTTTCCCTTGACATGGTTATCAAATACTTTGAAGTTGGTCAATTCAGTGAAAATCGCACTTTCTACTAAACGCATGATTAAAAAGCCAATTATGATGCATTGTTTATATATCTTTCATTGTACTGGTGTATTAAGATCACAATTACAGTACCACAATCATTGTACTCGTATTTGATTACCCTCCATATTACAGAAATTGTCCTTAATCTAGTTTGAAACTTATGAAAACACTTAATGGTGATGTTGCCAGATACTGCTGTAAACACACACACACACAATGAATTTATGTCTAATATGAAACTAAAAAAAGTTTCATAAAACTAAAACTAAAAGATCAATGTGTTTCTGCTTGATAACTGACTGAATGTAACAGTGGATTTGGTTTATTCTCGTTTTTGCTGACCGATTCAGTGAGGCGTCGGTCTTCGGCACATCGCTGCATGTAAAATGATTTAATCTCAGCTGGGAAGCGACAGAGCAGGATGGTCTCGTTAATGGTGTCCGTCATCAGCCTCTCAGGAGCTTCTGGGATATCCTATACATAATACAAGGTTTAGAAATTGCAGGTAACACATTCTAGTCTTGTGTTTTAGAGACAAAAAAAGTAAATTAATTGTTAATCTTCACTGAGATGTTATGAGTTGCTTTGCTTTTTTAAAAACCTTTCTTTGAATTTAAAAGACAAACCTCTCCAAACTCGTAGTAGGTTCCATCATCTTTTTTAATGTCATGCTCCTTAAGCCATATAATGGCATCAGTATAGTTCATCCTTTTAAATGGCCTCTTGGGGGGCTTGAAGTCCTATACACACACACACACACACACACACACACACACACACACACACAGAGCTTATTTTTATTATTTACATACAGTACTTAATACATTCATTAGACCACCTGTCAAAAATGAAAGAATATTTTTAAAATGTTTATTTCAATTAACATTTTATGTGTTTTTGAGTTAGAACAACCCAACGTGCATGCCTCTGTTGACAAATTCACAAAAACGTGATGAGAACATGCAAACTCCACTCAGAAAAGCCCTCATCGGGCCCAGGACTAGAACCCAGGACCTTCTTGGTGCAAGGTGGCTGTGCTAACCACTACACCACCATACCGCACTAACTGCATAATGTAAAACACAAATCTTAACAGAAAACTCAGTATTTATTCTGATTTCTGGATGTAATCCTGCTTTTAAAAAATCCTCCTTTGGATTTTATAACGGTGGGCATTGCTGATGCCATTCCCCACCCCCCAAGTTTCTGTAGCTCTGTGTTCCAAATTAGTTTGTAGCTGTTCCTTGAAACTGTGTTTGGAGGAAATCTTAAATGCGATCAATTTGTGAATCAGAATATAAAGTTTAGAATATTTGTTTAAGTGGATTCAAATTAAAGTTCATCCTTTCTACTCTTCCAGATCGCTTTTTCTTGTTCAGCTAATTTATATGATTGTTTGGAATTGTTCATTCATTTTGGAAGCTGCTTAATGCTATTTAGGGTCATGGGGAGGCTGGTGCCCATATCAGCCGACTCCGGGCAAAAGCAGGGTAGGTACACCTTGATCTGCTCACCAGACCTTTGCAGGGCCAATACACATACAACCATTCACACTCTCACAGAGCGGCAATTTGGAACAGCCAATTAGCTTAATATGCATGTTTTTGGACAGGGGAAGGAAAACAGAGTACCTGGAGGAAACCGACGCAAGCGCGGGGAGAACACACAAACTCCACACAAAAACGCCCCGAGTCCGGGTATCGGACCTGGGACCTTCTTACGGTGAGGCGAATGTGCTAACCACTGCGCCACCGTGCCGCCCTGTTTGGAATAGTGGTCTTCTGATATATATAAATACAGGTTGTGACATGTTCTAATGAAATTGTTAATCACTGTAGATAAAGGTACACTGGTTTATAGTATCTAATTATACTTTTAAAAATCTATTTCTAATTTAAATCCAGTATACATAAAAAATATTTCAATTTATGTATATGTAAATAAATAAATAAATGAATGAATGAATCAGAAAATTGCATATTGCAGATTAGTATATACTACAGTGGAACGGCACGATCAGACTGGTTTGCTATCTCGGGATTAATAGACATTTGTACATACTAGATGGGAACAGCGTAATCTGACTGGTCCGACATCTCAGGATTACAAATAAAGAAATAAATACATTTTCCCGAGTGGATAATATTTGTACAAAAATGGAGGACACTCACTTCGAGCAGGTGGCGTCACTTTTTAAAAATGGAAAAAATAAATCATTAAAATGCTAAATTTACAGTGCACAATTTACTTACATTTAGTTGTCCAACATACTAAACCCTGAATGAGTACGCTAACAGACGTTACACAGCGTTTAGTTCTGCTTGGAGCATTTTAGTTTGCTTTTCCTTGTGTTTCCATGTAGTATATACTAAAACTCATCGCAGTACTACTTAGCTTTAATACACATGCCCGTGTGTGCGCTCAGAGGTCATGCATCTGTCACGATACAACAAAATGTAAAAAATATGTAATACATAAGAATCTGATTTAAGTGTGATTTTTTGCTTATGCTCCAAGTTTAGTATATGTGCTGCGTGGTATATACTAACACGATTATTCACCTCAGGCTCGATTATTCACCAGAGGCTCGGTGGATGTCACTGAATCCCAGCAACATCCACATCCAAGTTTATTCATTCATTCATTCATTTTATGAACTGCTTAATCCTAATTAGGGTCACGGGGAGGCTGACACCCATCTCAGTTGACTCTGGGCGAGGGCAGAGTACACCCTGGACAGCTGGCCAGGCCATCGCAGGGCAGAAACATGCTGACGGCTATGCAGCTACTCTTGACGAAAATCAGCAATGGTTCTTTTACATGCCTCTTACCATACACAGTAAGAAACATGGCCGGCATTTGATAACCCAGTTACACTCAGGTTTAGTCAATTATAATTAAATACAATTTTACAGGCTTCATCACAGCATGGCTGGTGCTATAGTGGTAAGGATAGTTTGAGAGGTCATACAGGGTTCAGTTCGTAGAGCAGAGGAGCAGCAGAAGATTTCAGAACTCGATCCACCACATCACACACTAGATCTTCTAATCTGTTCAGCAGATCTTCATACGTCATGAACGGACACTCAGCCTCAATATGGGTGTACCTATTTTTAACACAAAGAAAATTCAATCATGAGTCACTAATATCAGTCCAGTGATGTGTGCTCTTAGTGACAGTGTTTTGACTCACTCAGACAGGTGTCTGCGTGTGCGAGACTGCTCCGCACGATATGATTGGGCAATGCAGAATGTGTCTCCGAGCGCTGGGATGCATGTTTCCAGGTAAAGCTGCGATGACTGCGTCAGGTACGCCTGCTCTCCGAAATAATTCAGACTGAAGAGGGTGGAGCCACCTTCCACCTGAGTCTGCACCAGGGTGGGAGGAGTGATCTACAGAAACACACACCCACAATATCCTTTACCCACCTTTGTTTTTATAACCTCACCAAGGAGGTTCCTTTTTACTCCCAGTTTGTGTTGCTTGTTAGCAGAATAACCCCAAAAAGAAGACAAGTAAGACTCCAGTAGATTTTGAAGATGATCCAGGTCAAATTCTGGATCCAGGACTTTTATGGATTCTTTAACACTGTGAGAGTGTCATATTACAGTAGGCCCAGTAGGGGGTGCTGTGCGATTTGTTAGATGCAATAAAGTTATGAGATTTTTATGGAATTTCTACCAGAGATGGGGCTTTGGACAAGAAAGACGCCATTAGATTTTGGAAATGATCTGGATAAAATTCTGGACGCAGGAACGTTTAAAATAATTATTTATCACAGGACAGTTTTTCCCACTTTCTCATATAACGGATTAAACGGAGCTTGGCAGGGGTATGCACTCTGGGTGCTCCTGCTTCATTCTTATATATATATATATATATATATATATATATATATATATATATATATATAGAGGCTCCTTCATAAAATATTGCTAAAATACTTATCACTGTTCATAGACCGGTTTATATCAAGGACTGTTTAAAACAAAAGAAGTCAGGAGATTACATATTCACCCAGCCTTCACATCAAAAAAATATCAATTGCAGAAAACACAAAATGTCAAAAGGAACAACTACAGTGCATAGTAGTAGTAAGTAGTAGCTCTGGCCCAGAATTTAAATGATTACAGACATTGAATGCACAGACGGACATTCTGATGACTATTTTCATTACACGGCCACTATATAGCATTATATGTTGTGGGGAAAAATACAAAAGTCATCAATTGTTTAGATTTCTGACCTGGAAATGAAAATATTTTCCCATATAAAGTTGGTTGCTATGAAAGCAAAAATTTAAACTGCAGAAATCCCAAAATATCAAAAGGCACAACTATCCTGCTTAGATTAAAAACTGTCAAGTTTAGATATCTGAACACCATCCATATCCTTACAAGGTAAAATGGTGGCCACGGCCAGAATTAAATGATTACACATGGACAGACACACTGATGACTATATCCGTCCACATTATATGCTAGGAGGATAAAAAAAAAAAAATAATAGTTTTAAATTTATTATAGCATTCTGAGTGCAGATTATGTCAGTATCATCTACACCTTAGCAAAACAGAAATTGTTTTTTCCCAGATGTTTTAAAAACTTCTGACAGTCAAAAGCAACAAAAGTTTTCATAAATTTTCCTTTCCCCTAGTTTTATTAAATTATCCATCCACCCAACACACATACACACTCACAACATGGAATTAAAAACAGCAAATTAGTCTAATGTTCATGTCTTTGAACTGTGGGAAAAAAACAGAGTACCCAAAGGAAACCCATGAAAGCACAAAGAGAACATGCAACCGACAAGCAATATACTAAAACATGTTTATTTCAGTGTTTGCCATAATCTTTAATCTAATTTTTAAATACTTGTGTTTTGTTATGTATCTATACATAATTTTATTCCCCCCATAGTCTCACCTCATAGTAGCCACGGCTGAAGAAGTGCTCTCTAAAGCAGTGCGTGACTGTAGAGCGCACTCGCAGGATTTTGGACACGCTTTCTCCGCGGATCATCATGTGCCTGTTGTTGAGTTGAACATCCACGTCCGAATCCTCGTTCAGCAGATTGTCAGCACCGCCGGCTGGAGCGAGACCCATCAGCTCCCAGAAATCACAGTGCAGCTCGTGTCCTCCTGGAGCCTAAGATGGAGCACCAAATTAATTTATGCTAGAAGTGATAAGTGCATCGTAAACGCATGACTGAGATCCCAATAAAGACCTTTGCGAATATCAATAGCAACAAAGTTCTCTTACATGGTACAGTTTCTGGTTAATTGTATAACAGGTTAGATGCAGATTACTGTTGGGTTTGTTTGTGTTCAAGTCATTTCTGTTTATCCAAATTGTTTGTGTATAGTATTATATTTGAGAGAAAAGTGAATGCTGGGCACTTGTGCACTTTCACACAAAGGTAGTTACCCGAGTATAAATACAGAAGGAATTAACTAATAAAATGAAAGATATAGTGATTACTAGTATAGTTATTTAAGAGAAAGAGGTAATTACCTCCACCAAGGAGGCTATGTTTTACCCTCGGGTTGTTAGCAGGACTACGCAAACAGTTATGGGTGGACTTTCATGAAATGGCTCAGGTCAAGAAAGACTCCAGTATATTCTGAAGATGATCCAGATCAAATTCTGAATCTGAGAAATTTTTAAGGATTCTTTAATATTAAGATAGGACATTTTTTTGGAAATGTCATTTAACTACAGGCCCAGCAGGGGGTGCTGTGTACTTTGGAATTAGATTTCTTTATGAATTCCACATGACTTCCTCTATAATACACATCGGAAAACGGTCCCCATACCATAATCGACCACATGCAATGAATGAGGTGTTGTGTCAGAAACCAGATTAAGAGAAAGTAAAAAACTAAGTTTGCCGAAACAGTAATTTCCTTCACTTTGTTTTATAGTTATTGAAGTTACACAGGTGTACTGAACCTTTGCATGTTGTATTACAATTATAAAATCGTCAGTAACAAACACAAGCAATTTACTCTAACACAGATGTTTGCCTCACAGGTATCTAGTGTAATGTTTTGCAGTTGATACTTATAGTTCAATGCTGGACCAATTTCTATCATTTTTGTCCCTTAATATTGCCTATTGACTTAAGTCTGGGTCAGTAACCCAGTGCCTTAACCACTAAGCCACCATCTGAAGAATGTTCAGAATTTATAAGCAGGAGCTAAATAACCTGATAAATTACAATGTGCTATGCTTAATTAATAAAGAAAATGATATTCTTAGCAATCTTCTCTGGTGTTGTGGTACAGTACTTACTGCTGATTTATTTTTATAATTTTCACAACAGTAAATTCTTTTAATCTGCAACATTGCAGAACAAACAGTACAGTGCAATACTGTGACGTTTTCCCACAAGCGTAGTACCTGTTTTCCCTCAGGAACCGGCTTGACTGTTCCGTATAGAGCCACTGTGCTTTCAGTAGATAACACGAGGCCATTATAACACTGACACTACAAAACAAAAACATGCAATCATTAATACATCTGAGCATTCCATCCACACGCATACAAATACAGCAAGTAAAGTACACACCCATGACAAAAAGCTGTGTGAGTTGTGATTTTTATTACCAGTATTTATTATATTTTATTAATATTATTATTTATCACAGCATACCGCAACACGTCTTGACATCTTACAAGTCAACGTGGGCTATGTGTGAATTGTACATGATGACCACCTTGCTGTAATAGAAACAAATCTTTGGGACATACTGAAAACGTTCACATGATAATACACTTATCATTTAATTGTTTTGGCACCCGTGTACACCTGCACATTTTTAGGTATTTTTCTAAATCAGCCAACCATGTGGCACCGAAACAATGTACAAAATTCCTGCAGATAAAGCTTGAGCTTGAGTTATTCTTCATATCAAACATCAGAATGGAGGGGAAACGTGATCTCAGAGATGTTAACCATGGCATGTACCAGATTTCATAAACTTCTTTATACTTCTAGAACACAGGTTCCTGGAATTGCATTGTACTGGTACTTCTAGTCATTTTGCACACTGTTCTACGTAGAACAGTGTGCA
>JAOUQZ010000019.1:2185145-2211078 GCA_028564935.1 Neosilurus hyrtlii
TATATATATACATACATACATACATACATACATACATACATACATATATATATATATATACTAAAAGTATTGTTCACCCCACCTTAAGCTCATAATTGTTAAGCATTGCTAATAATGTGTATTCTTCGGTACTTGAAACCCACAAAACTGTGCCTTTATCATGCTGCATGATAAAGGCAACCTTATTTATCATTTAACAACAATCCTCAGACCAGAGAGTGTGCAGCATCCCAACTGCATCATGCTCCCTCCTTATACGAACTAACGACAGCTCATATACTATATTACATCCATCATTAGAAACCAATCAGGACCGAGATGAGTCGGGAGTAACTTATTTCTGCCGATGTGTCAACATAAAAATTTTTTTATTTATTTTAATCGATGGATGGGGTCTGCTGGATGGGACATACTTCTTAGGCTTCACTCAAGACACTGAGAGTGTTTGTATTAGCTTTCCGGTTAACCGTGAAGAGATTAAACAAGGTTCATAATAATTTCCTGTTAAATTAAACCTTCATAAGTTTTCCTCTTCACTTTGTGTTACTCAGATTTCATATTTATAAAGTGCCTAAGAATTATGGACTGAATAATTTGAGAATTTCATTATAAAAGTTTGACACTGAGCAGGTTAGTTAATGGTAACATCACCATCGTGTATCAGAAGTGGGTGGAATTCAATTCTGGCTGTTTTTTCACCACTACATTTCTTCTTGGTGTGGACTTGATTCAGCTCTGATTGGATCAGTGTGTCTGTACTGAGCATTAGGGTGGGACCGCACTAGAAGTGAAAGAGAAAGTGTATTTTGAAGCACGAAGTTTGTAACCATTTGAAATGAATTCAGATTTAATGACAGCAAGCTGTATTCAAAGGCTCATATGATCCATGTTAGTGAAAGCTTAGCTGAGACGTACACCTTGTCATAACTGCTGTTGTGCAATTCAATACTATATGATGCAAGCAAGGTGTGTTCCTACCCTTTACCAGAAGCCTGTTGGCAAAGAGACGAGATTGTTTCTTTTGACTAAGTGCTTCAGAGAAGCCTAGTGACTTATAAGGATGGGATTCGGTTGCTTCTTCTCCACCCAGTGACACTATTAATCAGAGTGTGTCAGATTGCAGATCAAGACCCCGAGATTGTGGTCTCGGATCATCCCAGGCGAGTCAGTTTGTTCGCGGCTTGTACTCGGGAGTGTCATTACAATGTTTATCGCTCAAACATACCTATTATTCCAACCATCTTTTTTTGTGTTTTTTTTTTTCTTTCTTTTTTTCATGTGCTGTCTGCTTGCAGCTCCTCATCACAATCGCTTTCAGTCAGCCTGTCAAGCTTTTCTCGATGAAGCTGCAGGCATCTAATTTGGGTAAGACACTCATTTTTCTAAACCTTCATTTATGTCTTAATTCAGTCTTGTACTTAGCTGTACACATGTCTCGCCCTCATCAGTGCTGAGGTGTAACCCCCCCCCCCCCCCCCCCAATTGTTTCTTTTAGTATCATTATCAATATTAAAAATCACTTTTTTTGAAGTGCTCATCATCATTTCCTCCCTCTCTTGTCTCCCTCCTTCGTTTTCTCCCCGACTTCCTCAGCTCAGGCGCCAAAGTGTGTGAAGATCTTCATTAACCTCCCTCGCTCAATGGACTTTGACGACGCCGAGAGAAGCGAGCCGACGCAGACTCTGGAGCTTTCGGAGGAAGACTACAAAGACGAAGGCCTCATTCCTCTCCGATATGTCAAATTTCAGAACGTCAACAGTGTTACCGTATGTTCCTCTTGTCACTGAAATGTTATTTATACCCAGGTTCTATCTGGTTATATTTTAACTGGGTATACTTTTAACACAAGGAGAGGATTGCCCCCTAGTGGTGAGATGATAAACAACACGTCAGCATCATTAGATATGTCGCTTTATCTAGTGTTTTATCATGTATATACGTGTGTGTGTGTGTGTGTGTGTGAATGAATAAGAATACTTTATTAATTCTGGAGGAAATTGCGCACAGTTGCTCCGTAAAGTAAAGGATAAAATAAAGATAAAAGGCTTCATAAGAAAAATAACAAATGTCTATCTATATATATATATATATATATATATATATATATATATATTCACAATAAATATAGTTGTGTGTGTTTGTTTATTTATTTATTTTCTTTTCTTTTTGCTTGTATATTTCTAGCTGTTCATTAAGTCAAACCAAGGGGAAGAGGAAACAACAAAAGTGAACTATCTGACGTTTATAGGAACCCCAGTTCAGGCCACCAACATGAATGACTTCAAACGGGTAACACCGCCTCATACTCTGACGTTAAAATCCATACGTTTGGTGATTTGTTGACAAGAGCAGCATCTAAAGTGGATTTTATTTTAATTTGTTTTGTAAATTGTAGGTTGTAGGGAAGAAAGGAGAGAGCCATTGAGGAGGGAGACTGGTCAAATACAAGTGCGCTAGAACTGTTGTGAAGAAAGAAGTCTCAATCTGCACATTTTTATCTTCCATACACCCAAAACCCTGTAAATAAAGTAAATCCTTTTTCAAAGGCATCATGACTGTTACTCTCTGTTATGTGCTCTCTGTGCAAAGTTCTATCAGTGAGTCATATGCACATCAAAATTTCTAATATGAAGTATGACTTAGAATAAATACAAGTGACATCATCTGTCCTGTTTTAATCCCACCTGTTTTACTAGGGTGGATTCACATTTTCTCCCCTCTCTTGACAGTCATATCCTTCCTGTTTTTGTAGGTGTCTGTGATCATTGGTGGCCCGTAAACATTCATTAATTTTCTAAGCCGCCTCGTAATTAGGGTTGTGGGGAGGTTGGTGCCTATCACAGCCCCTATGATGGCCCCTGTATGAGTTACACATATTCAATATACATTGAATATGAGCCTCACTGATGCTCTCACTCACTCATTTGCTGAGCTGCTTAATCCTACCAGGGTCGCAGAGAGGCTGGAGCCTATCACCGACAATACTGGATGAAAGAGTGGTACACCCTGAACATTTTGTCACATACAGCCATTCACACTCACATAGGGGGAATTTGGAAAAGCTAATTGGCCCAATGTGGATGTCTGGACTGTGTGAAGAAACCAGATTACCCGGAGGAAACCCACCTAAGCACGGGAAGAACATGCAAACTCAACACAGAAAGGCCTGAGCCAAGGAATCAAACCCAGGACCTTCTTACTGTGAAGCAGCCATACCAAACACTATGCCAACTTGGCGCCTTGATTCTAAATATTCAAGTTGAAGTATTCATTTTTAAAGAATGTTATTTGGGAGGGAATGTGCAAGGTTTGAAGAACAGTGGGTATAGGTTCAGTGAAACTATAGATGTAGATTGGATAATTGTGGCATGATGATAACTGATGAACCTCAGTTTTTTGCTGCATGTTGTATTTGGTATAGGGACAGACTTTGGTAGCATTAACATGCATGACTTGCAGGGACATCCTGCACTTTCTCCGCCCATCATGGAGTGCCTCCCTTCGCGTGGAGCAGGTTTCAATCAGAGCAGAGAAGGTACAGAGTACAAAAAGATCATAAATGCGAGGAGGAAGCCAAACATGCCATCCAATGCACACACTCAACATTAGTATTTCAGGGGAAGGTGGGCAAGCCTTCTGAGGACTGTGGAGGTTTTTCTTTTTGTTTTTTATTAGGAACTGTACTTTGGTGCTCCACTGGTATCTGAAATGAAAAATAAAGGTCTGAATATGGGTATATTGTACACAATCTGACCTACAACAAGTTCTTGTTCCACTCTAAGAGATGTGTTAAATTTTGGCTGGAGATATAATCTGCAGGAAGGAAGATCTCCAGGAATAGGATTGGTGAACACTGGTGTAGGGAACGTATTGTTGGGAAACAAGAATCTCTATTAATCATCATTTAAATGTTTATTATTGTAGTTAGTATCGCTGATCACATTTCACTCTATGGTATAAAAAAAAACCTCCCTTAATTCATCAATGCTACCTCCAGCACAATGCAAAACTCATCTCACTCTGATGAACTCTGTTCATGGACACAGTGATGTTCTCAGTGTACATCACTTTTCATTTAAGCCACTAGATTGAAACCCTTGCAAATCTGCAGAAATGATGTGATGTAAGCATGTCAACACGGACCAGAACCTCAAAGGAATGGTTTTCAACACCTTAAGGACTTGAGTGGCATTGAGGAAAAATAATTAAGGTTGTGCTGAAAGCAAAGCGAGCAGGGGTCCTAGTAAGTATCAGTCTGTTCCTGTAGAAATGGCCTGTGAGCGTATTTATTTTGACTTTATAAGAGAAATATATTGACACTGTTTTGTGTCAACATTTGTGTCCTTAAAGGTGGCATGAGGGCGTAGTGGTTAGCACGTCCACCTTACAACAAGAAGATCCTGGGTTCGAGCCCTGTGCCCAGCAAGGGTGTTTCTCTAACGAGTTCTCCCTGTACTTGAGTGGGTTTCCTCTGGGTGCTCTGGTTTTCTCCCACAGGCCAAAGACATGCACATTGCATATGTTATATTTATTGGCCCTTGGTGTGAGTGTGAATGGTTGCGTGTCTGTGTTGGCCCTGTCACACTCTAGTGAGCTGCTGCTCATGGTGTACCCCGCCTTTGTCCGTATTCAGCTGGGAGGGGTTCCAGCCTCTCCATGACCCTAAAAAAAGGATACAACGGTTGAAATTTTTGTCGTTTTTCTCCCGATGTTGAGAAATACTACAGTTCCTGCATTGGCCACGTGGTGGTAGCAAAGTGCTGACGTTTACTCTAAGTTCATTCTAATTTTCTTTATTTTGTCTTAATCTTCACTGAGATTCATTTTTAGCAGAAATGTAAAAAAAAAAAAGGTTCTGAAGGCTCACAGCCTGTGCTTTCTTTCTTTTAGCAGACTCACTTCAGACTAAAAAAGCCTTGATCATTTATATGATCAAACTGAATCAGGTGTTATTCCTTCAGGATTGATGGTTTTTATCTGTCCATCTGTCTGTCAGTCCGTCTGTCTTAAGATCACTGTGGAAAATGGACACTGCTTTACCCGATGTGAAAATCTCAACCAGTACTCAGTCGTTTGCTGAGCCGCTTAATCATATGTTAATAATGTTATTGTCATGGGGACCATCGCAGGGCCAGCACACACGCAACCATTTACACTTACACTCACACCTAGGGGCAATTTGGAACAACCAGTTAGCCTAATATGCATGTTTTTGGACTGCGGGAGGAAACCCACACAAGCACGGGGAGCACATGCAAACTCCGCACAGAAACACCCGAACTGAGCTCGGGACTCGAACCCAGGACTTTCTTGCTGTGAGTCGGACTTACTAACTGTGCTACCTTCAGTCACTGGGAAGTGTTATTGCTTCAGAAAATACATGAACCTGTCATGTTTCATCAGGCAGCATTACATAATGAGAGTGGGGTATGCTTATTCAAAATTTTGGGATGTTTCTCGTTAAAATAGGGCGAATATTCTGCATTGAGCTTTTTTGCTGTTTTTGTTTTATTTAAACAAATGTAGCTTATTCTTTTCTGGAATGTACACTCCATGTCGGATATTCTTGTTTTAAAAAAACTATATGTAAAACATATTTTTAAAAAAATCAATGGAACATGGGACTAGTTGGGCAAGTTGTAGTTACGACACAATAAAATAAAAAACCTTGACATTAGACAATGGGATAAACAGCACATTTGTATTATTTCTTGTTTCCTGTGTTGATGTTATGAGTTTTGTATTGTTACAGCACAAAAACTCATTACAGTGTAATTACTGTATAAACATTTTGCAGCTTCAGGCTTCATGATTATTCTGTTGTACATTATGATTAAATTAGGTTCACAGTGTATAAAAAGTGGTTGTGTGTGATTTACAGGAATCTCCATGGAGTTTACACTTTACTCGTGTATGCTAGGGGGTGGGGTGGTGGGGTGACAGGAGCATGAATAGGCATTGTAGAGTTTTGACAGACACGAGCACTTAGGGACAGTAAATAAAGACAAATTGAATTAATTTTTCATTGTCGTTGAAAACTAGAGTGAACTTTTAAGACCTATGCTAAATTACTTTTGAACATATCCAGCACATATAGGATGGGGGTTGGTGATGATCTGTGTACATGAGGTTTACTCATGATATCATAATCCACAAGACAAAGGCAGTCATCTAAGCAAAAGTCAAAAAATAAAAAAACAAAAGAAAAAAACTCACTCACTCACTTATTTGCTGAACCGCTTAATCTACTCAGGTCACGGGATAGCTGGTGCCAGTTTCTCCCAACATTGGGTATAGGTATACCCTGAACAGCACACTAGACCATCACAGGGCCAACACACACACACACACACACACACCGCAGAGCCATTCACACTTTTTTGGCAATTTTTGAACAGCCCACTTAGCCTAATGCACATGTTTTTGGACTGTGGGAGGAAACCGGAGTACCCAAAGGAAACCCATGCAAGCACGGGGAGAACATGCAAACTCCACACAGAAACACCTGAGATCACAACCAGGACCTCATTGTTGTGAGGAGGGCATGCTAAACACTACACCACGATGCCACCCTCAAAAAAAATTACGCACAATATATTTCAAAAATTTGTTCAAGTCTGGTGAGCTGTTCAGGGTGTAACCCACCTTCGGCCAGAGTCGCTTGAGATGGGCGCCAGCCTTCCCGCAGCCCTGATTAGGATTAAGAGGCTTAAAAAATGAATGAAGGATGCTATAAAAAATATTTTTATTTGTTTGCAGCACATATCTGTAGCAGTATACAGGCTCGGAATGTAATCTGACTCTAAATTATGGCAAGACTTCACAACAACATTATACATATGCATTCTTATGGACACATATATATCCATAAGTACTCTGGGGAACAGGAAGTAAAGAGGAAGTGTGGATTTTAGAATTCAGATGAGAGAGGCTTGTTGATGTAGAGGTGTTGTATGCCTGGCCTGGATATCTTTCCGGAAGAATATTCTGAACACATACAGTACATTGGCATGTAAAGACAATTAAACATGTCATAACCCATAACATTATCTGGTCGAATGTTTCCTGGTAATCAGTGTTAGTTAACAATTATTCACTGAAGGCTGAGTAGTCCTCGAGATGGAATGTCATGTGGACTATTCAATTCATCAACTAAGCCTGAGGCACATAAACATTTTAGTATATCCTACACAGGAACATAAAAAGCAAACTGAATCAAAAGTTTTATAGTTCATTTGTTTTATATATTTTAAATATAAAGAAGTGGGTCAGGTGAAGCAGGTGAATGTGGTGCTCCATGAGCTGAGCATAAGTACATTAGCTAACAACATGCATTCAAACTTATTTAGACTTTTAGTATATACTAAAGAGAAACATAAGAAAACAAATTAAAATGAGGTTTTTATGATTTATTTTTTATTTTTAAAGCACAATGGCGTAGTGGTTAGCACATGCACCTCTCAGCAAGAAAGCCCTGGGTTCAAGTTCCAGGCACGGGTGTTTCTGTATGGAGTATAAGTGTAAGTGTGAATGGTTCTGTGTATGTATAATGACCTCGCGATGGGCTGGTCCGCCTTTGCACAGTGTCGACTGAAATGGGCCCAACCTCACTGCAAACCTTATAGGATTAAGCAGTTTGGCAAATTCACCCCATGCAGCTAACTGGGTTATGAAATGCAGGCCATGTCTCTCATTGTCTATGGTGAGAGGCATGTAAAAGAACCATTGATGATTTTCGTCAAGAGTTTCTGCCCTGAGATGGCCTGGCGAGCTGTCCAGGGTGTACTCTGCCCTCACTCAGAGTCGGCTGAGATGGGCGCCAGCCTCCCCGCGACCCTAATTAGGAATAAGTGCTTCAGAAAATGAATCAATGGTTTGGTAATTGAGTGAGTGAGTGATGAGAACACTTATGATCACTCCTGTTCCCAGTGATGCGATGAACTGTGAGTGTCCATCTTTTTAATTTAAGGATTATTCCCTCGGGTAATGTATTTTAACCCCTAGATAGCGGACCAATCAGATTGTGCCGTTCTAATGTAGTATATACTAACTAGTTATATTAATCCATTCACCTACCGATACTAAATAGTCAAAGTTATTAAATCAAATTCAATTATGATAAAACACCTCAGTAGAGAAATTAAGCAAGTATTTTGTTATGAATTCCACACGGAGACTGAAGAATAAACTTGTACAAGTTTACTGTGAGTTGGGCTCGGAGAGCCACACACACGTAAACGAAAAGAAACAGAAAATAAACCTGAAACGAGGGGCGACCACAAACCGATAAACACAACACATCACAAGGAAAATGAAACCTGCCGCAAGGGGCGAACATAAACCACCAAACACAACTTACTGGAACAACGGAGGGAAACAGGAACGGAGAGACGGATGACGGGAGCAGGATGAGGACGAAGCGAGGGCGTTGAGGGGAGTTCAAAGCGCTGGTTAGAGTGGCGGTGTAAACACGTTGACTGCTAACGAGGCTGGACACTGTGTAGTGTCTAGTGGGGGGTTATATAGTGGAGGTGATAGGATCCGGAAATGAGGTGCAGGTGATTCGAATTTGGGGGAGTGTGCTCGTGGCATGTGAGAGTCGGGTCGTGAGCTAGCTGCGGGTGTAACATATTTAAAGTGTACCTGTGGTGAATTTGTATGACTAGCTCTTTAAAACGATCATGTATGACATCAGCGATTCCATCAGATGCATGGTGTGGTCATATTGTGTACTGGGATAAAAGTGCAAATTATTATCGTGTGACATCAATATCACATTAAGATCAGTATTTAGTATAGAATAGAATTAGTATAGTATATTAAATTATATCATTTGTACAGTACAGAATAAAAATATTTTTATTATTAATGGACTAATTTTAGATTACTACTACATACTTGTACCTGTTGTAATTGCATAATAAAAAAAATCCATCCAAACCATTTAATTAAAACACAATGCTGAGGATCACATATTTCTTCCATTACCTTGGAGCTCTTTTAAACATGATTACACCCTCAGTGCTGAGCAATAAGGGGGAAAATCAGCTTTACTACTACTTTGGTCTATTACATTTCACCTTATTGATATTAATTTCAATCCCTGTGCTTCTCCCAATATTGCTAGGTTTCATTTACATGAAAGTTGCAGGATATTAAATAAAAATGCAGTGGAAATACTTGTTGGTCTTGGCTTGAGACATGAAAAAGATGAACTTCGATTAGATATGCTGGTAAAAACACTTTGATCAGTGTTCAGGGACCAGCGTGCAATTAAAATCGCACAATTTAGTCTAAAATAATCACATGATGATTAAACGTCACGCAAACAAACAGCAAGGTGAAAAGGTCTATAGAGAGAACATTAATTCATTTCATGACTATTTTACATGTAATTGTCATGCACAGTGATTAGCCCTTAAAGAGCTACAGCTCATCCTGCTAAAGATGATATATGTAACAAAAAATCCATTAGTACACGTGATGTTTGTGTATTGAAAACAAAAATGTATTGGCAGTACTGCCACTATTCAACAGACAATATTTTTAAATTAAATTCAAACCTGAAATTACACTAACCAGTAAGTGGCCTATTTACTGATTGGGGAGAAATTATTATTGACTATTGTGTCAACTGGGGAGAAGAAGCTTATGCACCAAATGACAGTTCAGAATACCCACCTTTTTTGGAATCCCTAGGCTAGAGGGCGCACCCCCTGGGGACTCCCTCGTCATCCTGGGAGACTTCAACACCCATGTGGGCAGCGACAGTGTGACCTGGAAGGGTGTGATTGGTAGGTACGGTCACTTCGATCTGAACCCGAATGGCATTTCGTTGTTGGACTTCTGTGCTCATCACAGTTTGTCCATCACGAACACCATGTTCAAAGATCAGGGTATCCATAAGTGCACTTGGCACCAGGACACCCTAGGCCGCAGTTCAATGATCGACTTTGGACACTCGGGTGAGGAGAGGAACTGAGCTGTCAACCTATGGTCACGAGCTTTGGGTAGTGACCGAAAGAACAAGATTGTGAATACAAGTGGCTGAAATAAGCTTCCTTTGCAGGGTGGCAGGGCTCTCCCATAGAGATAGAGTGAGAAGTTCTGTCATCCGGGAGGAGCTCAGAGAAAAACCGCTGCTCCTCCTGGTTGAGAGTTGCCAGTTGCGGTGGCTCGGGCATCTGATTAGAATGCTTCCTGAACCCCTCCCTGGTGACGTGTTTCGAGCATGTCCAACTGGGAAGAGACTCCAGGGTTGACCAAGAACACGCTGGAGGGACTACATCTCTCAACTGGTCTGGGAACGCCTCAGCGTCCCCCCAGAAGAGCTGGACAAAGTGGCTGAGGAAAGGGACGTCTGGACCTTACTGCTTAGGCTGCAGCCCACGCGACCCGACCCCAGAACAAGCGAAAGAAGAAGATGAAGACTATTTTGTCATTGCAGGTATAAAATTAGAATTTTGTTTATATTTACAAAATACAATTAGGTTGGTCAGTGAAAATATAAAAAATAATTTTTTTTTGAAGGTTGGTTTTATTGGAGTGTGAAAACAAGGGCTTCCAAGAGGCGCATTGGCAAGGTTGACGTAAAGCCATCCGTGACCGAGAGTCATCCAGTCCATGTTCTCCAGGGAGGGAGGGATGGCATATGCTCACCTCCCTGTCACTCACAGCGCCCACCAGCCAATCATGAGCATCTGTGAGCTCATTCATACAAGGGCTAGCATTTTCCCTCAAGTGTGTTAGGTTGCCATCAAATAAACCCCTTCCTGGTTGGTGGTGGTAGTATGTTAGGAACGTATAAATAGACTTACGAAAAATGGGCACGTTTGCTTTCCGCTGTATAGCGCTGTATGCTGCCGTATTGGCTCGGTGCGCCAAAGCCTTGGCAATATGTAAACTAAGAGGAAGCATCACTGTGTTTTATTAGAAAAAGTTGTAATTAATAATTCAAATAAAGCAGTGAAATGTTGACAATGTTTTCCCATGTTATTTTGAGAACAAAGAACACAATTTTAACGTAATTAATTGGAACATATAGTGATTAATTTACATCTATAAGGCGAAAATACAGTAGGTAAATATTACACTAAACATCTATGAACAGCTGTAAGTGTACATACATTCAATAATCAATGACCTTTGAACAGAATTGTTTTACTTAATTTATGGCGCACTGATAGACCTTGATGTCGCTGTGAATATACTTTAGCAATGTGGTGCTGCCTAAGGTTATAGTACACAGTTACCAGCAGTTCAGTAAGTGCAAAAAAATGATTCTCAATACCATCTTGGGTATTGACAATGTGCTGTCCCAAAGCGAAGGGATCGCATGCACCATACTGTGCCCTCAACATGTACACGATGTGTGATTTTGAACAAATAGCACGAACAGAATGCACGTTCATGAGCTGCCGTATGGCTCTTTCAGTGCCCAGAAGTATAGTGACTGTGCACGAAGATCTTAAAATCATAGCCTTGGCCATGTCAGGCATAACCGCTGATAAATACAGCTCCAGTTCTCCAATTCCCAGCTTATATTAGTTGATTAATGATATATTTTCAAATTATCAATCGCCTAAAATTATGGCAAAGTGTGAATTATTACCTGTGAAATGTTTTTCCATATTCTCTCATTGTTTTGTTTCTCTTGTTGTTGCACCCAAACGCAGTCCACCTGACCAGCATTTTGCTGCTACTACTCCGAGGCAATATGGCGGCCTAATTGGCATACAGAAATCTGATCGTGTCCTGTCTCCTTGACAAACATTTATGAATAGGGAGACAGGTGGGAATTGGAGATGTCTAAATTTTTGAGAAAAAAAATAGGGGGGGGGGGCAGGTATAAATAAAGAAAACTTTAAAAATTCCTTGATCCAGACATTGATCCGGATCATCTCTAAATTGTAATGGAGTCTTCCTTGTCCAAAGCCCCGTTTGTGGTACAAACTTCATTAAAATCCGCACACACATTTTGCTAAAAATTACAAAAAGTACATAGCACCTCCTGCTGGGTCTGCTGTAATTCAACACTTGTCCTATTTGTCCTATTTCAAATGTTTAAGAATCGTTGAAAAAAATCCCCAGATTCAGAATTTTAGGCAGATAATTTCCAAAATGTAGTGGAATCTTCCTAGTTCAAAACTGCAGCTCTGATAGAAATTTCATGAAAATCCAGACATACCCTTTTCATGTAATCCTGCTAACAAACAAGCACACAAACTAAGAGTAAAACATAACTTCCTTGGCCGAGGTACAGTAGAAATTCAGAATTTTCTGAAATTACATATTTTACCAGATACAGAATTTCTACAAAACACACTTTGTTTTGCTGTACTTTATTAAATGTACACTTGGAATAGATGAACAATTCTGTGGCCCCATGCATGAACCTGATAACCCACATGCTTCCATATTTACATATATCGGTATATTTTTCTTAGCTGTTGGAAATTGCCGCTGTGTAAATTTCTGATTAATAGGAGACATTATTATTATTATTATTATTATTATTATTATTATTATTATTATTATTGTTGTTGTTGTTATTGTTGTTGTTGTATTCAGAGTCTCATTTTTATGAGTCTGTGGGTTTTCAGGTTCATGCATGGGGCCACAGAAATCATATATGGATGTTAGCTTCCTCCACTCATAACACATGAAATAAAAGCTTTCATGTCTAAATTCATGATAGCCTCTGTAACTTTTTGTAACTAATAAATCTTGTACCTTTATAGCTTGTCAGTGAGTTGGCACAATATAATAAGAATTACAGTCCATGCATACTGTAAGAATTATGCTTACTGTACAGGTCAAGCTCATAAACATGGGGAGAAGATTAAACTAGACTGTAGGGAAGTGTTTGTTGCAAGTAGATATGGGCCACCAATTGCTTTAAAACCCAGTAGTGAGTGGTCAAGACTTGAATGTAGGTCAAAACACCATGCAAAGAATGGAAGAAAGAGAAAGGGAGGGACCAAGTATATTCAGTAATTAGTCTCAGCATGTGGTGTTGGGATAGATGTGAAGCACTGACGCATGCAATCTATTGATTTATAGAGCACACTATTCCATGCTACTCTACTCTGCATGTGGGGTAAAGACCCCAAACCTGTTTAGAAATTTAGGGATGTTTGTAGTTTCTTGCCTAAAATTACATCCTTTGCATTTATAATAATAAAAAACCCTTTGCATATTGCTTATCAGTAATGGTTTACCAGTCCTTAAAATTACATATCGACATGTAGTATTATTTTGCTTCATAACAGTGGCGACTTGCCGTCAAGGAGGACAAGACACTGAAGGCTAATGCTGCCTTCACATGCTATCTGAGTTATGCCCCTTCCCATGTGTGAAGTTAGTTCATTTGCACTGAATAGAACCATAAATAGAATTGTTCTGTATCAAGTGCAAATCAATTGCAGATTAAAATTAAGTACACAAGCAACAGATAAACAATGGTTGCACTATTAAAAATGCAGAATTATGTAGCATCCACTACTAAACTTGACCTCATTTTTGCCAAGTAGAAAGGATGAAGCTCACCCCAACTCAGAACTCACCTATCAAAATGATTTCAGAATTTTGCCCTTAACTTAAATTGGTAAAATTTCATGTTTACCATAATTCTGATAGCACATGAAGGCAGCATAATAACAGGAAATGGAGGTAATATTGGACCCAGGTGTGTGCATTAACTTCCATTCCTAAAGCCACCTTACCAGGTGTGAGTCCTGCAAAGAACCTTCCTGAATTAAAGTCTGGTAAGAGCTCTCTCAATGCCCAAGTTTATATTTATGTAATTTAGTCTATCACTCATCCTCTATCTAGAGCTTCTATTTTATATATATATATATATAATATGTATTATATACAAGTTTGGACACACCTTCTACTTCAGTTAGAATGAGTGGGTGTGTCCAGACGTTTGACTTTGAATTGTTCCTTTACCAGGCTGTTTTTTTTCCCCTTCTCCTGAAGTAATGCCTCAATCCACTGTACCCATAACTCTGAAAAACTTTCCGCAGCCAAAGTGCAACAGGACGGTCATTCAACTCGTTGGGAATTTGGGAAATCAGAAGCTTGGGCAACATCCAACTTGTCTGATTCCACTGATTTTAACCCAGTTTATATAAATGTAATACTTCATGTATAGATGATGTGTATGTGTTCATAGATGTATAGATTTAAGTGAACGTGTTCATAAAATGATAAACAACCGACATTATATAGAATTTTTGGTGTTCAGTAATTAATATATATATATATATATATATATATATATATATATATATATATATATATGTGTGTGTGTGTGTATGTGTGTGTGTATATACCAGCAAAACTTGACCTGATAAAAAGCTTGATGATCTTCTTGGGCTCTGGTCTCCACAGAGGTTTCCCTCCAACTACTAATGTAGGCAAGCAGAACAAAGGAATGCAGTGGAAGATTGGAGAAGACATGGTTTCAAGAGGTCCACTCCCTGCCCACAGCTTTTACAGTCCATTCTACCCACTCTATCACTCCACCCAAGGCCTGCATAGAGCCCTCAACTGCTTTGCCCAGGCACACCATTGCTACACCTCCTGCCTACACTGATGATGTCGTCACGTTCCCTCTCACCATCACAGAGGACACTGTCATTATGCCTTATGCATGTGCCAAGGACGGGGGTTCTGTCACATTTCCTCTTGCGTAATGGTTCCCATGGCAAGGAATTTATGCACTTGGCTTCTGCCGCATCAAGCTGTATGTTACAGTGAATCTACTGGTCAACATTGTTTTAAATGACATTTTCAAGCATTTGATAAAATGCCTTTCCATTTCATTCTTTCTTCTTTTTCACCTAAAGTTGAAATAATTTAATCTCTTAAATAACTCGCTAAACGCGTTAACTGAAATGTTTATGCAAATTGTAAGAAATGGAGTTTGAGATGGTCATTTTTTCTGAGTCGTGATATAATCTTCAGGTTACTGAAAATATTCTCACTATCTGGCTCAAAGGAACCCCCCACACCACCCCCCACCCCACCTCACCCCATTCAAGACTGAATCCAGCCATCTGCTGCTATGCAGCTCCTCTGTGATATCAATCAGAAGCTTTTTTTAACACGATGTTGGCATTTTGGAACAATTTGAACCAATGCACCAATGCATCCTTTTTTCCACACTAATCACAGTCATTGATGTTACAATAATAACATCAATTGTGCTTTTACTTCCTCCATTCATGCTGGAAAAACATAACACCTTGTGTACTGAATGGCAGTAATCCAGCTAGCGTTTAAGGATAGTTAAAACCATTCGTTGTCATGGTACAGTGGCATGAATTCATAATCATTTGGTATGCAGCTGCCTTTCTATTTCTCAAGAGGCAATACATTTCTCTAAAACAAAATTTTTAATAAATTATGTTGTTTTAATTATATAAAGGTGTACTGCATTTGAGTTGTACTACTGATATTTGAAAGTATTTACATTTATACTCTGTGAAGCAAACAGCACAGCTGTAATACTGTACCTATTAATGTTTCAGGGAACCAATTCATGCACTGACATCTGGAATAGTGTTACATCTGGATTTCAATCAAAATGGGGACCAAAGAAGTGATAATATTTCAAAATAAAAGAAGTTATAATACAATGTTTGATTGTTTCTGCGCTGTGGCTTTTATATATATATATATATATATATATATATATATATATATATATATATTCCAAAATATTTCTACATGCTGTATGTTTTAATGAATAGCTAACATGAAAAAAAATTCAATACACAGGAATAGCTGGGAGGGACGTATGATGCCCATGTAATATATTATGGTTCGATAACATTATGTTCCAGTATTATCTACATACAGTAAACACTTATGAATTGTAGAATTAAATAATCCACTAAAAATTCCATCTTGAGGACTATTCAGCGATGTCCACCTCCTACGCCTACGCCTACGCCATTCTCGTAAAGTTCATTTTAAAACACTTTATGCCGGCTCTGTGTGGAGTTTGCATGTTCTCTCTGTGCTTGCGTGGGTTTCCTCCAGGTGTTCTGGTTTCCTCCCGCAGTCCAAATACATACACATTATGGACCGGCAAGCTGTGTGGAGTGTGTCATAGTGTCAGCTGGGATGGGCTCCAGCCTCCCCACAGCGATTGAATGAATGAAAATGAATGGATTGCATATTGGTATGTGGTCAGCTAGTGTGAGCCAAAGTAAAATGATTACATTTTTTGTTTAGCTTTTTTTGCAGGGCCTTTAAGAACTGAAGGTGTGAAGGTATGTAACTGAAAGTCATGAAGGTATGTTTGCTTTGCATTTTTCCTCTGAATCTCACATGTTAGTATTTATTCCTCAGCTGAACATCCTGAAAGAGCCTAAATGCTTTAAGGGGAACCGAAAAATACGAATGAATTAATAAAAATCTGGAGCATTATTGTGAAAGCTGACAGCTTGTTTAGTTAACGTTGCTTATCGTTGTGAAGTCCTCCTCAGAATTGTAGGAGAGTTGTGTCCTTGAAGATAGGACAGTTATACTGTATACACGTCAGTCAGCGATAAAACATTATGCAGATCGGAGTCCTTTGGCTCTTTTTCTTCTGAAATGTTCGCCAGCTTTGTCATCAAATGCAAAGACAAAGGGCCAACTTTTGAAGATGTTTTGTCTAGTCCTCCTTACTTTCCAGAAAGGAGGATAAGGAATTTGGGTCAACAATAGCACAAATAGGTCAAGGTATTTTTTCAGGCCAAAAATGCAGGGGTCTTATGTGTGAGTTTTAGAACCTTTATTTGCAGCTGTGCTCTGTGTGACATTGTGTGTGTGTGTGTGTGTGTGTGTGTGTGTGTGTGTGTGTGTGTGTGTGTGTGTGTGTGTGGTGAAGCCTTTGTCCTCATCTACAACTCAGGCAGGCATTATTGAACAGAAAGGTGGAGGCTGCCAAAATATCATAATTTCTATGTAATTCGTAAATCATTTTATACCGCTATACATTTAAAACCACAATTTCACCAGAATATAAAAAATATTCATTATTAACTTTTCTGAATATATCAGAACTCAATCAGACCTTCATATGGCTATAAAAAAATCGTGATAGCATTATCTGTCGTTCCGTGCGATAGCTATTCAATAATTTTCAAGGCAAATCACTAATCAGCAGCCTAGCGTTTTTGTCGCCATTCCGACATGTTTATATTCATTGTACCCAGAAGAGGGCAGTGTATCTCAGCCCTGATATTGCAAACAAACTTTAAAAAACATCTACTCACTCACTTGCCAAACTGTGTAATCCTAGGCAAAGCTGGAGCATATCTCAACTGACACTGGATGAAAGCAGTGCACACCCTGAACACACACACACACACACACACACACACACACACAAACCCATTCACATTCACATTCACATCCACACATGGGGGCAGTTTGTAACAGCCAAGTATCCTAATGTGCATGTCTTTATACTGTGGGAAGAAACCAGAGTACCCCGAGGAAACCCACGTAAGTGCAGGGAGAACATGCAGTGAGAACTCCTCACAAAAACGCCCAAGCACGGGACGCTAAACCAGGCCCTTCTTGCTGTGTTGTGGACGTGCTAACCACTACACCGCCATACCACTCCCGAAAACATTTAATCCCAGTGATTCTCTCTAATTAATATAGCACTCAGTTTCTTATTTTTACATGCCACTTACCGTATCCCTACTTCCTCATTTCCAAAATGAACCAAATAATATGACATTAAATGCCAGCTAAATTTGTCGGAGCTTGGAACGGGTTACCCACTAAAACTACTTAAGCTACCATCTCTCAATGAAAACTACATTAACGTAGATATAATGTGCATGTTTCAGGTTTCCAGCGACAATGAGGGTTTAATACAAGCAGAATCCTTGATAGGAAACACATTTACATTTATCATTCTTGTTATGGGGCAGCATGTAGGTGTCGTGGTTAGTATGCCTGCCTCACAGCAAGAAGGTCCCGTGTTCAGCAAGGGTGTTTTTTGTGTGAAATTGTTCTCCCTGTGCTCGCGTGGGTTTCCTCCAGGTACTCTGGTTTCCTCCGACAGCATAAACACGTGCACATTAGGCTAACTAGCTACTCCACAATTGCCCATAGGTGTAAGTGTGAATTGTATGTGTGTTGACCATGTGATGGACTGGCGAGTTAACCACTGTGCCACAGTGGCGCCCTGTAGTGGGAAATAGTGTTAAGGAAATATCTTATGATCCATCGTCTTATGTTTACATACTGTAAAATATGAATATCTGATTAGGATTCTGTGAACAATTATGCAAACAGAATAGCTCATCATGTAGTACACTGCTGCCAATCAGGCCATTGACGACACTTACACACACACTCACACACATGTATGCACAAAAATTCCTGCCAAAAAGGCAGAGGGCCAGAAGGAACGCTGATTGGCCATTACGATAAAATGAATATCTCTTAAAAAACAAACAAAAAAACCCTGTAATGTTGCAGCCCTGTGGAAGCTTTACAAAGGAGATTGTGAGAGATTTTTAACTCTTCACTCACTAATAAAACAAAAACAAAAAAAAAGGTCAGAACCCAAAACAGACCCCAATACATACACTATTAAAAGTGAGTAGGTGAGTCATATCCTCCATATTTATTTAAAACACAGAACATTCACAGATTATTATATAATCACAATAATCATGATGCTTTTAACACCCGAGCCAAGTGACCATCCAGAAGGGATGCTAGTCCATCACAGGTTACCTTCCCAGTATTTTTACTGGTACCCATTAAAATGCTGGGTGGACAGAGGCACACTTGTAGTCTTAGCACTGTGGGGGTCTAACAGTTGCTCATGAACCCAGCACCCTAACCCCTACACCACCGCTGGTTAAAACTCACAGCCTATTTACTACCTAGTACATTCTGGGTCACTACCATTTTGTCAAAATCCTGAATGCACCTTTAAAATCTATTTAATATGTCATTAGCTTGTGTAGAATACCGATAATGACCAGATGCCCTCTCTCACACTCCCTCTGAAGGATTACTAATGCTGATATCTCGCAAGACAGTCTCGCTCTCAAGGATCACGGACACTCCCACTCAGTCTCCCTCACAGGCAACAGCCCTTCTCTTTCTTTTATTTCTTTTTCTTAGCTTTTTTTTTGTTTGGCATCTAGGATCACAACCTTCTTGCCTTTTGCTAGATGGAAAAACACCCAAAGATGCCTTCATGAAAGTGTGTTGTGCTTGCTTTATACTTTGTCAGTAGTCGGTAGCATTACAAACAAGCTAGCCCATGGAGAATGACATGTAACATTAGCAAGAACATAGCCAGTAGACAATACAGTCAGAACTTCCTCGGCTATTTCTGGTGGTTCCTGCTACTCGGGAAAAAGAATAGACCACAGGGGTCCAGACGCTCCCTCCGAAAGTACCATTTCATAATATGCCAATATAGGAAAAGCATAGCAAGTTTGAAAGACCCAGCTTCTACCCAGCTTCTACCAAGACTGGAAACTTAATATACAGTTTCACCTCTGTGACCTTGAAAGTAGGTCAAGGTCACTCATGCATAAACTCATCCAAGTGCCCATATCAGTGAGCCAGCATACCAAGTTTGAAAACCTCAGCTTCAGCGCGTGGCAAGTAAATGTCCAGAAACTAAAGTGTGACGAACAGACAGACAGATGGACACCATTCCTATAGCTCCCTAGAGGCAGTAGCTAAAAAGCTTTGGGTGCCATTTTTGCCTACTTTTTGCTTAATTGCAGCAGGGATTAATCAGGTTTTGTATTTAAATGAACCAGGAAGTAGTGCATTATAGGCACACATTCTTTTGGCTTCCTGTATCCAAATGTATGCATTTGGCATTAAAGAAAACTTTTCAAAAAGAAATCAGATTTATTGAAGGTAACTTTTGCAAATTTTTTCATGTATAAATAAGTGATCCCCAGAAGCAATATGGTGGCCAATTAGGAAAACCCTCAGCAATAACTGCCGGAAATAGCTGTGGGAGTCCCAAATGCCCCTGTCCCTGGTATGAAAGTAGTACTGGATCCAACACGGTTCCACCATGAAGCAGAAACTGCCGAGGGTGTCCCTAGTGTGGACAATAGTGAGTGGTAATAGCAACAGGCTAGCCAATTAATGTTAGTGACTGCTGTCTAATATTAATAATACATAACAAATGCATTTATTATGCTAGGTTTTAATCAAGTACTATGTCTGTATATTAATTTATTCAAACCTATACTGCTGCAAATTAATTTAATGTACGTTGTAATATTTAAAGTGTGCAGCCATGTTGATTTGTTAAATTTTAAGTTGATGGGGCAGTTTTTTAAATTAACTCCCCTTATAGACAGCATTTCTCTACCCACTTCTTTTTTTTCTCAGTCATCCCAGCCCTCTCTCTAATTCATCCTACCCTGTTTCCCAATTCAACTAAAATCCTTTATTCATCTGGAGCCATCCCTCACTCATCACATCCTCCACCCTCGTTCCTCCTAATCTCTTAAAACTGACCATTACACCATCTCTGTCACCTCTTCAGTATATTCTACTACAACCTGTACAGATTCCACAACAGACAGAAACCATGCAACTGGTACGAAGGCCTTTTTAAACCTTGATGCCACTAAAGCAGCCCTCAAGGCTGCAGTCACATTAACATGTGCAATCCCTACCCCAATAATTTTGCTCCTGATTCATCTTCATCCACTGATCACTCAGGGGGTCGCAGTTAAACCTGTTGCAATCCCAAGCACAATGAATATCTTATCCGTTTTGACCACTTACCTCTAGCTGGCTAGGGATGCAGAGGATGGACTCCTCCTACTGAGCATCACTTCCTCTGAAGATTTCTACTTCTTACTGTTTTACCCAAGGGATGTTTTTCCTTGCCTCTTAGGCTACCTCATTGGGGATTAAGGCTTTAAGCTTAGGAATATCACTCACTCGCTCACTCATTTGCCAAACCGCATAATCCTATTAGGGTCACAGGGAGGCTTTAGCCTATCTCAGCCGACACTGGGTGAAAACCATTCACACTCACATAAGGGCAATTATGGAAAAACCAATTAGCCTAATGTGCATGTCTTTGCATTGTGGGAGAAAACCAGAGTACCTGGAGGGAACCCACACAAGCACAAGGAGAACCATGCTTAACAATTGTATTTGAACAGCATTCACAATTGAGTATTATACAAATCTTTTTTTTTAACCTTTGGATTACTCATGACAGTGATCCCTCATCCGACTTGTGTAGAAATTATATTAAATGTTGCTCACATGTGCAAAATATAAAATGTCCAGAGTGGCACATCAACAAGGTGCATCATAAATAAAAATAAAAATCCACAGTTAGGTTGACGGGTATCCATTCGGTCATCATCTCTACCACCTATTTGTTAGGATCGACTGAAGCCTATCCCTGATTAGAGGGTGGGGTTCACTTTGAATAGGTTGTCAGGCTAACACAGAGACAAACAATCATTCACACCCACATTCACACCTATGGACAATTTAGAGTATGTCTAAACCAGAGAATGTGCATGTCTGTGGACTGTGTGAGAAAACTAAGGGAGGAGGGCCCAGAGTAAACCATCACAAGCATGCAGAGAACATACAAGCTCCACACTGCAATGAGGTGTCACTGCTAACCGGGCCGTGGACCCCCCCCCCCCCCCCCCCCCCTTTCATGTTGTCATTTTCTGAACCACTTTATCCTTTATTAAAGTCATGGGTAGGCTGGAGCCTATCCAATCCGAATCCAGAAAAAGGCAGGGTATAGCCAGAATGGCTTACCAGACCACCACAGGGCCAACACATACACTAACATTCACATTAACACTCACACTGGGGGGCAAACTGGAATACCAAATGAGCTTGATGCACATGTCATACTGTGGAAGAAAACCAGAGCACCAAGAGGAAACCCATGCAGACAGGGGTAAAACATGCAAACTCCATACAGAAACGGCCACATTGAGCATGGGGCATGAACACAGAATGTTCCTGCTAACTGCTCCTTCCTCCATGGGTATTGTAAAAAATGTATTTATTAATATTTACCAAGTGCTCTATCCTTGGTATATAGGGTTTGGTGAAGGAATGTACCCTGAATGAGACATCAGTCAACACCAGCACAACATAGACCTGTGCGCCGTCTCTTTTAGCTGCTGTCTCTTACTTGTCAGAAAACCCAACCGCCACTGATTAAAATTATTTACCAAGTTAACGCTTCTGATATAAACTGCCTGACATAGCGGGGAATCATAGATATAAAGACAAGACCAGAAAAGACCCTCGCATGATGAGCCTTTGCTGGCCAACATATTACCAAGGACTAAAATCCACAATTCGGATGCGTGTTGAATGTTGTGTCTCAACTTGCTCCAACAAGCGAAATAGTCTCTGTTAATATCGCGGCAACTTCGGCATGAGTAGCACCGGTCTTGTGTTTATGTCTATGCCGCCTGTGCTTTAAGTTGCTTTGTGCATAAAAGCAAGCACATAATCTAACTAACAGAAGAGCCTTGGGGGTTTCAACAACAACAGTATCAACTTCTGTGACTGATGCGTGATCATTTCAATAACTCTGAAGCATGTAAGTATCTTCTCCCAATACAGTTCCAAATGCATTTAAAAGTAATTCTTAAATTGCCCCTCTAACAGTCATAATCTAATACAAAGCCATTAACTTAGTTATCGCTATTGATTGCATATAACTTTTATAATATGCCGCCTGCTGAATCTATACACGTTAATACTACTTAAAGATTTTTAGCCTCCAGTCCATTTATATCATGAAACTTCAGGCACCTGGTCTGTCCTGCTCTAAACCTGAAGCCATTGTTTAAATAAATTTAAACAAATCTAAGGTTAATTTTAAATATGGGTAAACATTCCTACATCATGTTTGTGTGTGCATGTGGCTATTTGATATAAGATTGTTATTATGGACAAATCACAGTTAATGTCTTATTAAATGCCATGATTACATAAATTCAGTAGAGGATTTGTTTTTACATTATTTACAGAATGGACAATTTTTAGTGGGGCCAAATGATATATCCTTTATATGTTTTTAACTTTAGCCACTAATTGTGAGCCGTGTTTTGTCATAGCCAGTTATCTCTTCTACTATGACCAGCTAAGCAACTAGCCAGCCACTCCATGAAGCAGCCAACCAATTTTATTGCAGCTGGCTGACTCCTAGTTCTAGTGCAACATGCACACACACACACACCCACACACACACACACACACACACACACACACACACACACAATTTAAAGTAGAATCCACTGACTAGCATGTTCTGGAGGCGGTAGCGAACACATGCATACATAATGAGACGCTCTGCATTTTGCAATCAATCAGAATTTGTCAAAAGATTTTTTTTGTTTGTTTTTGACAGTCAGGAGCGCTGATGCTTAAACCACTGTATTAATCGAGTCAATATCTGGTCTTAGGGTTGTACTTAAAGTCGTCAACATCAATATTTGCGAGGAGAAAATTATCCGTATTCAGGGTCTGTTTATGCAGGTGGTAAAGCTGATATTCTGGGCGACCCATTCAGATGATTAAAATTACCTGTTTGCGATTCACGTCTGCCATGTTGCCAGATATTTTCTTAAGTGGAAATGTCTGAGACAGGAGGGGTTTCAATAGAGTCTAGACCACAGACTTTAAGTACAAGCACTTGCCTTTTAGCCCCCAAAAGATAGAAATGCAAACTAAGGAAGCAGATTGCTGTCAGCTGCAATATGATGTAATGTATAAGCAGGAAATGACATAAAAAAAGACTAATACCATGATATACAATACATATGATGGCAAGCATTCAAACGAAAATAATAGAAGTCTAGCATATCAGTGTGTACTTACATCTAGGCATAATTATCACATTAATTGATGCAAATTTTATCAGTATAGCTTCAACCATCAATGTAGTATTTTACAAAATAATGTTCAAGTTACATTCAAGTGAATATATGCAGGGTTTGCTCAATGCTGCATTTAAAGCTGTAAGTTACAACAAGTCCTTTTTGTAAATAGGTGGGGCCGGTGATATAGTGGTTAGGATGCTGGGCTGTGGGAGTCCCATCATCGAGAGGTCGTGGGTTCGAATCCCCATTAGACCCAGTTAAGCAAGGTCTTAACCACAAGTGTGCCTTTGTCCACCCAGCAGTATAAATGGGTACCAGTAAAAATACTGGGAAGGTAACCTCCCATCCAGGAGGCGTGGAAGTCTTCACGCTGCGGAAATCGTGGATACACTCCTGCCTGATGAACCAGTAGGCTTGGGTGTTAAAAGCCCAACAGACTTACCTTGCCTTACCTCTTTGTAAACAGACCCCTCTCATTCCAGAGTTTTATTTGTGAAACGCTATGGCGTGAACACCAGGAGCAAAACAGTTATCTGATTTTCAAAGACGTGGGTCAAACTGGGGATTGACTTAGCCAGTGTCAGATTGTCTGATTACACAAAACCTTGGGATTCCTCTTATGACAGTCAACAGAGTGATTGTACAATTTACCAACAAATGCATCCCACTCAGTTTGACCTGGACCCTCTGACAGGTGTTTCTAGTGACTGTCAAGTGGACTTTTTAAAGTTACTGGTGGAGCAAACACATGCATTCACTAACCTTTTGCATGTTATGGGTACTCAGACACACGCATGGTCTGTCTAACTTGAAGACGAAGTTGAACTTCGAATGATCTGATTAGATCCTGCCGTTAGACCTATTGAAAAGTTCCTGTCTATGTAAATGTACTGAAAATCATAATATTATTTTAATTTAGTTCAATTTCTGTAAGCTGTAAATGTCTACTAATAATAACATGAACAATATATAGGTCATGTGAAAGGTAATAACTTACTAGGTCCAAGCGTTCACTCAGACTGCGAACAGAAAAAAACACACGATTTCCTGCAGAACAAAAATAGGCGCATCACAGTACTTACCACGTAGCTCACACGAAAGGTAATGATCCCCACTGTAAGGCATCTGATGTTGCAGAGAATCTCCAAGTGTGTCACAAGTTCTGATGTGAGGTATCTCCATCAACTTGGCTACTATTTGTATATGTATATTTATTTATAAATCTTTCAAAAATGATGGTGACTCTTTACTTTTGATATGTCACTGTACATTTTCAAATAAGGTCCGAATCTGGAATTTTGGATTGATTTGTCACTGTCTCAAAATGAGCAAATATGTACGTCTAACTATTCTATTGGAAACACTAGTCTATAGAATAATGATGTAGTAAGTTTACAGAATGTTTAGTATATATGACAGGATGTTACTTGTAGGTAAGTCATTTTAATATAGTACAATATGTTCAAGATGTGCAACAAGCACACACATATATTCACATCTTAATTACATGCATGACTCTCATATGCTTAGTCATATGCATTATCATCACATGGCTGTTCTGTGTGTGTGTGTGTGTGTGTGTGTGTGTGTGTGTGTGTGTGTGTGTGTGTGTGTGTGTGGGCAGGACAATGTTGGCATGGTTAGAAGTGTATTATATATGTATATGTAACATTATGTATATATGTATATACATTTATGTAACAAACATGTTATAACATGTTAGTAAATTGATAATGCACTGATTATTGCATCATCAACCTTTTTTAATGCACAGCACCCCTTCTCTCTTTTAAACATACAGTGTACACAATGTTCCCACATGAAACGGTCAAAAAAATGGTAGGGAAAAATACTGCACAGGTTTTATTCTTATTCATTATATATTACGTAATATATTTTATAACATCTTTTAAAGAAAACAATTTCTGATATCAGGGGTACAGTTAATAAGGGTTTGGACTCTTACATTTGTGTGTGTGTGTGTGTGTGTGTGTGTGTGTGTGTGTGTGTGTGTGTGTGTGTGTGTGTGTGTGTGTGTG
>JAOUQZ010000019.1:2241051-2251080 GCA_028564935.1 Neosilurus hyrtlii
GTGCTGCGGCCGGGACGAAAACCACATTGTTCCTCCTGAATCCGAGGTTCAACTATCGGCCGGATCCTCCTCTCCAGCACTCCTGAAGAGACTTTCCCGGGTAGGCTGAGGAGTGTGATTCCATGATAGTTTTAGTTTAAGGGATATAAACAGGGTAATAAGGGATAGGTTTCAGCAACAGTATGGCTAAATTGAAATAAATAAGTGTCATTCAAAAACATCCTGTCCAAGCTGTTGTTCTTTATGATGGTAAGAAGAAGCTCCTCCTCATTCTCTCTATGTTGCCCTTTAGGTCACGGAAGGACTTCTCTGATCTCAACAGAGAAAATAGTCCATTTTTTGGATGGTTGAGGTCCTTCATTATCTTCCTGGCCTTGATCCAGCACTTCTTGCCGTAGGTTGACTGCAGGTCAGGTAGCTCAGTGGTATGCTCAGTGATACACCGGAGAGCCCATCTATCCTGCTTGGTGATGTTTCCAAATACTTCCTAACAGGATGCTCTTAATGTTGAAAGTTAAAAATTCCTTACAGGGCAGTTTAAAATTCCTCAGTCATCTTAGGTGGTCAAGAAGAAGACAGGCCTAATGTGATAAGACAGTGACAGGTCCAGCATGATATGAATACTAGGTTAAAGGAATTTACAACTTTCTAAACTGGGACCCTGTTGATCAAAAGGGAATCACACCTGTTTTGTGCTTGGGTGTTTTGCTAATGTTCAGGAGAAAGCTGTTTTCCTGCCACCAGTTCTCCAGGATTTTACTGACCTCTAGTTATACTTTCTTATCATATTTAGAGGCGCACCACAACAGTATCTTTTGCAAACTTGAAATTAATAATAGAGTTGGAAGTGACTACACAGTCATAAGTGTACAGTGAATAAAGCAGTGGGTGAAGTATACAACCCTGAGGGGCTTCAGTGCTGACATTGAGGAAGGGGTGATACTTGTTTGCCTGTGGCTTGCTTGTAATTAAATTGGCGCTCCACAAGCCCCAGGTCAACCAAACTAGTGGTGAGTTTGGAGGGAATTGTGGTGATAAAATATAAAAACTTAATAACCAACAAACAGCATTTTAGCAGAATTTGTGAAGATGGGTCATGGGTAGGACAGTGTATAGAAGGTATATACTGGTGTCTTCCATTGAGTATTGGGACAGTATGAGAATTTTAACAGGTTTAGTGTGTCTGGTAATGAATGCTTCCATATTCAACAGTCAAAGTCACTGAAAGCATATTTTTAACCCATTCGGATACTTGATGTGAACATTAACTTAAGCTCTTAACCTGTTTCTCCGTAATTTAATGCATTGCACTGCTGCTACATGATTGGATGATTGGATAATTTAATTATATAATTGTGCAATTGTTCTGGAAGGGTTAATAATGCAATAAATAATAAAAACAATAAATAATAAATATAAAAAATGTATAATAAATAATTAATAAAATAATAATAATAGGGGTAATTTAGAACAGCCAGTTAGGCTAATGTGCATGGATTGTGGGACGAAAACAGAGTACCTGGAGTAAACCCACGCAAGCATAAGGTGAAGATGAAAACGCCATAAAAAAACGAGCCCAGGAAAATGGCACCCACATTTATACTGTAAAACTATTTATTATTCCCAAATATACATTTACATTTACAGCATTTTAGCTGACGCCCCTATCCAGAGCGAATTACATTTATTTTTCATAATTATTTTTTTATACATTTGAGCTTTTGAGGTTAAGGCCCTTTCTCACAGTTGCAGTTTGGAGGCATTGGGGCTTGGACCACTGACCTTTCATATCAGGTGCCCAAAGCCTTAAACACTGAGCCATGCCTGCCAGATATCCTAAAATATACTTTGCTTCAAAATCATCACCTGACAAGTAGTATTTATAGGAAAATGTCTGTATTAACTAAATTATAGAGCTAATGAGAGAAAAAGAAAAAATACCTGAAATTAAATCAATTGCTTCGTTACCATGGTGATGGCATGCACGGACCAATAATCTTAGAGAGACAGATTTACTACCATGTCATATTGTGTGTCTATGTGTGTGTGTGTGTGTGTGTGTGTGTGTGTGTGTGATTTGCCATTAAGTGTATAGAGGTCTATTTCATTTCTGGACTGAGAATATACTGTATATGCATATGTATCTTTTCTATAAATGTCTGTATGTTTACATTTGTTTCAGTGTACAACACACAAGTATCCAGGTGATGGTGAATGTTTTGGGGATTTTGTGTCTCGAAGATGATGCAAATGCAATAAAGTGTGAGCCAGGTCCCCACAGCCATGAGGGAGGATGTTTGTTGTGTGTGCGTGGTTTCTGGACCGTCTCCAGGATTCTGGTTGTGAGCATGTTTGTGTGTCTCTTTGATGAAGAGGCTTACCGTTACAGCATGAAGTGTGTATCTGCTACAGAGATGCCAGGAGACCAGCATTCCTTAATAAATCTTGCATGTGTGTCCGTGTGTGTGTGTTTGTGTGTGTGTGTTTGCTGTGTGTGTGAGTGTGTGTGTTTGCAGTGTGTGCTGTGGACAACCCAATACCATGGTCAATATGTCTGTTTACAAATTCACACATGATGACGACATTAAATACCATATAATGGCACAGTGTGTAGTCAGGTTAGTTATGTGAGATTGTACATGGTTCTCAATAGGGTAGAGTGCACACTGTCAATAAGACAGATCATAAATGATTAATTATGTTGTGTTATTGGTGTTATGCCAAAAAAGCAGGTGACAAGATGGGTTCATGGTACCCATTCACTAGTGAATGGCGGATGTGTTTTACCTTACATTATCAGTTCATTTTTGCTGAATAGACAAAACCTGACAAAACCACCCCAGCTCATGGACATAGTATCTCTTATTCACCTGTTTTACATCTTGTTTTGGTTCTGTTTGTTTACAGTAACAGTAACAATAACAAGACCGTGTGACCGAAGGAACGACCTTGCCCTTGTGCAATAACTTGGCAGTATAAAGTGGAAAAGTCCGGGGAAAAAATGGTGGCGGCACGGTGTCGTAGTTGTTAGCACGTCTACCTCACAGCAAGAAGGTCCTGGCTTCGAGTCACAGTTATTTTTGCTAAGTGTGCATACGTATGTGTTTATTTCTAGAATTTTATTTCTTAGACATTAACACAGAGATAGTGTCTGAATATGCCTTATTGAACGTGCCCCATGTGAAACAGATCCAAAGCCGAAGCAACAAACACCAGCATGTGTTACGGTGGTGCTGAAAGCCAGGGCTGAGTACAGCAGACATAACATCGTGCTAGTCTGGCTGATATGTCTGCTATTGAGGGAAACCCAGCTCATGTTCCAGCAGCTAGCAGCACAGTCACAGCTGAAGTATGGGAGTCAGACATGGTTGCTGGCAGAGGACAATGAAGCTGAGGAAGCAGAGGAAGTCCTCGACATGGTGTTGCTGAAGCAATTTATCACTCAGCCACCTGATGGAACAGCTGACTTCCACTTTCTCTTTCACTCTCCCTCTCTCTCACTCATGCTCTCTTCCTCTGGCTTCCAAGAAAAGGGGATGTATTAAACACATACTTGGCAGTCCATTGCCAAGCCCTTCTCCATTCGCATTCCTCTTTGTATGTATTAGGTAGACCATCAAAGCAGACCAAAGATATATAAAAGAAGTACAAATATAAAAGCATAGCATTGAAGCTGCTAAGCTTGTAGAGTGCGGCACTTGGGAGTAGTGGTTATCCTGTTTGCCTCACAGCAAGAAGGTCCTGGATTCAAGTCCTGAGCTCGGCTAAGGCATTTCTGACTGGAGTTTGCATGGGTGTTTACATGGGTTTCTTCTGGATACTCCGGTTTCCTCCCACTGTCCAAAAACATGCACATTAGGCTAATTGGCAGTTGCCCCTTGGTGTAAGTGTTAATGGTAGTGTGTTGCCATGCGATACTTGCCATATCCCAAGGTGGTAGTGCTCCTCTCTGTGAATTCACCACAGTGTGGGTAGGTCAAGCACTAGGTGATATTGTCACAGAGGGTGTAGGTCATGTGACACACTGGCAGGACACTGTAACAAAGAGACAGAGGGACATTAAGCTTGGCTTGGCCCCCAGTGGAGCATTGCATAGGTGTCTGCCCATTACATGGGACATCCTACAATAAAAACAAAAACTTACTCAAGACAGAACTCTTTTGTAAATTTTTAATAATAAAAAATAATATTTCTGAAATATTTTTGCCTCATAAAGCACCACACTGATACCCCACTGGGGGGTAATTGTGTGCAGCCTACAATATAGATTGCCTGAACATAAAAACGTAACTTCGGAAGAGCTCAGGGCTGGGCTCAACAGGGGGGATAATCAAGGAGTCCCACAGCAACGGGAGCAGCCCTGTGGACCTTGTGCCCAAGGCGGTAAGTGCCGTCTGTTTCTGCATGGACTAAATTTGATGCTTGTCCAATGCTGAGCATTGATGAACTGATTGAGTGTATGAGTTCTACACATGTTTATTCAAAACTATCTTTCAGCTGCTAGCAGATCCCCTTGACTCCATGATCCCACATCGTTTGCACCAATTTGTTTCCCTTCCTTCCATCATTTTCAGTGCCCCAGGCACATATCTATCACTCATAATTATTTTTCCTATAAGCTATTACACTCAGATAAACTTGACTTTTTTACTAAAAGTTTGTAAAATGTATATATAAAACATTATAGAAGACTACTATAAATATTTAGGCTGCCAAAAATGTTTGCATTTATTTTCAGTAAAGAAACAGCCTTATAACATACTGTCTTTTTAATGGTATTCGAAAACGTACTTCTCCTCAAGAGTTCTGCGAAGTGAAAGTGCACTTAGCGCCAACGACAGTGGTGTGTGTGTGCATGCAATATATTTTTCCTGCCATTTTCTTCATTTATTGGTTTACCTGTGTGGGCTCAGCACAGACACAACAACAAAGTCAACCTCATGACTTTACAACATTTCTATGTAAGTATTTCTTATTCTATGTAAATATGTTAGCCACAGCTAAGACAATTTTAACACCTCCCTCACTGCTCGATGCTCAACTGATTATGTCAGGTCAGAGTTCACTCAGAGTTACTCAGGGTGCTACTATTAACATTGTAACCCAGTACAACCTGCCCCATGGTCGGGTGCTCGGAGACTAAACCGGCTCCCCACCAGTTATGAGCTGGTGAGGAGGGCGGCACAACACCCAGCAGGATGAAATACAAGACCTGTCAAAAGGCAGATAAGCTCCAAATGAGCCAACAGCCATCGAGTAAGTCTTGGTTGAGGAGTTGCAACCCACCAAGTTTCCTTTTCACATTTGATAGCCAATGAGACATTATAGTACCTGAATGCAAATGTATTTTACAGGTAGACAATAAAGTGGGTGTTTTTTAATCCATAGCGAGAAGGCCCTGGGTTTGACTTCCCGGTTCGGGTGTTTCTTCGTGGGTTTTCTCCAGGTACTCGGGTTTCCTCTCATAGTCCAGAGACATGCACATTAGGCTAACTGGCTGTTCCATATTGCACCTAGGTGTGGATGTGAGTGTGAATTGTTGTGTGTGTGTGTGTGTGTGTGTGTGTGTGTGTGTTGCTCTGCAATGGTGTGGAGAGCTGCTCAGGGTCTACTCTGCCTTCTCTCGGTGTCGGCTGAGATTGGCTCCAGCCTCCTCACGACACTAGTAGGATTCAGCAGTTTGGAGAATGAGTGAGTGAGTGTGCCCACTCCAGTGGTTGCGCCATATGGTTGTTGCAGTCTAAAAGTTCAAAGTGTGCAGCCTATGTGAAATCCAGTCCAAGTCTATACTAAATCAGTCAGGTATAAGTTGGAACACTATGGAATCAGGCCAACACATTCAGGACTAAATTATTGGATTGCTTGTTGTTATTGTTTTGATTCATGAGTTTAAGGAGTTTGTCTGTTTGTCAGTTGAATAATTTAGCTTTTTTGGGGGGGGGTAGTTGTGTTCATCTATGTGTCATTAATGTAAAAGTTAGACAGGTGACAAGTTATCAACAATAAAACAAGTTTAATTAGACTGTCCTAAATCTCATTTATGTTATATCAATCTGGAGCCCAATTACACTGGTGACCCATAATCATAATTTAGATGAATAGGCAATGTGCAGGGAGAATGTAACCTACAGACAAGCAAGCAAATACAGAGGGAATCAGTAATGGAATTCAGAAAATTCAGAAATTTATGAGGGATAAATAAGCAAAAGGTGAACACACTTATGGAAATCTATATAATGGGCTCAGTTTTCATCCTTGTGAGTTTCTGTATCCTTGAATCGTCATCTGATGATATTCATTAATTCCCAACTTGCCTTTCAATGCTAAAGAAATGGACAAAATCCCATGATTCCATGATTTCATTCATTATGATGGTGGTGGTGAACTCAGCTCGGACCCATTAAAATTATTTTCTTGATTAAACCATGCATCTAATTTATCTTTTGACATATAATTACAGATAGTAGTTGCAGGTGGTAGAAATAAGATTCCTCAAAAAGTGTCTGGGCTTACTCTTAGAGACAGGGTGAGTAATTCAGAGATTGGGGAGGGGCTCAGATAGAGCCACTACCCCTCCATATCGAAAGTCTCTTCTCCAGTCAACCTCATTATTGTCATTTACCGCCCTCCTGGACCCCTAGGACACTTTTGAAGAAATGGACACACTCCTCAGCACTTTACCCACTGAGAACACCCCTTTCACTCTTCTGGGAGACTTCAGTCTCCCCTCTGACAAGCTTCAGTCCTCTTGCCTTCTCACTCTTCTTTATTCCTTTTCTTTAACTTTCAACAACTGCTCTTCCACACTCAAAGGATGGAATCTCCTAGGTCTTGTTTTCAGTCGACCCACCCCAGTCACAGGCATTACTGCCACCCCACTTCACATCTCTGACCACCACTTGGATTCCTTTGCTATCACCTTACCTATTCTAACACCAGATTTCAGCGCACCCTCCCCCCCACTCGGCAAAACCTCCACACTGTATCACCTTCATCTATTGCGTTCTGTACTTTTGTTTATCTTCCTAACCCAGTCTTCTTTTCGTCACTACCATTAAAATCTGCTACTGACACTTTCCTCTCTTCACTCTCTGCATCTATGGATCTCCTCTGCCCACTATCTACAAAATCCAAGAATACTTCTTGCCCTGCTCCTTGGCTCTCGGAGGTGCTGTAAAGCAATCGTAGACAACTCAGAGCAGCTGAGAGAAAGTGGAAGAAATCTCAACTTGAATCAGATCTGGTTTCCTACCATGTTCTCCTATCCACATTTTCATCTGATGTGACTTCTGCTAAGACATCCTTCCACAAGAAAAAGTTGGACACTGCTGCACAAGACCCACGCAAACTCCACAACATCTTTTCATCATTGCTCAATCCATCTGCTCCAACCCCCCACCATCTTCCTGACCGCTGAAGACTTTGCTAAATTCTTTGATGGGAAGATTAAACAAATCAGTCAGACAGTGCCTTTACCTCCACTATCATCAATAACTCTGGCTGTACTGTACTCTGACTACACTCTTGGCTGTCACAGAAAAGCTACATGCTGCAAGATCAGCCAAGATGTCATCAGTCCTCATCCTCCTTGACCTTACAACAGCATTTGACACAGTCACCCACAAGACTCTCTTGTCCATCCTCAGGACTCTAGGAATTTGTGGTTCAGCATGGCAATAGTTTGCTTCCTACCTGGAAGGATGCTCATATCAGGTTACATGGAGGGGATCCACTTCTCCATGCTGACTTTCCACTGGTGTTTCCCAGGGCTCAGTTCTTGGTCCACTTCTGCTCTTTCTTTATACTTTGCCCCTCTATACATCTTCTAGGAGAGCATTTGCAACCAGGATGAGACCCCAATCAGACCTAGGACATGCTGGAGAGATTATATCCCCTATTCCCCCTACAGATTCTATTCTTCTAGAAGATATGAAAAAGGTCCTTAGACCCCTCTGCTCAAATTGCTGCCCCATGACCCAGACCCAGATAAGCAGTAGAAAATGCAGGGATGAACATTTAATTGCTTGGTAATATGTTAGCTAGTTGTCAAATCCTTGCTCATTTGGTACAGAATGTTTTTTAAAGATATACAATACTCTTTTGCTAGTTATCTAGAAACACATTTGCAATGGCTAATGGTAAATGGAATTTTTTACTACGATAGTCAGTATTACTGAGGTATTACTGAAGTATTGAGCAATAGCAAAGTCACAAATGTTTATGGGTGTCACCTCTGTTTTTGTGTCCATGCAAGTTCATTTTTGTAAGGATTACTTGCCAAGAACATACCTCCCAAGGACATAAGTCTGTTCTTTATGTTCTTGGTATTGAAAAAAATACCCAGTGTTAACAAGGACATCAAGCAATGATAGAAATAACTAGTGGAGACCTGAAAGGATCACGTAGTGGTGCAAAATGAGTTAGAAACTAGAATGTAACACTATAATTTAAGCCTTAATGGCGGTACTGCTGAGAACACCCCTAATTCCTTCTACGTAACTTGAATCCAATAAATTTTACAGCTCATCAGAAACAATGGTCCCAACATTTCTTTTACAGAATTAGAAAGTTTTTACTAACAATGTACTACATTGCCCAGCCAATGAAAAAGTCCTGGTCAGAGAAAAATATTTTGTTGGACTGCTTGATTACATATGAGTATAATCGCCATGGCATTGTTTCTTCAGTTGGTTAGGTCGGAGCTCAGCATTCAGCATTATGGGGCAATAAAATGAAGTCAGCTGATGGCTTGAATGTACTGAATAACCAGGTTATCCCATCAATGGACTTTTTCTTTCCTGATGACACGGGTATAACATTGGGGTTTAAATAATGAAAGAGTGTTTCAGGGAGCATGAGGAATCATTTTCACACTTGAACTGGCACCACAGAGTCCTGACCTTAACCTTATTGAAAGACTTTGGGATGTGCTGGAGGAGACTTTATGTCATTTTCAGTCTGGAAGGAAATAAATCTGTGGCCCCATGCATTAACCTGACAGCCCACATGCTCCCAAAATTGTAATCTGTATTTATATTAGCTGTTGAAAATAGCCAGAGTGTATCAAGGCTAAACGCCTATAGAGATGGTATGGTACTTTAACCCTATAGAATTCCAGATTGTATATTCCTTAATTTATCTTCAGGTAAAAATTTAACTTGCTCAGTCTATTCTTGAAACACAATGTTGTCCTTCACCAGTTCATGCACATGTATATTCACACAGTCCTTCATACCTGTGGGCAATTTAGAGCTTGTGAATGTCTGTAGAGTCTGAAACTGCCAACAGGTTTTTGGGATTTTGAGGTTAAAGCTGTTGTCTTCACAGACACTAAATTAATGTATCTGTGCAACTGTTGAAGATCCTTCCATTAGCCAGAACCATATGCATACACCCACACTCCTTTCTCTCTTATTCTATCAGTTCTTTAGTGCATTGCTTATTGCTACTGTGACAAAATCAGCAAAATAATTGAGACAACATGACTGTTGAGCAAATTAAATGAAACTAATTGTTCATTATAAGTACATAAATGTAACTTGTGTCAAGCTTTTTTTCCCTGTTCCTGCCTTACTACTACAGCATTTTTCAAAAGGGAGCCTATTTGCACCCAGATGAAAAAAGCCACATGGCAGCTATTTGGACATTTGCATCTGAATTAGTGATTTGGCTGTAAACAACAGGTTAAAATTAGGGTTTTCTTTAGAGATAGCATGTAAATAGCATTGTTGGCTACAGACACCTTTCTTTCTCTGGGTGGAGTTACATACACCTGGATTTAAATAACTATAATGGCTACACACACTAGGTACAAGGAGCTTTGTTGGCTGCAGACACCCTGGCTGCAACTTCCTCATATGATTTTACTGCAAATCTCACAATATGAATGAAGACAAACAAATCACCTGTTCGCATCATATAACTGATTTTATCCAGAACACTGAGTGAACTGTGTGTGTGTGTGTGTGTGTGTGTGTGTGTGTGTGTGTGTGTGTGTGTGTGTGTGTGTGTGTGCACACACATACAGAT
>JAOUQZ010000019.1:2284274-2302569 GCA_028564935.1 Neosilurus hyrtlii
TCGGCTGAGATGGGCGCCAGCCTCCCCGCGACCCTAATTAGGAATAAGCGGTTCAGAAAATGAATGAATGAATGAACTTACATAAATTAATCAGATCTGTTTTTTTTAGAGTATTGTATGTCCACTATTTGCACTTTTGTGAGAAAAAGCTATACAAGATGGCTATACTCCTGTAAGAATGAAACCTAGTAGTTATTTTCCCCCAGTGAATGAACAGTGCTCCTATATACAGTATGGCCAGAAACTGGCACTGTGGCACTGATAAAATGCCAAAGGTAAAACCCAGACTGCTTTGTGCATGGAGTGATGAGCCATAGGGTCTAGATACACATCTATGACATGCACCAATATGGTGTGTGGTCAGTGCACGTACATAAAGTACATTACTGTTCCTTTAGGGGGGCTGTGGCTTGTTAGCACCCTCTAATGTACTTATTTGTACCTTTGGGAACATGTGTGTACCTTTAACGGCTTTAAAGTTGCAGGGAGTCCCATTGAAGTCAAGTAATGAGCCTTGGGAGGTATAATAGGGTAGATCGCAGCTTAGGGAACAGAAATGGACTCCTGTTGTACCTCTAGCATCATGCCGCATCAGTGTGTGTGTGTGTGCGTGTCTGTGTGTGTGTGTGTGTGTGTGTGTGTGTGTGTGTGTGTGTGTGTGTGTGTGTGTGTGCGTGTGTGTGTGTGTGTGTGCGTGAGAGAGAGTGAGAGAAAAAAAGATAGCACGCACTGTTATGTTTTTAAGCTCACTATGCACTGACATACGTCACATTTTTAGGCAAACTACATTTCTAATATTTTCCTGAATAATTATATATATATATATATATATATATGTATGTATGTATGTATTAAATAATCAGGTGTCAGTAGTGATTGCTAACGTGGTTAGCTGCAGTGGTAGGTCCCTTTGACACACTACTTAGTGACTGAATGCATGTCATCTAGAATAAAGCCCCAGACCCCGGAGGATGAAGCGCGTGCCTCGTCTGCAGCGTGCGTCAAAGCGCGTCTTTCTGAGCGCGCGCTCGTCTGCACTGGCCATGAATACATTACTGTGAGGATACAGGTATAAATCTACAAAACAAACAAAAACAAACAAAAAAAGTTGTTATTTTTGTTTACTGATATTATTATGGTTTTTTTTGAGGGCGCATGGAATTTTGGATGCACAAATATTGGTTTCAAATGTAAAAAAAAATGCTCGGGTACTTTTTTTTTTTTTAAAGAACAACAATAATAGTGCACGAGCTCACTGAGGCAATCAACAAATTATTGACTAACATGCAAGAGCGTTTCCGTCATTTGTTTACAAGGACCTGGATGCAGAGGTGCCCGATACATTATGTCAGCACGTAAAGACGCCCTAAGACGTAAATAAAGGCCAAATGTTCACATAAACATCTTCCAGGCAGCCCTGAGACCTAAAATGTCATCTTTTCTGAGGTTTGGTTTTGAAGTAACCGGCTTTCGATTCATTTGTTCTTAAGAGTCGATTCATTTGATTCACTTCAAAGAGTCGTTCAAAATGAATGAATGAATCGCCGACGATTCGCTCATCAGTAGAGAAGGGAGTCAGGAACTGGATCTGTGCCCAAGGTTAAGGCAAGATATGAGTTATGAGACTGGACTATTCACAGCAAATGAGAGACCACAGAAATGTGTTTTAAAACTTCCCACCACAACAGACGATAACCTGCGCTTTTCTCTATGCTGTTCGTTTCCGGAGACTACGCGGCGCTTTTTCTTTCTTTCTTTTTTTTTCTTTTTTAAAGCAAATGTAGCTTTTTTATTCCAACGCCGTTGTCGGACAGCGATTTGAGCTAGCACGCTGCTAGCTAGCAAGTTGACTTGAGTGACAGGCTAGTGACGGGGAAAGTGCTCTGGTCCAAAGGCACTGAGAATTTACCAGAACACTCCAGAAAACCTCGGCATTTTCTTTCTTTTTTCCTTTCTTTTTTTTCTCCCCCCTCTTTGTGGATGAACATTTCTACAGAAGGTAATTTGTTCGGAGGGAATAACATATACGTGTACATTCGTGCCGTGTTTGTCTGTTTATTCGCTTGTCTTGACGACCGCATCCTCTTTCAGACACTCGGTTTAAAACGTCTGAATTTCATTCACATTCCTACACTTTCACACAAAACAACTTGAATCCGAGTTTTATTTTGTCTTATTTTTGTTTTATTTCCCGATACACCGACCCTCTGTTTATTCCCGGTTTTCATACACTTGTCGTGTGTGTATACGTGTGTGGATGTGGTTAAAAGTTGAAAACACTGTAAAGCAGCCGAGTGGAAGTCGATTTTTGCAAACTTCTGTGAGGATTTTAAGAATGACCGTTAGAGCGACCGGTGGGTTTTTTAAATTCAAATTTCAGTGCGCTGTGTAGTGCCGACGCGCGCGCGCCGCGTTTGATGTTCAGATCCACAAAGTGTCGCGTGCTAACACGGGGAGATGAAATCGCGTGCTGTTGTTAAACATCCTGAGACATCAAGTTTTGACAGAACCCTTGTAGTGTGTGTGTGTGTGTGTGTGTGTGTGGAGAGAGAGAGGGAGAGGGGGAGAGAGAGAAAGTGTGTGTGTGTGTGTGTGTGTGTGTGTGTGTGTGTGTTTTCGGCTTTAAACAGCACCATTCTTCCTGCATTGTTTTTCAAAGCAATATATATTTTACACACACACACACACACACACACACACACTTTATCATTTCATCTGGCTTTAAAATGTATCCAGTACCCGCAATGTGTCAGCTTCGTATTTCTGTAACATGCACGCGCTCATTATTAATTGATCCCTCTTAGGAAATTATCCTGAATGATGCCATAAGAGTCTTTCATCTTTTCTCTTGTCTGATTCCATGTGTTTTTTTTTGTCCTCTTCCAACAGCTGATCCGTTACATCAACTAACCTCAAATGGACTTTAATAGGTCTATTAGTGTAGGGTTCCTTATTGCAGACCTGCAAATGAGGCATCGTTCCTAAAACACACAGAGAAAAAAAGGAAAGGAATTAAATAAATGAAGCCCATTCCCATTCATCCTCTTCATTATTGTTTTAACGAAATTCTGGTTTGTTTGTTTTTTTTTACATCGCTGGCCTTGCACACACACTTTTTTTAAAAATGCAGAGAGAACAGTTCTTCAGGTCATTTTTCTTGGGTTGCACCAGCAAGAGATTATCACTGTGTGTTCATGTTCATGATGTTGATTTATCTAGTTTGGTTTTTCCTTGGAATTTTCTTTGTAAGCTGGTGAGAGACTTCCGAATATTTTAATATTTAAAAAAAAAAAACAAAAAAAAAAACATTAAAAATGTTTTTTCAAGGAATGTCTGACACTGGATGAATATTAGCTCAGTCCCATGCGTCCTCTTTAATCTGGTGTGTGTGTATGTGTGTGTCTGTGTGTGTGTGTGTGTGTGTGTTTCCCCATGATTTCAGGTTTGTGTGATTTTGCCAAAATGCAACATCATCAGCAGAGGATGGCAGCTTTAGGGACGGACAAAGAGCTCAGCGACTTACTGGACTTCAGCGCGGTAAGACATTTGGATTCAGAGCCACTTTATAAAGCAAAACATACTGTGTTGTGTTTTATGTTTGTTTTTTTGTTTGTTTTTTGTTTGTTTGGGGTTTTTTTGCATGTACCAGAGTATTTCATGGTGCACGTGCTGAATGATGGGAATTTTTGTAAACATGCAGTTTATGCACTGATTGTAGTCTAGAGTGTTTAAAATGTGGAGAAAGTATCAGCATTGTTGTCATTTTGATCTTGAAGTGTTTTTGTGTAGAGAGATGTGATATTTCATTTAGACATTTTGGTGTCTTATAGATGCGAAACAACGATTTGAAAGCGTTCCCAACATCAATGGTAGTGCATCCCACTTTTACACATTTTTTCATGCTTTATTCTTTCATTGACTTGTAAAATGTCGTGTTTTAGGGTTTTTTGTTTTTTTTGTGGACATAGTAATGTCTTAGCAGGGATAGGTTTCTCTTTTCTAAGCAGCGAAATCCTTAGCATTGTCCTGTTGCATATTGTAGTGTCAGATTAGGCAAATCAGACCTTTTCTTTAGAGCACAATAAAAGGCTCAGTGTTGTATTAACACCTACTGTGATGAATTAACTCCTAATGCTAAATTAAAATAAGTGATTTCTGGTTTCTAGCTGCAGTATATAAATAAACAGTGCAGTCTTTTAATATAATAGTGTAAACATAAGGATCTAGTTTAAATCAGCACTCTGAAACTTATTTCAAGTTAATTGAGCACTAGGAATTTATCAGGCTAAAATATTTGAAGCATAACTAACATGAATAAAGCTTCTTTGATAAACTAAAAGTCTAATAACAGTTTGTAATATTGGTTTAGCAATGAAATACATTGCTAGGTCATGTTTTAGCCAATCAGTCAACTTTATATATATATATATATATACACACATGCTATACAATCTGTACGATGCATATTTGGGAAAGAATGAAGGGAAGGAAGACAGGATGCTTTAGCGTCGCAGGACGTAAAATGAATTAAACAAAACATGAAAACAATCATAATTGTTATTGGTAAACATAAGTCCCAGTAACTGTGCTGCATTCTCATTAACTGTGCTGCACATTACACTTTGCACGCTGCTATGATGGAATAATTGAATTGTGGGAATAATGGGATTTATCAATTTGATCTGAAAACAAGGACGATAATATTAATAGCATTTAGAGAATAAATACAGCAGCAGCTCTATGTTAGTGTTTTTAGGTTATGGATGTTTATATGTGTACATTGGACTAAATGAAGGCTGTTTACAGATAAATTGTTTTCTCTCCTTCATTTGTAACATGTTCTCATAATTGTTTATTTTATTTAATTTATTTATTTTTTAGATGTTTTCTCCTCCGGTTAGCAGTGGGAAAAATGGACCGACCTCACTGGGAAGTGGGCACTTCTCCGGCTCAAGTATGTTGTCGTAATCTCATTTGTGTCTCTGTTTCACACGCCAGGTCACGTGTGTGTGTGTGTGTGTGTGTGTTTTATGGGTTTGACATGTCCATTAACTTCGCGCTTTTGAAGTGCGTGTGCGTTTTATTAAGAGGCTGATATAACATCAGAGATTTTTTTTTATGATATTTATTTTTTATGTGTTGGTGTCATAAGAAGATGGCGGCTGCTGAAGGTTATAACAGAGAGATAGAATAGCTGTCTGCATACTGTGTGAATACATTAAAATGAGTGGGCCTGGTGCCACCTTGGACCTTTGGACGAGTGTGTGTTTGTGTGTGTGTGTGTGTGTGTGTGTGTGTGTGTGTGTGTGTCGAATTGCAGCAGGTGTAATATGTCTTTGTAAAAGAAAATTTGTGGCAAATGTAGTTTGAAAATATTTCTCTTATGCATGGTTTAACTCAGCCCTTACACTAATGCAGACTGTTTTTGCATAGTGTTTGTTTGTCGCTCACATATGTCTAGGTTTTTTTTTTAACAAATGGTGATGCCTTGCTAAAAAAAGGAAGAAAGAAAGCAATGACCTTGACCCTGGACTAATTCCCCCTTCGACCCAGGAAGCAAAACCCAACGTGATGTTTTGAATAAACTCAGACGGTATTCTGTTTCCAGACAGACGTCACTAAATTAGTCATTTTAGGTCATGCCGACTCCACTCCGGAGTTTGTCCCCTCAGAGTGTGTTGTGTCTACACAGATCGGTCAGTATTGTTTTGTTTTTTGTTTTTTTCTGTAACACCACCCCCCACCCCCTTTTCTTTTTTCCCAGACTACTGTGTTATTTAGGGTTTTGGTAATTTGCATTTCCCCCCTCCACCTCCCTCTGTGCCCCTGTGTTTTTCCCCATGAATTGTGTCGCGGTGTGTGTCTGTGTGTGAGTGTGTTATGGAGTGGGGGGGTGGGGGGGGGGTGTTGGGTTGGCTTTGGACTCCACTACCCCTGTTGCCATGCAACTTGCAGTTGGCACGGAAATACGTGGAAATGTTTCATAAAAGTGCAAATCTGCCCCCATTAAAAAAGCAGGAAATATGCCACAAAAAGTAAATAAATACTACAGGGATATTATAACTTCATTTGTAATGTTTAAAGAGGATCTCAGAGAGGTCTAATTGCTCAAACCTTTTGCTAGTGGGTGATTCTTTGTATCCAGGGTCACAGAGGGGAAAAAGAAAGAGTGTGAGTGGGAGAGAGAGAGAGAAAGAGAGAGTACTTTATGCCAACCCTGCTCATTTCCCCAAGTGTTTTAGAGCATAGGCAGCTTAGGGTCCTTTATGGCACACTCTCAGTTTTGTCCCAGTTCACAGAGATGAAGGCTGAGTTTGACTTTTAATAATGACTTGCACAGTGTTTAATGTACTTACGATGGACAGATAAGATAAAATGATAAAGATGGGTGGAAGATAGAAAAATCCACGAGGACTTCAGGGAAGGATTGGGTATAGAGTGGGAAGCAACCAGACGCTCAATACTTCATATCTCTTCTCCTCCCACTATCCTGTTCCTCACAACCTCTCTTTGTATTCCTCTTGGGAAGCAGAATGATGACAAAAAAAGAAGAGAAAGAGAGGGAGAAAAGAGATCCCTGCTTTAATTGTGTATAGGATTAGGGAATTAATAGGCATGTTAACCTGTAATAGTGATAGTATTAGCGTTATTTACACTGCAATGCAAATAATTACCCCAGTAATAATAGCTAACATTTCAAGGTTTTTTGCTTGAGATCATTCTCATTATTTCTCATCAGGCTTCTTTGGTTATTGAGGGTAAAAATATCTTGGCAAGAAGTTGCTCTACATGTAAAAATGGACATTTGTGCCAGCTAGTCAAAGCCAAGAGCCATGATAGAATTGTTCTTCAGTGCCAATGACAGTGAATAGGAACTACCTCCACAAGCCTCGCTGCCAGCTTTAAAAAAAGTTTTACATTTGCTAAAATGTGTAGCATGTTAATCAGATCTGCAAAAAAATATGGGAAAATACACTGCTTTATTAAACTATTTTTTAATAAAACATGTTTTTAGAGTTCATTTTGGTTTCAACATTCTCTTGATGCTGACACTGAATCTATTGTATGGTACCATACTAAACAAATTTTGATAAGATCATTTGGTCGCACAAATAAAAAAAAAATCTAAATTTGATTCAAGGACAGCATCAATTCTGCAGCATTTGTGCTCACTGCATAAAAACAGAGTGCTGATATTTATATTGACCAGTGACCATTGTTGTTGTACCACATGACCATGAGAGCAGCAAATTAAAGTAAAGTAAAAGGGGTTGTTGCACAGCTAAGGGTAAATTTGAGAATCACCAAAACTCCTGTATGGAGTGGGAAGGAATAAATTTGGCTGAATGTCTGAAAGGAATAAATGGCCATGAGATTCAAACCCAGAACCTTCTTGCTGTGAGGCAGCATTGCTAACCACTGCACCACTGTGCTGGCATCTGATTAATCATTATGATTAAATATGTGGGTATGCTTATGGTGCAGGCCAGAGGCATAGAAAATAGAAAACACACACACACACACACACACACACACAATATAATTAATAAATAACGTATGAAGTTTATCTCAGTGGTGGTGTTAGGTCCTATCACTGAAGCTATATTTTTGCCCTGAGAAAGGAGGTGTTTATGGCGAAAGAAAAGAAAGACTGTATAACAGAGCCGAACTTGACTCGCAACCTCTGAAGGAGGGGGAACAAAGTGTTGCACAGAATATACAAAGTTGGAAGCCACATGCAGTCAGATAAAAAGCTCCAGTTTTAAATTCTAATGTATTGAATTAAGTTGATACCCCTCAAAAAATCATTAATAATATATAATTTAATTCCAGAATAGTCTATCTAAGAGTTTAAGACTTCAACAGGGAGGCCTAATTATTCCTACAGTACAAAGTAAAGCATATGAATGGATGAATGATCTCAGTGAGGTGCAAGTGAATCCACTGAATGTTTTAGTTTTCTTATGAAGGTAGTAAAAAACTTTCTGATGACTTTCAGAAGATTTTTTTTTGCGTTCTAGGGCATTATATTGTAGAACTATACAATTTTAGAATTGTACAGTCTTGACAATAGTCTCTTACTTCTTAAGCTACCTCCTTGAACTCCAGCTGACAGACTGGCATGAACTGATGTCAGCCGCCACGTTTCTATAATAGTGGTCAAATTACCAGTATTGTGGGCAAAACCCCATAAAGATCCTCATGATAATCCTAACTTGCAAATAGACTTTTGTAATTTGTAGTTAAATAAAATAATGCCACCTTTTATGCATGATATGTATTACATATAATCTTGCCAATTATATATAAACTCTGTCAGTTGAACTTTGAATAAAATGTACATATTTGCATTGGTGCTCCAATTCCAAAGGTGAGCATTATCTAAGCGCTAAGATTAAAGTGTGCAACAGATTTGCAATTTGAGGAGGAAACCGGGTTGCATAGTTTCTAACATCTTTGCAACTGTAAAATCAGATTTATTCACCTCCTATCACTTCCTAACCTCCAATAATACCCAGTAGCCCTCATATGAAGATCTTACAAGGACATACACACAGTGTAGTTTGGAGAAAATATGATGTCGTCATATGAGAACAGTTGGGTCTCAAGAGGTTAATATTTAATTATTATTATTGGCCCTATCCCTTTATTATTTGGAAACATGACAAATAAGTTTAGATTGAGATGGTAAGTCATAATTAGGAGATACTAAGTCATAATTATGAGTAAGTATAATATTTCTTTTAGCATGTTATAATTATGTGAGGCCAAGTTGTAATTATAACTTAATAAGTCACCAGTATGAATTAATAAGTCAGGATTATTAGGTGCCAAGTCATAATGTTGAGTTAGTAAGTCATAATTATGGGATGCGAAGTCATAATATGGAATTAGTAAGTCATAATTATGGGATGTGAAGTCATAATGTGGAGTTAGTAAGTCATAATTATGGGATGCGAAGTCATAATGTGGAGTTAGTAAGTCATAATTATGGGATGCTAAGTCATAATGTGGAGTCACTAAGTCATAATTGTGGGATGCAAAGTCATGTGGAGTTAGTAAGTTATAATTATGGGATGCAAAGTCATAATGTGGAGTTAGTAAGTCATAATTATGGGATGCTAAGTTTTAATTATGAGTTAGTGAGTCATAATTATGTGTTGCATATTTTTGACCTACCTAATCATTCGGAATTAAAATCCAATAATTATGACTTACAATCTGACTTTTTAATTTTCTTTAGTGGCGGAAGTGGTCTTCCGTAGTCTGCATTAGCATGGCACAAGAGCACCTTCAAATAAAAGCTCCAGTTTATTTACCTATTTTACATTTGAAAGCAGTTATAAAATGCCTGTTTGTTAAATGTTTAAAACAGCACCACTGTTTTCTGCACACTGCTGAGCAGGTTAGCCTTCCTGCTGAAGGTGAAAAGCACATCTGTCTGTTGGCAGTATCGCCACCACACAGCATAGATAATGTTGCAAAGAGGTCGTAATGAATATTGGTTTTAATTACCCATGTGCTTGTCTTATGATATTTTCTGTAGTATGTGAAATCTTGATGTTATTTGCGTTATAAGCACTCAACATCCTGTGACCTTGATTTTGTTCCTTGAAGGTCAGTTATGATCAGAGGGGATTATGCATTTACCGTATATGGTTTCCTATCTGTCCATCATTGCATCTGTGGGTCTTCGTCACCTTGTTTCTCAGATTTGAGCAATTTCAGTGTTCACGTAGAGACAAGTCTCTAGAACGTTGTGACCTTGGCCTTTAACCTTGACATTTCGAAATCAAATAATTGCTGGGAATCAGTTAGGGCAGTGGTTATGATTTTGTTCAGATGAACTGACAAACAAACAAACACACAGACAGACAAATACCAGTGAAAACAAAATACCTCTGCCAAAACTATGTTTTGTGGTGGAGGTAATAAAATCGAACTATCTGTACCAAATTAAATAGCTCCACATCGCAGTTGGGGTGAATCATATCATATTGCATAGTAGTTGCTTCAAAAATAGCTTGAATTCATTGAATTGTTAGCAGTGCGTTCAGATGTGTATCAAATCACACCAGGCGACGATTATCCACAAACTGTGGACAAACTGAAAATAAAAAGACTTGTTTCCACACACTACAAACCACTACTCCAAACAACCAAGTATGTGACATTACCCAATGTTTCCCCTACAGACATATGTTAAGGTATTGAAGCAGAATGTCATGATCCACTGTATTTTTACAAACTTGTAAATAAGACACTGTCATTAACTGTAGTTCAAACTAACACAGGTGAAAGACTTCATAGTCATTTCTATTGTGCATCTGCTGTACATCAATACAGCCAGTGGGTAAAAGCTGATCTGTGTATTCAGATATCTCTGTTGTTAAAATAATAGAGAAGCAGTGATGCTGTGAAGTAGACAGATTTTTATGGCCTGCTTGGTTGGCTAAGTGTGAGTTTTATGGTGGTTGTTGTGGTTTATACAGCAAAATGCCACAAATAGATGCTGGCACACACCTTGAAAAAGCTTGCATGCCTTTGTCATGCTCAGTTATATATGATTTAAAGAAAAAAATGTTTTAACATATTTGAAGTTAATATTATACTTGAAATTTTAGACAAAGCTGGTGATAGAATTGTTTTTTTTTCAATTTCTGAATATCTTGCAGGTGTATATGTATAAATATATATATCATCCAAAATGGAAAGAATGCATAAACCAATTAAAAATCAGGCCTGTCTTTAACAATGCATCAGGTTTTTTGTTGTTGTTGTTGTTTGTTTTGTTTTTTAATGTGCTTCTACTGGAAGAAAAAACAAAAAACTGTTCAGTTAAGCTCTTTGTGTCCCTCTCCCCCTGGTTACATCACTTCCTTGTGTATATCGGGATTCTGTGTCTGTTGACATTGTTATTGCCTACAACCTACTTCCCTGTAATGTGTGTTATTCTCTATTGAGGTTTCATAAGGCCACCTCAGACTGTTCGCGTGACCTGAAAGTGAAGTTAAAAAAGGTGTCTGTAAATGATGTGATGAGGTTTGAAGACAAAGCATGACTTCATTACTAGTGTTTAGCTTCTGTGATAGGGTATGGGCCTGTTGTTGTCAAGTTTTACATCAATGAAAGTTGCTGAATTGCCAACTGAGGTTCACTTCCAAGAAATTTGATCTGGCAGGTACTTACATAGACACTTTCAGAAGGTTATGTCGACTTGACTATAAACAAAGGAAATGTATTTATAAATAATTGGAGTTAATAAGTATTATTATTACCTTGTAGGAAGAAAAATAATCTGTGAGCTGTTCTCTTACATATGGTAGGATGCAGTAGGATACAATACAAAAAGGTAAAATTTTAATTGTGAAGCTTACATTTCTGGACATTTGAACCAAATGAATATTCAAAAGCAAGACATTCATATGTCTGTTATTAATGTACAGTTACAATTGCAGTTCCTCAGTATTGTGAGTTTATCATCACATTTAAAAAAAACACCAGTGATATTCAAGCTATACATTGAACTTTTTGATCGTATTTATATGGTTTATATGAATGTAGGGAAAGTTCTTTGTATTCATTATTGGCTTGCAACTGCCAACGCAATTTTCAAGGTGACCCATTCACACTGTTAAAATTACCTGCATGTTGCCAGTGGTGCCAGATTTCTCATGAGTAGAGTTATTAGAGTGAAAGTTTTTATTCAATACTGTTTAAACCACGGCCTATATATACACCTGATTGTTTAAAGCCTGAAACATGTATAGCCTTAGCTGTAATTATCACTTTAATATTGGCTTTCTTCTTCATTTTTTGGCAATTTCTGTACTTGATGAACTAATAGTACATGGGGCAGCGAGCATAAAGGTTTGCAGTCAATGAAAAGTACCCTATTTATTGTATAAAGTTGCCGCATGGGACTGTAGTGGCAATGAAATCAGTGATTTTCTATATAATGCACAATTTGAATTTGGAACTGCCAATTAGCCCAGTGTGCATGTTTTTGGATTGTGGGAGGAGCCTGGAGCACGGTGAGAACATGCAAACTACACAGAAACGCCCTCACTGAGCCCAGGTCTCTTCTTGCCATGAGGAGTACATGCTAACCATTACATTACCATGCCGGCCCGGTTGATTTATCACCCCTATGTAACTCCCAAACCACAATGGATTGCACAGAATCATGTGTTAGTGTTGAGAAAACCTGCTACTCATTCAGACAGTCGGCTCAATTATAACTGTAGCATTGTTGGGATTTGAACTCAAGATCTCTTAAGTGGACACTTTTTTGCACCGTTCTGGCATTCTGGAATAAATAGAGTGTTATTTAGCTCTATTTTAGGTAATGCAGACTGAATAGAAAAATTAGTTTTCTGTTCATATTTAGTTCATGTTTATAGTCAACACTTTTTTTCAAGCATGTGGAAGTCTAATAAAAATGTTTACATTTTACCTCCTTATTATTTATACATAATGCTTTTATAATGTTTTAAGAATATTGTAAGAATCTTTTAGTATTTTTACAGAAGGTCAGTTTATTTATCATCTCATGCATGTACACATATAACGTGAGCAAATATTAAGTTTAAAGGATTATGGTACACCATAGAGGGCAATATTTATGTACAGTCACCCTACTGCTCAAACCAGTATAACACTTTTCAAAGCCACTGGCACCCCTAATGAGAATGAGCCCCGAAATGAAATGAACATTACACACAGTGATGCATGTTTTCCACCTAAAACAGTAGGCCTTTTACCACTTTCAGTGATGGTGCATTTAATTTAGGTGTGTTTTTTATTAAGTATACTTTCATATACAGTGATATACACGTGTTATATACAGTTATACAGTTATTTTACCGCAACGTATGTAGTGGTTATTGCACCCTGCCATTCAGATGCAAATGTCAATTATAGACCATCTCACATCCAGTTCAAGTCGACTTCTTTTAATGATGGATTATTCAGTTCTCCCTCTCTCCTTCGTTTCTCACTAGCACCTGTAATGTGCTGTCATAGTAATAGCACATTTGGTGGCGTTGGGAACTTCTTCCCTCCATGAGCTAAAAAGAATGTGCCACTTTTTTTTCCCCCTTTTCTTTTTTTCCCACTCTCACACCTGCTCGCCTGCTCGAAGCTGCTCAGGAGGTGAAGGGTATCATAAAAAAAGTATAATTAGTCGTCTGAAAATAAAGACGCGCGAGTGTCAGCCCGGCTGGTAATTAAGCTCTGTAGGTGAGCGGCACACTTCGGAAAAACAGGAACTTTTAATTAAAGTGGCTGACTTGTTTAGAGACCGTCAAGTGCAACGCGGCAATGACTGCCATAACTAAGCCATGACAGCAGCTAACGTTTGAGCTTGTGTGAGTATTCATCGCTACACATACGTGTGCTGTATTTTGTGTTAGATTTGATTGCAAAGGCATTTAAACTCACTTTAGATAGAAAAGTGGGATATACTGTAAGTTTTGTAACCATAAAAGAAGATGGTACCGTAATAGTGGTTAAGTTTGGATTTGCTTAAAAAAAGAAGTAAGCAATTTTTTTTTTGCGTTTACATTTATCAGATTCATTTTTAATTGTGAACCAATTGCCCGGAGAGCAGTTGGAGGTTAGGTGCCTTGCTAAAGGGCAATTCAGCCATAAATGTGGAGGAAGAGAGGGTGCAGCTCACTCCCCCCACCGCCACACATTTTTCCTGCTGGTTGCTGCTTCTCTAACCATTAGGCTTCTAGTCCTTTTCCGAATACTTTAAACATTGTTAGCAGATGAATGATGCCGGGAGATTACTGTAGGATGCAAATCATGCCGAAGACCCTGTTAGTTACTGTTGGTATAATCAAACTTCCAGCGGCAAAAGACACAGAGTTTAAGAAGTGGGAGAAGCTTGAATAAACGTGATCACTAAGTGCTGTGTAAAAAATTCTGAATTTCATGGGTTGACCAATAACGACAGGGTGTTTACTTGCAAGAGTAAACCAGAGTACTTGGAGGAAACCCAAGCACTGAACCGTTCTTCCGAATCAAACCCAGGACCTTCTTCCTGAGTGGAGGATGTGCTATATATATATATATATATATATGATTTTTTTCTCTCGCTGGTTTCCACGTGATTTATTCACCCACAGTTGAATTGAGATTGACTGTGGTCAGTTCATACACTAACCACATGCAGACTGCTGCTTTAATCTACCATCTATCTAGTGTGGTTTATAGCAGTTGGTCTCTTAGCACATGGAGTTCGACTTGATTGATTTACAGTTTGCAGGTTGCTTGTGTAGTTTTTGTAATATTATACTTTTTGTTCCTGCATAGATCCAGATAACAACACACCACATGTGTCTTACAATGCACAAACAAGGAGGAAAAACTAAACTAAAACTGCTATTTAAAGCTGTGTATATTAATCTTTATAATGAACGTCTTCAGAGGCATCTGGGATTTATTTTGTAGTGAAATACTGAGTTGAGTTTAAACGTCCATCGTCAAAATATTGGTATGCTTTCATTTTGCCTAACAGCTTCCTTGCAGATAATCGTGCCTGCGGGAATTTGTCGCCGCTAAAGAGAGAGCGATGCAGCAGCACTTTAGTCCTTTAATCTGTTCAGCTCCCTCATCTGCTGATCTGTACACACTTCTCTTCTCATTTGATAATTTTCCAAATCTTCAACCTTCACACTGCTATCAGCATTTAATGCTTGACATCTTAGAGCTCGCTAGCTAGCCTCTGCTGTCCTGTAACTCAGGTATAAGTTACTGGATTACTTCTGAACATTATTGTGAAATAGTCATTGAGAAAAGAAAGATCTTCTGGTTCTTTTTTAAAGAGGAAACTCCAAAGCATTGGAAACAAATAATTGTTTAATTATTTTTTTTGTTAAGCACCATTCTGATTGTGCTAGCCTTGGTTCTCTGTGGTGTAAGTGTGTCTCATACAGCCATCCACTTTTGCTTGGGATTAATGAAAATACAGCTTCAACCAACAAATTAGCACCACAGTCTCTCAGAACGTTACAGGTATTCCACTGTATTTAATGTGTTTCTGTATAGAGTTTTTCTGACCAGTATTTTTATAAATATACGTTTGGTTTGGTTTGGTTAGCACGTCCACCTCACAGCAAGTCCTGGGCTTGGGGCGTTTGAGTGTGGAGTTTGCTTGTTCTCCCTGTGCTTGCTTGGGCTTCCTCCGGGTACTGTGGTTTCCTCCCACAATGCAAAAACATGCACATCAGGCTAATTGGCTGTTCCAAATCGCCCCATGTGTGAGTCTGAATGGTTTGGAGCACATATATTATTTCAAATTTTATTTGTTATATATTATATCATATTTGATAATAATATATTCGTGTGTGCATTTATTGTATTTTTGTAAATATTTTAGAAATCAGTGTCACCCACTTTTAAAACCGCGTCAGTACTGTGGGCTCGAGATCCTATCATTACCAAATCAAGACTGCGGTCTCCATTTATGGCTTCCACTGTGCGTCTCTTGACAGCTGGAACTTTCTGGGATTGCATGTGGATGGATGTGTTTTAAGAGGGTGGTGAAGTGGGGGATACAGTGGTCAGGTCGATAGGCCTGTATGGGAATACCAGTTCATTTCCTGTTTGTGAATATTTTATAATTCTCTATTGGAGGGAAACAATTTATAAAATATGTCTTTGTAATTTAATGAAATGACGTGTAAATGATTGATAGCCACTAGTTTTGAGATGAACACTGTTGACAAGGAAGATTTAAGAGCGTCTTGTGGTATTATAGTACCATGGTGAACAAAAAGGGTTAGATTAAACCTCGAGTGTATGCTTCTACAGGGTGAATTTGTGGTGTGTGTGTTTGAGTAACTGTAAATTGAAAAGAGGTTTCTATTCTCTGCTCTCCTTATTGGCAGTTGAACATCTGGTGTGTGTGTGTGTGTGTGTGTGTGTGTGTGTGTGTGTGTGTGTGTGTGTGTGTGTGTGTGAGATGCCACATGGATCTCCCCCATACATTCCATTCTGTCAAGGACTGCGGTATAGCTGCCATGAATAAGTGTGCGTGCTTGTGTGCACATGTGTAACGTCTGTGTGTGTGGAATGATTGGTATGGTTATAGTTATACAGAAAAGGGTAACTAGGTAAGATAGTTTTAGTAACTGCAAGTAGTTATGAGCAAGAGCTCCATTTCTATTTGAGGCCCAAAAAGCTACAGAAAGAGGTAGATAAAATGCTAGCAATCTGGGCAGTGTGATCTTGATGCTGGAATAGGTTTCTCTTGCTGTGATACCACTTTTGGCGGATTGGTGGAGAGAGCTTTATATCAAGATAAAAAATGTTGGGTTTACCTGAGACATTATTTATAAATGTTCGTAAATGTGATAATGTAACGGTGGATTCCTGAGCCAACAGCAAAAGTTTTATTCACCTACCTATTTTTCTGGAACTTGCTAAAGCTAGTATTTCACGGAGCGACGAACTCTGACGAAGGTAGCAGATTTTGGGTTTTGTCCAGGTTTGTTAAAGCTTGTCCAGGTTTTTACAGTTTTTCGGGTTACAGGTAGTTTTAGGGACGCAAAGAAAGTGACGCTAAAGTTAATTACTAAAGTTATATCTGATATTTTACCAGAAGCTGCCAAAAGATTTCAAATAGTTGCAAATAGAGCAGACAATTGCTAATCATGGCAAAGTTGCTAACAGTCGCTAATGTTCACCAAGTGTCTTTCACCAAATGATTTTGATTGTTGCTAAACATCGCTAATGACAGAGGTGAACCCCAATTTTTGCCAACGTTCATCAGAAAAGTTGCAGTATCCAAAAATCAACATTTGTCAGCATTCTGAGAGATATAGCTGAACGTTCTTGTACAAGAGGTATAGCAAATCCTTGGTATTACAGGCACATTATTTTTGAATGGCACTGAAACTGTCACCACAATTGGGATTTCGTCCTCTAAAGCCAAAGAGAACTTTTGATCAGCACCTCGTCTCTGACTACGCTTGTAGCTGCAATTGGTTTGTTTGTTTACATCAACATCCACATCAGCCTCACGACTCAAACTTGATTAGGACATGCAAATTGCAACTTGTCTGAGCGAAATAAATTCCAAGCGCAGGCGTACTTTCTTGTTAGCCAACATTTTAGCTGTAAATTTAGTCCCCGGCAGCACCTCATTAGGAAATGAATCCAAGATGCACCATTTCCCGGCACACTCCACATGTGAGATTTGTTTAATCTGAATCACTCAGGAGAACAACCAGGGTTTTTGTTGTCGTTGTTGTTGTTGTTGTTGTTGTTTTTTATCAGTTTGCTAATGTTGATATAGGGAACTGACTAGCTTAACTGAAACACTCACACGAATTAAAAGTAATAAAGTGTGACTAAAAATACAGCTTTTTAGCAGAGATGATATAATACAGCATTGAATAATCAGATTTATGACTCTTCAGACAGCTGTGGTGATGGTAGTGTTTTTAAAGGGTTCTACTTGAAATCTTTTATTAAAGGGAAAACCCCTGGGTTATATGAGTCCTTCAGAGGAAAAAAAAATCAAAGACTGGATTTACATTTATATCTATCCACATGTTATACTCAGGTGCTTTGATAGTGGAGTGGGGCTGGTGGTGTAGTAAAATTGAAACTGGGCTCATGATCAAGAGGTCATAGGATCGAATCCTTGTTAGTTTCCTATTATGCTAAGACCACAAGTGTGCCTATGTCCACCCAGCAGTATAAATGGGTACCAGTAAAATACTACGAAGGTTACCTGTGATGAACTAGTGTCTCATCCAGGAGTTAAACTCCTAGTCGCTTTATGCTACGGAAGCCGGGGATGAGCTCCGGCCTGATGAGCCAGTAGGCTCAGGTGTTAAAAGCCCAAAAGATGTTACCTTTGATAGTCGAGGTCACTGATAAAACTGTTTATACTTTTTGTTTTGTTGCAATCGTGAAGAAAATGGGTGTTAATACAGTTACAGTTAAGCATAAATAACGTAAAGGTAAATTGAACTGGGGTATAATAGACCTACAAATATCCCCAAAACATTTACTAATAGTAACATCTAGATTTTACAGCAGGTTCTAAAATTCTGGCTTAAAAATAGAGGTAAGAGAAAGAGATAAATCTAAAACAACAACAACAACAACAGAGAATTCAGGAAGAAGAGAGGTAGTGTGTGTTTGTAAGAGGGAGAAGGAATGTCTGTCTCTCTCTCTCTCTCTCTCTGTCTCTCTACGTCTGTGTGTGTGTGTGTGTGTGTGTGTGTGTGTGTGTGTGTGTGTGTGTGTGTGTGTGTGTGTGTGTGTGTGAGAG
>JAOUQZ010000019.1:2303419-2313698 GCA_028564935.1 Neosilurus hyrtlii
ACACACACACACACACACACACACACACACACACACACACACACACACACACACATACACACATACACACACATACAAACACACACAGGAAAGTGGGGAACGTGAAAGGACACTACAAGAGAGAGAACACTTCCGCTTGGTTTATGCTTTTCCTCTGTCCATCCCCAATATTTATTCTTTCTTCTTTGTCTTCTGCTTTATCCCCCCCACTTCTCTGTCTTTGATGAGCTCTGGCACTCCCTCAAGGTTGTCCATATCATCTTGCATTCCTCCTCCTTCTTTCTTTTCCCTCTTCTGCCCTCGTTTTCTTTCCCACCATGGTCTGTATCCCTCACTTCAGGGTGTTGTGGAATTCCCTATCTTGTCCTTTCTCCGTATCCATGGTAACAGGTGCAGAGATCGCCTGGGCGTCTGGACACATGCAGGTGTGTGTGTGTATGTGTGTGTGTGTTTAATTACTCTGAGAATTGTACATCTGTGCTCAACACACAATTATAGCTGTTTTTATAAAATGTTGTCATGTGGCAGAACTAAGAAAATCGATTTGTGATTTTTAACTATAATATATTGTATAAATGTTCCCTGGGTAATAAAAAACTATAACCTAATGAGCTTTATTTAAGCCTGTAGCAACACACACACACAACGATTATGATCCAAACTTTGTGACAGTGCTGTAATTCTACCTGTCACTGAGAATAAGAATAGAAATTTCACCAGAGAAACAAAACGCATATGTTCACGTATGCTGCACTGGATCTTTCTAACAGTCTGACATCCCAATATTTGGGATTTTGCAGAATATATTTACTTACCAAAGACTTTAATGTACAGTATTCATCATAAATAAGTGATGATTAAGCATCTCAGGCAGTGTGAATTTAAAAAAAAATAACAGTTTGCGCAATAAATGGCTTTTTATTAATTTTTTTTGCAAGGCTTCTTTTTACTGCTTGGCTCCGGACTTCAGCATTTAAACGGTGCCATAACAAGGAGTGCAAGGATAGCCGACCTGAGTGTTCGTTAGCAGAGCGCACAAGGTTCTGTGAAGTGTGAGTGCACAAAGCTATTCCTGATCGAGGAGCAGCGAACGGAGTGTGCAGAGATGCTTATTTTCGCAAGTGTACTTCCGTTCTGCTCACACTCAGCAGTAACATGTGCATGCACGTTCGCTCTCTCAAAGGAGCTACACCGTGCTGTCAAGGTACATTTCGAGCTTCTGGGATGGGAAGACAGTGCATGCCCCCACACATCGGATTGGCCACTTTCAACCAATCTCTATTCTTCTGAAGACAGACCTTGATCTCCAAGTGACATTCCTCAAAGATGTTACACTGTTCCGGCCATCGCTATCCACACGACTTTGTATTTTCAGACAGACGAATTGCAACTGTCTTAAGACAGATATCTAATATATTGTCCATGTACTTGTTAGGGTTAAACAGTATATCAAATATCTATTATTATTAATATTATTATCACTTTTCACCACTACCTGCCTTCTATTATAATACATATACTACAATAACATCAGCAGTTTCTTCCGGCTAACATCACTCCTTGCCCGATTTCAAAGTGCGCGCAAGTGTTATGATTCTAGGCATCCTCGGAGACATGTTGCTTTTCTGATTGGCTTTTCCTACCTGGTGGTGTCGCAAACTCGTTGGATTGGCTGGGCTACGTCACTGACCCGTGCAGCATATAACATTATCGTGCAGTACTGAGCTGCACAAACAAACAAATGTGGAAAACATTTCTTCATTCACTCATTCATTTTCTGAACCACTTAATCCTAATTAGGGTCGTGGAGCGGCTGGCGCCCATCTCAGCCGACTCTGGGTGAGGGCAGAGTTCACCCAGGACAGCTCGCCAGGCCGTTGCAGGGCAGACACACACTGATGGCAATGTAGCTACTCTTGACGAAAAGGAAAACATTTCTTTTTGTTCCTAAACCAACTGACGACAGGAAAGCCAAGTTGGCAAAATGTTAGCTGCATAAACCATTTTGGATTTACCGTCATGCTCATCTCTGGCAGCGTTCTCGTCTTCAGGGTCACTAGAATGTGACGTCTCACTGTCTCCACAAGAGACATCAACCCCACCCAACGTGTTGACTTCACTTCCAGGGAAAAACGACTGCAAACACCACAGTTCATCCTCCACTAGTAATCCACGAGATTACCAGTTTTGTGCTTTTTATGGATATTTATGTTGAAATAAGTACCTTTATCGCCTCAGTTATATATTTGTATTTATATATGCACGAATTATGCTGTAAGGATGAACAATACCGGTACACTTTAAGGCATTTTCACACTGGTCATGTGGTCTTGTTTGGGGGTGTGTCTCACTGTATTCAGAAAATAATTCCTTGCATCAGTTGCAAAATCCATTAGTCAAAAGGTGAACTTTTTTGGGACCAACCTTTAACTGAGTGAAGGACATTGCTTTTTTTGATGCATTTGATGCATAGTGTTTCATTTTGTATGAATATCTAAAAACCAAGAGTCGCTCTCATGTGACAAGACATACAATATTTTGCTATACAGCGTACTATGTATTAGTATATACTACACAGGAACTGCATGATCTGATGGTTCCAACCTGGTGGTGATGCATGATCTGATGGTGCCAACCTGACCTGCTTCTTTAGGTGTTAAAATTTAAAAACAAAAAATTCTAATGTTAGTTTGTTTTTCTTTATGTTTGAGAGTAGTATATACTAGAACACTTAAAGACAGTTAAAGCAAAACCAGTACACTGCTCAGTCTGTGCCTTGAGCTCATGACTAAAATCAAATTTTAATGGTTTTTTTGCTTATGTTAGCTTGTAGTAAATACCATAAAAATGATTCGCCTCAGTCTTGGTGGATGTTTGAATCTTTTTTTAGGACTAAATGTATGTTAGAATAATTAGTATTTCTATTCTGTAGAATGTTTATTTGTAAGGATTTTTTGTTTGTTTGTTTGTTTGTTTTTGTTTTGTTTTGTTTTCTAGTAATCGATCAGGATTGTTTTCATACCTGAAAATACCGTGTGGGAGGGGCTATGACGGAGAAGAACTACAGATTGTCAAATTATATATGTAGTTGTTTTGCTTGTAATTCAAGCCCAATTCAATTTGATTGTTTCCGTTTTTTGTTGTTGTTTGTTTCATTCCACTTCGTAAACAAGATACATCATCACAATCTTTTTTTTTACTTTACAGCTTCAGAGATATTATGGAGTAAAGCCAGTAACATTCCTGAGGGAAAAGAATAAAGAACACGAGCAGTTAGAAATAAGAGAGAGAGGAAGAGACACCATAGTGTGTTTAACACGTTTGACAGCGAAGTGCGAATTAAACGTATCACCACTTTAAGAAAATATTTTAGGCTTCGTTTGCAGAGTTTTTTCAAGCAAATTGTTTTCACAGAGGTAAACTGCTTCAGCAAATTAGCATACAACAAAATGTTTACCTGCTTACCAAAACAATTGCTTTCTCGCTTACGCTTTTGTTTTGATGGTTTCTGGAAGGAGCGAAAGAGCAAGGAAAGTTTCATATGAAGAAGTGAATCAGAGTAAATCCTTTTTTGTTTCGTTTTGTTTGTAATGTCTGTGTAAAAGCGAATGAAAAGAAAGATTGGCAGCTATGTACAGTCCATTTTATCCTCCTTCTTTATCTCTTATTGTTGACCTGTCAGTTAAATTGCGTCTCCTGTTGCTTCTTTTTATTTATAACACACTGCGCCTGCCAAAGAAAAAATACTTATAGGCTTTGGACTGATTGTCTCACACATTTCACTTTATCTGTCTACTTCTGTCACTAAATGTGTTTCTCTTTGTTATGACCTCGGTGTTCTCACTCTGTAGTTCAATAGAGAGTTCACTGCTGCTTGCTGCATGTGTGTGTGTGTGCGCATGTGTGTACACGTGTACCTCTCAAGTGCAGACATGTTCAGTACCTTTCCAAAGGTTGTTTCTGCTTAATGAAAGGCCCAGACTTGAAAGGTGTGGGAGTCTCACTCACTTTTTTGAAGCCCACAGCTGAACATACAGTATAGTCCATGAGACTATGAGTTCTGTGTGTGTGTGTGTGTGTGTGTGTGTGTGTGTGTGTGTGTGTGTGTGTGTGTGCGCCGTGTTAGGGCACCTGATGAGAAATTTGGCATCGTTTCAGCCCCTGCTTCATTTTAGTTGCTCAGTACTACACGGTACTGCTGTTTATTTTAGAGATTTCTGCTTCACACTTCTCACTCCTTCAGTTTCATACTCAGGCTTAAACACACACACACACACACACACACACACACACACACACACACACACACACACACACAAGCGCATGAATGCCAATCCAACTCTCTCGATCTACCGAATGTGGCTGGTCTTCTTTAGCTTCGCATAAGGCAATAATGATGTGATGGTGTTCAAGAGGGTGAAGGTAATTAATGGCGTTTTTCCATCTTGTTATATCACGTGTGCTTCAGCTCAATATTGCAACGACCCCCGTTCATCTGTCACTGTGTTTACAAGACCATTAAAAAAACAACACGAAAATCTCTGTCTGTCTTTCATCATCTCTGTCTGTCTTTCTCTCTTGCTCACACACATTTAACATGGTCAGGGCCTCTCTTTATGCCCTCCATATGTCTGTGTCTCCATGCCTGCGGAGAGTTCGGTGGCGTTTATAGAAGTTGTGACGCACACTCGTGTTTTTTAATGATCCCTCGTCTTGGCTCTTGGCTGAGAAAGAAGATTACACTCCAGCATATGTTTTGCTTGCATGTGTGAAACCGATGACGGGCGGCGTGTCACAAAGCCTGCCGCCTTCCACATGCTAACAAACAGAAATACGGAGAGAAAGCAAGAGAGAGACAGACAGAGAGAGAGAGAGAGAGAAAGAGAGAGAGGAAAACAGACATAGACCGATGGACACAGAGTAAAAGCATTGAAATAGTTTTTTTTATTTTTATTTAATTTAACCCTTAATTTCTTTTCACTCACAGTCTACCCTGAAACACAACTAAAATTCTGTGAGCTAAACCAGAGGACAAAAACCATATGGGCCATGTGACCTTTGACCGTTAATATCTGTAACAAACTGCATGTCATTGCACAAGTTGCTTTATCACACCTAACAACTAAGGTGATTGTTTAGAGATTCTTTTCTGTTTCCTGGTGTACAGGCAGCTAAACATCAAAGATTCAAATCTGTTATCCAGTATGTGCTGTGTGACCTTTGACATATGGTATAAGCTCTCTTCCTCTTCTTCTTCTTCCTCTTCAACGCACTTCAGCTCCAAAATATGGCACCTCTGAAAGACCAAGCTGAATATTTCCCATCAGCCACTGCACCCAGCCACATGTCCTTTCACCTGGACATGTCTTTACCTTCTTTACACACTGTTGTAGTGCACTATATATGTCCTCGCTTGTACATACCTTACTGTCTAGCTTTGATTTCCGTCATGTACCTTGTCCTAAATTGAAGCTTGGCTCCCGAGTGGCGCATCGACAAGTTGCGCCACTATCAAGCCGGAGATCGCAGGTTCGAATCTGGATTGATGCCACAACCATCCATGACTGAGCACTTTACACTCACTTTCCTGTCACCCACAGTGATCACCAGCCAGTCATGAGCGCCTGTGAACTCATTCATACGAGGGGGCTAATAGCGCTTTCCCTCCGAGTGCGTTAGGCCTCCTCCAAATACGCATTGCATGTCACAGAGTGGACATATGCATTTACAGCATTTGGCAGACACTCTTATCCAGAGCAACTTACAATTATCATTTTAATACAACAGAGCAATTGAGGGTTAAGGGCCTTGCTCAAGGGCCCAACAGTGGTGATAGAACCGCTGAGCTTCGGATCAGGAGCCAATCGCCTTAACCACTAAGCCACCGCTGCCTGATAGATAGAAATATGTCTGCAAGGTTCTCTTTTATCCTCTGTTTCATTTTAAGTATCAAAAAAACAAAATTTAAATAATTGGGCAACATTTAGCAAGCAAGTTAATTAGACTTAATTTGATAATTAAAATTAATTAGTTAGTTGTTATTTATTAACTAGTAGTAGTCAGATAGAAATAGACTTACCTGGTTTGCAGGTGAATGCCTGTTTGAATGTTGCTTGATGAGAAAGGTTGGTCATGGTAGCATTGGGGCTAAGCTAGGTCTGACCTAGCGCTTTTTGTAGAGGTGATATTTCAGACATGAACTACACCAGTGGGGCAAAAATTGCCTAAAAACAGTTCACCTAAAAACATTTCTATCTGGGCTGTTGATTTTGTATGTAAATGTAGCCTAAATGTTTACTGAGCCAAGCAGGTTTTTGTCCTCTGTTTTTATCATGTTTACAAAGATACTGGAGTCAGTTGTGTTTATGTTCTGCTTGTATGATGTGCATCGTCGACTCTGTTAAATTGGCATTAATTTTTTGATGCTTTGTTTTTTTTTTCTTATCATTAATCAACTGCAAAGATCACATTATTATGACATCCATAGGTATAATGTGAATAGCAGTCTGAGAATTATATATAAATATCTAATCTATTATATTTAACAAAAGATGCTACTTGAGAGAGAAACTACATTTGAGTGCATTTTGAGAAGAGTGACAACGAGACGGGTGTGAGAGAGAGAGAGAAAGAGAGAGAGGCAGAACGAGAGGTCTGTTCTGACTAAATATGTGCTAATGCACACCGTGTGCTCGTCCATTATATTTCTCCTAATTAAATAGGTATTATCTTTAAATATTTAAAGGTTAGATGAATGTTGATAATGGATTTAGACAGCCATTAAGCCATGATTGCTTTATAATGTAGTTAGTGAAAGACATTTGATACAATTTAAGCTGAAATGAGCTTTAGGGAGACGGAGTGAGAGAGAGACTCTGGAGCCTGTTCATTTTTACTATTAACTCTTTCATTGAGGGATGGCTGGCTTAAGAACTTAATGTTCTCTCTAGCCCCTCCCTTCTTTTGCTCATCTGCTTAGAGAACAACAGAAACCATGTACGTGTGTGTGTGTGTGTGTGTGTGTGCTTGTGGAGAGTCCCCCATGGCGAATAAGTGTTTTGTCACCCACGCTGATTGCTAACTTGTTAGCGCGTTCGCACTCTTCTTCTCCTAAAACTCGGAATAGGGTGATGAGAAGGTGTCTCATTTTAGTGGCAACGAGCTTTAGGATTTAAAAAACTGAAGTGTCTGTGACTATTCTCTTTATTTATTTGTTCTTTCATTCAGTTATTTATTCAATTAATTGTTATTTAGTTGCATTATTGCAAATTTCAGTACCAGTTGTTTGCAGCTGTCCTGAGTTACAACCATGCGCGCGCGCGCACACACACACACACACACACACACACACACTCATTGACACTTAGGGGTCAGCCTGCCTTCCAGCATGGGGCAGTGGGAGGAAACTGGAGAGAAGCAGAAAGAAAAACTGCCAAAAAGGTAAAAAAGAAGGACAAAGAATTATACTTTAAGTAGATGTTCAGTTGAGCAAATGGCTCACAGAGGAGGAGGTATCTCTACGTTTATTCGTATGTATTTAATAATAATATAAAATATTAATATTAATTTTTGTAATACTTAGAATTATTTTAAATCATTTGAGTACTGAAAAATTAGATGTTGCTGCATCAACTCAGAGAGAACGTAGGCTGTGTGTCACCTCAAGCACCCCCACACTTAAAATTCACATGGTACAGTCCATCAACACAGTGTGTTGAACTGAACACCGTCCAGAGTGGCTTATAAAGAACAATGCTAATTAATCTTAATAAGGTGTAATGTTGCACTACAACATAGGAGTAAGTATGCAAAGTTTGATAAGGATCGGCAAAGTTTTTCTTAAGCTACTGACTGGAAATGAATAAGGTCTCATAAACACAATACCTAATAAAGAACACTGTTGCAAGTGGACTTGGACTTTAAAGGATTACGAGCAAGTAAGCTTGGATGATTGGAAGAGAATACGTTGGATTTGTCAAAGAAATGTCATCTTTATTTTAGATTTTTTTTCCCTCTTGCCCTAGTCAGTATGAACGTCTCTGGTAAAATTCACCAACCTATACAGTTCATTTTGATAACAACCCACTGTAAAAATATATATCAAATTATAAGGGCAACATGATGCAAAAGGTTTTTTGTTTGTTTGTTTGTTTGTTTGTTGCTTACTTTACTAAGAATTACAAGTTCAGACATATTGCATATGTCGTTTAATAGAATATATATTTGTCTTTTGAATTCTGCATATGTCTGTGCTTGCTTATTACTTAAAGGTAATCGGTCATCTTAACCTTGCACAAGTGCTGAACACTTAATTTTACTAAACACAAAACTTTACTAATGTCTAGCTGGGTTTCCCCTGGTCCCCATGTAACACCACCCACCCGAGATCCGTCTGACTTAAATGGCAAAGGACTGTATTTTGCAACCTTTAATTGTTTTGAATTTCATGATCGATTACCTTTAAATACTGACAGAACAGCATGTTCTATTTCCATTTCTCATATTGAAAATCGAGTTAACTCCCCCACACACTGATTTCTGTCACAAACACACCTACACCAAACCATAAACGAATATCAATTCCTTTTTTTGCTGCTGAAAATAGCACTTGTAAAGCAGTCTGATATTGTGAGGGTTTGTTATGTTTGCTTTAGCCTTCTTTTTAAAATATTGAAAGGTATTTATTATTGAAATCGTCATCTTTTTAACAAGAGGAGCACTTTCTTAGGGTTACAAGAAGTAATATATCTCATTAGAATATTGATTTCTCGTTGGTGATACACACCCTCAACAGAAGCTACCATCAGAGTGGATGGTCACTCTTGTTTCATTCCACTCCCTTTCACTTCCTGTCCTCTTCCAAACCCATGAAAGAATTAAAAAAAAATCCTGTTCTCTCCTATCACTGAAGAATGATCTTTTATTTTATCTTTTTCTCATATTAGAACCAACCTGTTACCATTTAAAGCATTTTTTGGCCTCAGCTGTTATAATGAACACAATAATGCAAGTACATGCTTTCAAATATCAGTGAACATTGAAAAATGTAATGTAAAAGAAAAAAATTATATATATATCCCAAATAAATAAAACCAATTTAACAAGGAATATATACAACCAAAAGCAGAGAGAAAGTGAATTGCTGCAGAATCATGAAAATATTTTTGCATTTACATTTATGGCATTTGGCAGACGCCCTTGTCCAGAGTGACTTACATTCATAATTTTTAATCAACAGAGCAATTGAAGGTTAAGGGTCTTGCCCAAAGACCCCAGAAGTGGCAGCTTGTTGGTACCATGGCTTGAGCCACCAACCTTTGGATCAGTAATAAGACATGTTAATAAGCATTCATTATTACAGCAGTTATCCGCTGATATGACATATGGCTGAAAGTGCAACTCTGGAATTCATGCAATTTTGGGTGGAGACACAGATTGAAAGTTTGATAAGGAGATCAGATCCTACTGGCACTGAGATTGATTAGTTTTTATAACTGATGAACCTCTGAAAGGTTGCATGAGTTGTGAAGGGCTAGCCAGATGATAATCAGCCAATAGGTAAGAAGAAATGTAATATTAAAATAAATAAATAGCCCCTCAAAGCAGGCAGTACCCCTCAGCCCACATTATAAAAGTATTCCCAGTCCCAAGATGGACACCAAAAACAGTGATGATCGACGATGCTGTTTTTTTGAGTTAGTGTGCGGAATGACAATACCCTGACGACGATGCTCACGCCCATGTGGTGGCTATGTTGGATATTGAAATCGATGAAAATTGAAGATCACACAGAAGAGACTGTATTTTGTGTTCATGCTATTTGTCCTTATAGCTTAGAACCATATTTGCCAGAATGTAGTGCCACAAAAGAGCAAAGTTCTGACACAGAATCCGGTGTTAAATCACATGTTGTTTAGGTGACAACTGCTCTTTAAATCATCAAGTACAGTAGCACTTAAATCAGTAGCACAGTTGTTTTGTTAACCAAAAGGAGTTTATTAATGTTTCTACTGACCTTTCCAGAGTACACGGCTTAGACTTTTAATTCACTGGCACAGTAATTAATTAGAAAAACAAAAACAAAAGACAACTAACAAAAATCTTTTTGGGAGCTTCACTGTTATGCAGAACATTAATGTATATTGGTCTCTGTGTCAAAGCACATACTGGCAGTAGGATACTCACCTGGCCCCTAGGTGTCAATGTGCGTGTGTGTGTGTGTGTGTGTGTGTGTGTGTGTGTGTGTGTGTGTGTGTGTGTGTGTGTGTGTGTGTGTGTG
>JAOUQZ010000019.1:2329135-2341160 GCA_028564935.1 Neosilurus hyrtlii
CTGTTTTGAGAGCCTCTTATTACAAACGTCTGATATAGACCCCGGATTTGTAAACTCACAACTAATCACAAAAAAAAAAAGAGAAATAATTCGAAGATATCCAACAGATTTAGTGACTTTAGTGCAGAAATATTTTCCAGCGTGTTTGTAGATCACGGCGCAGCCAGTAAACTTTCCGACGATGCACTACGTGATTTGCGTCACAGAAGCGGCGCGGGGTTTGTGTACTTTCTTCAGTATGTGATTCACTGAAAATTAACTTGACGTCACTGTAGATGCCAAAAATCGAAAGAGGGATGTCCAAATTTTTCACTTTGTGTCTGGTAATATTTCTCAAGGTTAGTGGTGGTTTATTTCTACAAAATACTGCTGTTTTTATGCATTTTAGCATTCAGTTACTTTGTTATGGCTTTGGCAGGTGAAAATATAGTATGTTTTCTACTGAAATTTACCAACAAAAAAAAAATCGATAAAATTACACTGTTTCACTTAAAGGGCCAATATCTTCCGACTCATTTTGCCAAATCGGGTCACATATGGTTAAGAAGAACTTTAGTGGCACGCACAGAAAAATGCACCCCACTGAACACCTTGGACACGAGGTACTCCAGGCCTCTTCACCTAAAAACAGTGCTTGAATGCTCTTGCTGCTGAATTGACAGGTTCACGTTCCAAAAAATATCGGAAAGCTTTACCAGAAGAGTGGAGGTATTATAAGAGTGAAGCGGGACAATATCAGGAATGTGATGTTGAACAACCACATGTGGGTGTTGTGGTCAGGTGTACACATACCTTTGTTCATATAGTTTCTCTGTCTGATTATCTATCTATCTATCTATCTATCTGTCTGTCTGTCTGTCTGTCTGTCTGTCTGTCTGTCTGTCTGTCTTTCTGTCTGTCTGTAATGCACTTATGTGTCTTATCATATTGTTGAATTAATGGCTGTGAGCTGTTTGTCATAAAATGCTTATATTACAGTATATTATAGTATATTACAGTATATTACAGTGTAGTGAAGTAAAGTATATTTAACAGTTATTCAAGTTTTTATTATTATATTCATATTCTTCAAAATGATATAAAGAATTATTATTAAATATTCAACGAAATAGCCAGTTAGCACGGAGCTTTTTGGCGCTTGCGCTTGTGGAAGACCAGTTACGATGCCCTCCCCCAGTCACCGGCATCAGGTGGCATCAAGGATATGTTCTCGCTATTAAATACTTTCATTCCAAAATTTGTTGCTTTTCATGGAGTGTGTCGAGAGTGAACAAACAAGCCGGTTGGCTAGCATTAGCAATGAGGTTAGCATGGAGTCTTGACTGCTTCAGGTGTGTTTGTTTTTTTCTCTAGTGAAGTACCTGCAGTGGTGTAAGTGGTATATCCTATTAATGGTGCAGCCAATTGGACCATGTGAATGCTCATATCCAGTGGGTACGGACAGAATAATATGTATTAATCAATTCCACAATGTAGCCTCGGAAACGGATTGAAATATCCTCAACAAAACATATGGTGTTTCAAAAGTACATGGCTAATTATCCAGTGCTGTTGTTGTGTCTGTCTTGATGGTAGGTCTATGGTGTCTACCTGTTTATCTGTCTTTAGCCCTGTCTGGATTTTTACCTGTGGTCTTAGATTACTGTTCCATTTGATACCTGTGTTTTATTCCTGTTTTCATACTCTAACCTGTGCTGCAACACAGGCTGGGCTCTGTATTTATTGTATTTAATCACTGTGAACTGCTTAATAATGTTTATTTTTACTTTCTGAACTCAATTGGTTTATCTCCCTGTTGACGGGCTTGACTGCTGAGTTCAGAGGTCGTGCTGAAAGGTCATGTGAGGTAAAAGCGTGTCTGCCATCAGCAGAAATTCGAGATGTGAGGTGAAGGACATGCCTACCCAAGCACTTTCTGCTAATGCAAATGGAGAATTGTGACACTGATGCGCGCTAAAGGATGAACTCATTAGCCTCTGCCTTATTTAGCACTTTTCCCCACTTTAACTACTCGACTTTTTGCTTTTAGTCGGACTGCTGGATGAAGGTTTTCTGCTCATAAGTTGAGAGATTCCTGTAGCTGAAATGTGCATGCGGAACATCTGTACACCAGGCCGGGCTTTACACCTCAATCATGAACCAGCAATCCATCATTACACTCATGGAAGAGTAGTGAAGAACAACTCTTACAAATAGCCAATAGTCAGCTATAGGCTATGCGCTAAGTAAAATTCCTATTGCTTGGATCTGTTATAGCAGCATGATGAAATTATAACTGTATTCCACACTGGGTACTAATACACCCTGTACTGTAATTGTTTAAATTTTCAACAAATATTGTTTTTCCCACTTTCTCTTGGTTTACTGGAGGCTGTTCTGTCGTGCGGCATGTGGTGCACTACCTTCGATTTGTTATTGAATTTATTGAAAGTCCACTTCAGCTTTCAATACTGTGATTGAATCTACACTATATTTTGAATAAATTGTGCATGCTGATTGGACTTGATATGATAATACATTAGGTGGATCAAATGTATGTATAAGGAATATATATTTCATACAGACACGTTTAGGAATGTTTCTGCTTTCTTCACTGATGATGAAGAAACTTTTCAGTGATAAAAATTATGATTTATGTTTGGTATTTTATGCACTGACTGGACAGAAACGTCACACATGCTAATATTTTGTTGAATAATATCTTTGATTACAGTGCATAATTACCATGGCGTTGTTCATGTCAAGGCTCGGAAACATTATATGGGAAAGAAAATGAGGTCAGCTGACGACTTGCATGTACCGAATGACCAGGTTCTCCCAGCAACGGACTTTTCCTTTTCGGATGGCACAGATATAAAACTTGGTCTCGAATAGTGAAAGAGTGGAACGTGGAGCATGTAGAATCGTTTTTTACAGTACCACAAAGTCGTGACCTTAACCCTACTGAAAGTCTTTGGGATGTGCTGGAGAAGACTTCATAGAGTGGTCCGGTTTTTCTGTCAGCAATTCAAGATGTTGGTGAAAAATGACCCCAACACTGGATGAAAATAAATGTAATGTTGCCATGGTGACTATGCACTGTAATCAAGGCTAAAGGCTAAGAGTGTGTGTCATTTTGTATTTCTTTGGCTGAGGAGTGTATTATAGCTATTTACTTATCAAGGTTATTTGTTAATATGTTTTCATATTAATTGATGACATCACCAATGCTTTGTAAACTGGCACTGGATAATTATTTACCAACATGTTGAATAGTCCAGCAAGCCTTTTGCCTTCTTGAAGTGTCTCTGAACAATTTTTTTGGTGTATGTGAAAACATCCCTCACAGATGAAAAAATCTCTTGTCTGCTTTTAAAATAGTTAATGCTGTGAGATTATAATTGGGGGACCAGAGTGTTAATATTAACATTGTCACCAACCTTCATCACTCTCCCATAAGCCCATCCAATTTTGAATAAATTTGGATCGACAACCTCTCCTTAATTCCAGAGAATGGCATTGTTCACGTTCTGTGTCATGTGTTTATTAAGCCAAAACGCAATCAAGTTCATCATTCTTCTTGGAGATGTTGTGCGTCCTCATTTCCTTATTTATTGTGTAACATAAAGAGTTGAAGTGATTGTGGGAATAACAGACTGTTAGTCAGGAGTTTTAAAGATTTTTAAAGCAATAAAGTATGAGACACTTTTGAAACTTTGTTTTAGCGGAGCTCCTGAGCACAGCCCCATAGACACAGAGCATGACTTCGATGGATGTCCCATGTCTGTCCGTCCTTTTTTCCGTTCATGCCAACCCTTTTGCTGACTTGTTGCTGATTGGCGCCTCGATAAAGAGTTTTCTCATATTTTCGGTCCATGGTTAGATATAAAATACAGCATGCTCCTTTAAATGACTCAAAGAGCTGAACTGAATGTGTACATTTGCACTTTATGTATGGTGTTGTCATAATTTTCTACATTAACCATTAAAAACTTAGATTTTAAAGTTTTTTTTGGGGGTCTCAGACTGCAGAGGTGCATGCTGCTAGTATGAACATTTAAGAACTGATGGTGTTCTGATTGATTCTCTGTCATACGCACAATCTTTCAAGCAACAGGGAACATGAATGTGTTAAATGGATAATTAAAGGCTTCATGAAACGAATGTCAGGGTGCAGTTTGATTTCACATTATGAAGGTACGAAGTGCTAGTAAAAACAGAAAGCTATGGAGGGACTTTTCACGGATATTGCTTGGTGTTTACAGCTATCAGTAGTTTTCAATAGTTTGCATTATGCCACCCCTCCCTCCCTCCATCCAGGCCAAACTGAAGGTAGTTTAAGGCTCAACATGGAAAATCATGAGGTCAGCCATGATGATCTAGTTCCAAGCAGAGGAAAATATATGCAGCAGGGTTAGCAACACAAAAGCCGGCTAGTGACTGATAATCATGGAACTAACACCAGACAGGCCGGTTAGCAGACTAGGCCGGGGTGTCAAACTCATCTTCATTGACGACCACTTCACAAAATTTCTAGTTCACCAAGGGCCGGATAATCACTCAACATCCATTTCAAAAAGGGAATGAAATGAAATCTGCATGGCAAAATGATTAGTTTTGGTATTTGTTCTCTTATTTTTTTCACTTTCCTTTTCTGAAACACAATCACAATTCATAAATGACTATCTGTTTATTTGAAATTGGTTGCTGCCACCTAGTGGGAGGATGATGAATCATGTTTCATGGTACTGGATGATGCAAAGAATGTATGATAATCATATTCTTTAAAAGCTTTCGCAGGCCACATAAGATGAGTTGGTCGGCCGTTTTTGGCCCACGGGGCTTGAGTTTGACACTTGTGAACTAGGCAGTGCGGGGAGTAACAACAGGTTGGCTAGCAACTAGGCTAACATCAGACAGGCCAGCTAGCAGCTAGGCTAACACCGGACAGGTCAAGTAGCAGTGTATAGTGTAAATGGTGTGGATTTCAGGCTGGATGGAATGCTTTGGAAAACAAATTTCAATATTGTCTCGACACTTAAATCAACAGGACCATTTATTCACTTTGACTTGTAACACTAACACAACAAATGAACGCGGAAATTAGCTAGTGAAAGGCTGTGTTAACATCAGCCTCAGACCCCATCATTAGATAGATATCCACCTTTAGGCAGTGCCTAAACCTTTATATTATTCAATGAGTTTGTTCTGTGATAAATCAACTTTTTAATAAGATAATTTACTGCCAAGTGATAGCCTTGAGGTGACCTGTTCAGGGTGTATCTCTTCTACACATCACTCAAAGTCAGCTGGGATTGGCTCCAGCTTCTCCTGTGACCCTGCTGGATAAGCGATATAGGTAATGGATGGATTCATTACCGATTTTTTTTTTTTTATTTTTTTTAGCTTTTGTTATTTCTTTTAGTAACAGCAAAAGATCATTTGTTAATTAATTTGCTATTTTAGGAGTGTAAAATGTTTTTGACCTCTGCTGATATTTCACTTTCATTGCCACAGATTTACGTCGATGGCTCTCAGTACTCTCACATGGCCAGCCGGGACTTGGGGTCACATGATGGCATCTCACCGCCCTACGTGAACTCTAGACTGGCAGGTAGGTGCTCGGGGGCACAACCTGTGGGTATGTGACATCTGGCCTCACATAGTAATTTATGTTAGATGTAGTAGGTATTGGTCATTATGAGGTACATACTAACATTTGCCTGTGCATACGGTAGGTTACAATGAAAATGACATGAATTATGCCATGAACTGGTATTTGAATAATGTTTACAAGATATTTATAGGATTTCTCAAACAGCTCAACTAGATTTTTATTACCTTTCTCGACCTGTATCAGAGTGACATTCAAAGCAATTGTGGTTCAAATTGTTGTATATCTGTGGCAGTATCTGTACTTGTTGTGTAAGCTTTAGTTTGATTTGATTTTAAAATGTACCATAAGGTATGTAACATCACTTGGCTTTTCCAGGCCCTGTTGTCTGTTTGACACAAGCTTAAAAGAAATAGGCATTCAATAAAGTAAAATTTAAGTGATTGCAATTTTAAAAACCCAAATTAAGAAAACATATTAGCGAAGTGGTTAGATCAGTACATGCATGGAACATGATTTGTATGGTTGTATGATTGGCTGTAATGTACTGCTTACTTGCATGAGGTCAGGCAGTAATATCTTAAACCCAAAAAATAGAGGCTTGTACACCGCCGCTCAGACTCGCAAAGAATAAAAAAAATATACACAGTGTAACTCAGATAGGCAGACACAGCACCAAACATGGACGGCAACACAGAACATGAAGTCATCAAACGGATAATAAAACTAGAGAGGTGATACAAACGAATGCGGCAGTGCCTAAACGTATTATTCTTATTTAGCTTTCTACTTGAGTCTGCTTTTTATACTGTTGGCACAGGACACAGCTCTCTTTCAGTGTTCTGTGGTTATTATACACTTACATACATACTGTAAGTCACTTGCCTACTATGCTAACACTTTCCCTTCTTTTCATCGCCTTTTCTCTCAGTAAATCTGTACAGGCGTGATGGCTGTGATACCGAGCTGTGCCATGGGCTGTGCATGCCATAGTGAGAAATGGCCAGTGACACAGATTATCAGGCTGTGATACAAGAGCCCACGACTAATTAAGCTTGACTTAAGCCATAAAAAATTTAATACTGAGCCCTGGGCTATCCTGTCTGTCTGTATGTTTGTCTTTCTATCTCTCTGTCTCTCTGTTTCTATTTCTCAGTCAGTCTCTCTCTTTCTCTCTCTCTCTCTCTCTTTTTCACTCACATAAATGCTGGACATTCAACATTCAGAAGTAAAGTGACCGTATGAGTGTATGAGAGGAATTTAGATATTTTTTTAAAAATATTTTTATTGTGTGCATCCACAGACTGATAAGCTGATAATGTTAAGCATTTGTAATATAAGTTTTAAATGTTCCTGGTATTTAACATGTTTAGTAGCTAGACATTCCGGATGTGAGAGAGAACCCTATTACTGATCACCCCTATTTCTTTGCGTGGATATTACGATGTAGCCGGTTTCGTGATGATGTATTTGTTCTAAGTGACACTGTGTCTCACTGTCTGTTCTGGCCTGATTATAGAAACCTCAAGTCTCCAAAACAGACTTAAGAAGTATTCATATTTCCTCTTCTTTGTCAGTCTGGAGATGAAAGTAAATGACCAGCCTTTCAAACTCACTCACACACATATATTTATCAGGCAGATGGTTCATCTGCGTTACAACGGATAAAACTAGCATCACCAGAAGTGTCTGACAAATGGACATGGTGTATGTTTGTTAGGAAGTAAAAGAGCTGTGAATCCATAATCTGCCGCCGTTTCCATTTCAGTAGGGTTTTTTTGTAATGATCACAGCTATGCCGTAATGCATATGTACCAACAATATATCACTCTAATAATATGCATATCTTGTCACTGGAGTGGGCTGCGTGGTGCAGTGGGCTGCGTAGTAGTTAACACGTCCGTCTCACAGCAAGAAGGTCCCGGGTTCGTTTTGGGCTCGGACTTTTTTTTTGTTTGTTTGTTTGTTTGTTTTTTAAATTAATATTTTTTTTTGCGTGTGTGTGTGTGTGTGTGTGTGTGTGTGTGTGTGAAGTTTGCATGTTCTCCCTGTGCTTGTGTGGGTTTTCCTCAGGTACTCCGGTTTCCTCCCACAGTCCAAATACAAGCACATTAGGCTAGCTGTTCCACATTGCCCCTAGGTGCGAGTGTGAGTGTGAATGGTTGTGTGTGTTTCGGTCCTGCGATGGTCTGGCGAGCACTTCAGGTTGTACCCGGCCTTTGGTCAATGTCAGCTAAGATAGGCTCCAGCCTCCCCGCGCTCTTAGTAGGATCAAAATGTTTGGCAAATGAGTAAGTGAGTGAGTGTCCCTGGAGTAACACCAGCACATTTCTTCTGAAGTTATTAATCAAACACATACTTCCAGAAAAAGTATCTCACTTAGATTTAACGTGTTTTCATTCCATCAGCAGAAAATTCTTTCTCATTAAAACAATGACAGGCTTCTGTAATCTAGAAGTGTTCCTTTCACCCTTCATATTCTACCCAGATGTTCAAACTGTACTACAATGCCTCAGTGCTATGACACTATGTTTCCTTGTTTACTTAGACACACACACAACATTTAAAACTGATCTAACTTGACAAATATAATGTTAATAAAATGTCTTAACAGACCGGTGAATTTTAGGGTGGCAGTGGTGGCTCAGAGCTTAATGTTTTGCAAGGTTTACTGATAAGAAGGTCACAGGTCAAGTCAAGCCCCAGTAATAACAAACTGCCTCTATTGGGCCCTTGAGAAAGGCCCTTAAACCCTAAACGGCTCAGTTGTATAAATATGATGAACATGTAAGTCCCTCTAAGGAGACCTGCAAAATGCCATAAATGTAAATTTTCCTCTTTGCACACAGTGTGTCCAGCACAGGATCTGGGTTCACTGCCACCCTGCGCAAGAAAATGCTGTTCCTGAAGATGACCAAGTCAAATGGAAAACTGTGAATATATTAGTTTGGGACAATATCGTTGAGGCATAGTGGACATATTGTCCAGGAGTGTTTAGGGTCCCATTAAGTTTTCTTTTTAATTTGTATTCATTAATTTCCTCTCCACGTTTCCTGGTGGGAGTTTCAGTGGCAACAAGCTGAGAAGGTCAGTACAGTCCAGACATTTCTGTCCCTAACTGTGAGGTATAATCCTGGGTCAGCCCCAGGGTCTCTGTCCAGTGGGACCAGCCTGATACAGCTCTAGTGGGAACTGACACGAGGGCACCTTTATAAGGTGCCCAGACCACTTCAGCTGGTTCATGTGACTTCAGAGGGGCAGTAGTTCTCCTGAATTGTGTACCCTGAAGCATCGCCGGTTGCCGTGGTTTCATTTATGGCTGCATGAACTATAAAGCCGAACAAACCCCCATCAACCATTCAGAAAATAAATACAATTCTGCTGAAAGAAAATCTTTACATACAAAGATTTGCATTTCTGTCTACAAGACAGATGAGTTAAATGCTGTCTAATTAACAGGCTTGAAATGTCCGACATACCCAAAGACTACAGCGCAAACACTGGCATGGTTCTATTTGGGTTCATCAAACACTTCAATCCCGCAGCAGCATGGAAGCTGTTTAGGGACTGACTCGGGGGCTGCTCTGTGAAACCAAAACACACAGCTAATTTTTCTAGAAGATCCAAAAAAGGACCGTCCTATCATTGCTTCTTAACTTTTTTCGTGTCTCTTCACCTCCTGTTGCAGTAATCACCTCTTATTAAAAAGATGATTGGCTTTCAGCTGTTTTGAAGATGTGTCACTGTCAGTGTGAATGCATGAGAATAAAATGCAAACACATATTCCTAAATGAGCCGTGTACTCTGTAGACCTGATAGAAATACTGTACATGATGCAGCTGTCTCAGTCAGTGTAATTTTTTGTACAATTTTATATATTTATAGCATTCAGTGCCACTTGAATTAACTGTACATGAATTTCTGTGTGTTAACACATAGTTAAATGCCAGAAAAGAGGGTTTCTGGAGGAAGGAACTGTTACCTAACTTTGCACGTTCACCTCACAGCAAGAAGGTCTTGGGTCAATTCCCAGGCTCGGGCATTTCTTAGTGGAGTTTGCATGTTCTCCCCATGCTTGCGTGGGTCTCCTCTGGGTACTCCGGTTTCGTCCCACAGTCCGAAGACATGCAAATTAGGCTAAATGGCTGTTCCACATTGCACCTTGGTGTGAGTGTGAATGGTTGTGTATGTGTGTGTGTGTGTGTGTGAGTGTGAATGGTTGTGTGTGTGTGTGTGTGTGTGTGTGTGTGTGTGTGTGTGTGTGTGTGTGTTTGCACGGCAATGGTCTGGCAAGCCGTTCAGGGTGGACCCCGCCTTTGCCCAGTCTCAGCTGAGATAGGTACCAGTCTCCCTGTGACCCTAGTCAGGATTTTGCGGTTTAGCAGATGAGCGAGTGAAAGTGTATAAATGACTTCTTGGAATTTACCTAACACTAGTGCTGCTTAGATTTTGTTCTAAGGTGAAATAGGATTTATTTAACATGAAACTCTGATCTTTCAGAATGGGTCAGTATATTACTGTCAATGTAGGGGGGTGGGAGGGGGAGTCCTGGTCCATCCCTTACATAAACAGAAAATTATGTAACGATCTCCAGCACTGAGAACTTTGCAGATTACAGTGACATGTTTTAGATAATCAGCACAGGGATTTGGGTCGCCCTCCAAGCCCACACACATTCATCCTAAACACCAGTTCTCTCTCTCTCTCTCTCTCTCTCTCTCTCTCTCTCTCTCTCTTTCTCTCTCCCTCTCTCTTTCTCTATCTTTCTCTCTCGCTCTCTCTCGCTCTCTCTCTCCTATTTTCTCTATTGCTCTCTCTCCCTCCATCATTTTCACTCTCTGTGTTTGTCCTCACTTTCATCTTCCCTTCAGGCTTTACACTGTTAGATCAGTTTGTGCCCCCCCCCCCCCTCTCTCTCACTCTCTCTCCCTCTCTCTCTCTCTCTCTCTCTCTCTCTCTCTCTCTCTCTCACTTTCTACCCTCCAGTCCAGTCTTCACTCTGGTCATTTAGAGCATTAACTCATTAATTTTACTCCCAATCACCTTAGTGCAGCTGAGACTGGGTTTACACTGCTGAGGTACACACAGGGATTTGTGGTTTGTGTGTGTGTATGAGTGTGTGTGTGTTTGAGTCAGACTTTTATTTATGTGTGACTAGGCAAATTTGTGTGTGTGTGTGTGTGTGTGTGTGTGTGTGTGTGTGTGTGTGTGTGTGAGAGAGAGAGAGAGATGGCAACATGCAGCCAGACGAGCCCAAACATCTTGACACACTAATTGCACACCTGACATTATTGCCATTGTTTGAGTAGAGAAGAACGTTTAGCATGGATGACATAAGATTGCTAACTGTGCATGTGTGTTATTTTGTGTGTGTGTGTATGTGTGTGTGTTAAGCCATATTTGTATGCACGTGTGACGTTGCAAATTCTTCTTGTGTGTGTGTGTGTGTGTGTGAGTGTGTGTGTGAGGGGAATAGGCCAAGCAGGTGCAGGTGAGTGAACACAGTGCTTCTTTACTGTCACTGTCCTGGCCACGAAGCACATGGAAGTTTTGGACTTGTAAGCAAGTTTGCTTAGGAACGCTCCTTTTTTTGTGTTTGTGATTTTTGTTGTTTCTCTTCAGCACTTTTCACACAGCACCAGTTCAGTAGTGTTAATTCAGCAGAGGTTTTCTCCCCGGGATGCAAGATTTTTCTGCAAATCTTTGAAGTTTTAGGAGGTTTTGCTGACCTTTTGTGATTTGCTGATAATTTATTAGCTCTGTTTTTTTTTCAATGATGCGCAGTACAAATTGAACAAATATCATGGATGAGGATTTTTTTGTTTGTTTGTTTGTTTTTGTTTTGCAGGTTCTTGAATTTAGCTGAGCAGCTCTTTATATATGTTATGTAGAAGTAATCTTAGCCAAGTGTTGCAGTCATCACTAGCTCTTTTTTTCGTGGTTGGGATGAACTATGGTACTTAAAGTTTTTAGGTAATCCCCTCACTGTGGTTATTTTTCATGCAGCGTTTACCACTGAAATTGTTCAGTGAGCTGTTGTGCCCTGGAATAGGGGCAGAGTCGTCCTGGAGGAGACACCCATCAGGATAAAAAATGTCTCATCCTAGGATTTAGGATGATCAGGTACAAGGACTGTGCATTAATTTGTCTCCTTGTAAGGAGATAGATGAAGCTAACCATGACTATCTGAACATTAGTGGAATACTAGTGAGTTATCTAGCTGACTGGATAAACACCCAGTCATTTTGGAATTGCTTTATCCTTTTTTGTGGCCATGGGGAGGCTGGTGCCCATCCCAGGCGATTCTGGGCGAAGGCATGGTACACTCTGAACAGCTTGCCAGACCTTCACAGGGTCGCCACACACACACACACACACACACACACACACACACACACACACACACACACACACACACACACACACACACAC
>JAOUQZ010000019.1:2349404-2363405 GCA_028564935.1 Neosilurus hyrtlii
GTGTGTGTGTGTGTGTGTGCGTGTGTGTGTGTGTGTGTGTGTGTGTGTGTGTGGCGGGGGGGTGGGGGGGGCAGTAAAGAGGGGAGCAGGCTTTAGGGCTCAGTGTGTTAGATGCTCAGAAACACTTCATATGTGTTTTCAACCCTTCTCAAACCAGGAGGATACACGATTAGTATGTTGGGGTGTTTTCCTGATTCTGTTTTTGTTCGTTTGTATGTCTGTGCCCACAAGCGAGGAATCGTGTGGAGGCAGGAGTTAATTAACACACAGCCCTAAAGGACCAATGCATCATATTTGTATTGAACTCTTTTGTTTTGCCTTTCTTTAATTATTTTGTTGACAGAGTAGTTTGTGCTTAGAGTTTGTGTGTGTGTGTGTGTGTGTGTGTGTGTGTATGTGTGTGTGTGTGTGTGTGTGTGTGTGCGTGTGTGTGCGTGTGTGTGCGCGTGTGTGTGCATGTGTGTGGTGTAGTGCTGTGTCTATGTTGATGCTGGAATATTGCTTTGGTCCTCGTTCTGTTTTGATGTAGGTTGGATCTTCCGAACTGATTCCCTGACGTGACATGCTTTGAAGGCGTGTGATGTCATCTGACACTTAATATACATTGCATATGTACAGAAGATGCAAATAGTTTAATGACATGCGGCATATTAATGAGCAGCTTAAATCAGCAGCAGAAGTTAAATAACCAGTCCATGCAGGAATTTATAATCAATTCACACAAATTTAACCAATCCTCGGGCATCTCGCAGTTTCAACCAATCAATGCAACTTTTACACAAATTTAGCCAATCGTTGTATTATACTGTGTGTTTCTCCATTTACTGAATTGATGTAAATCTAAGAAAGGAGGACAGTAGATCATTGTTCTGTGTACGACGGTGGCGTAGTGGTTAGTATGTCCACCTCACAGCAAGGTACTGGGTTCGAGTTGCATGTTCTCCCTGTGCTCCCTGTGCGTCTCCCTGTATTTGGGTTTCCTCCCACAGTCCAAAGACATCCACCTTTAGGCTAATCAGCTGTTGTAAATTGCCCCAAGGTATGAGAGTAAATAGTTGTGTATGTAAGTGTTGACTCGAGAGCTGTTCTGGATGTACCCCACTTTCGCCCAGAGTCAGCTGAGATTTTAGTGAACAAAGAAGGCAGTGGTGGCTAGTGGTTAAGGCTCTGGCTTGCTGATCCTAAGGTCAGGGGTTCAAGCCCCAGTACCACCAGGCTGCTACTGGTCGGCCCTTGAGCAAGGCCCTTAACCCTCATTTGTATAAAAATATTAGATGTAAGTTGCTCTGGATAAGGGTGTCAGCCAAATGCCGTAAGTGTAAAGAGAGCTGGATTATAATGCATATATTATCAATAGGGGTGTTTAGGTGATATCCAATTGAATTGATTCTCACATTCCCTTTTATAAGAGTGTGCTGTGGTTATGACTGTTTTAAACTGATATATAGTTTTAGAAATTTTAGAAAAATTGTGTCAACTTTTAGCTTTATGTTCACATCTTTTTTTAAATTTCTTTTTTTTCTGTGAAAGAGCATTGCTTTATTGACTGATTGATTCAATTTGGTATTTGATGTTCTCTGTGTAATGATACATCGTTCAGCCTGGATTACTTTATTTTCTGAAATATGTTATGGCCGTGAGTTCATATGGACCATTTAGCATAAAATTTTTGTCCGAAGAGGGAGTCCAGAAAAGCAGAAGCCCTATTTCACTCACTACAGGAACCATTTCTGTCTATTTTAATATTAAACCAGAAAACTGGTTTACACCTTAATACTCATGTATCATCAAGCTACACTTGAGCTTGTACTTTACTAGAGCCATAGCACTGCAAATTATGGATTTTTTCTTCAGGGTTTTAATTTTACAGTTTGTTTTCAGGGACGAGATTATGGTTAAGGATTTGCTACATGTCCAAACCTGCCTGCAGTCATTTTCAAGCTGCAAAACCTAAGGAAATTTACAAAAGTGCATTTTGTGTTGCATGTAATTTAAACACGTGACAGAGTAACACACAAAGTACAGAAAGCTACATACAACCATTCACGTCTGAATCGCAATTCTTATTGATTGCCATTCTGAATCGATCAAAATTTTCAAGAATAGATTTTTAAGAGGACGTTTTTTCGAACATTTCCAACCTTACTCACAGCACCTACCGTTTGTCCAGACACGGACTCCGTTGTGAATTGTTCCAGTGAGAGCCGTGTACAGAACTAGCTTTTAGCCTAGCTTTGACATGGATGAGGAAAAATAAATAAAGCCAGCTTCGTCTTCGCTCAAGGCAAATACTTGCACTTCGGATTTTACAATTTCCGGGTATTAATTAACAAAATAAAAGTCAAGTATTTCGGGAACACTTCAAATGCCTGAGCCCCAACACTTCAAATGCCTGAGACCATCACCCAGAGCTAAAAGAACCGGAGCAGCAGCACGACCAATGCACACTCCATCACTTCACTAAACTCCCAACTAACTCTGAACGAGCAAAGCGGATCAGTACATCTACAAAACCAGCTGTCTAGTAATATCATTTCTTTCTTTCTTATAGAAGAGTTGTTTCTAGCTTATAGAAGAATGTAGTTACTTGTGAAATTGGCTCCCTTTGTTTGTAATGGTTATGAATCAAAAATCTGTTTGAATCGAGAATCGAATTGAATTGTGAGTTGTTGTTAGATTCAAATCCCTATGCATCGGGTAATGCAGTAACTTTTGTGTGATTTTATTTGTGTTATTTTTTATGTCAGATCTGGCAACCCTGATCATATTGCATATGTCACAAACACACAGAGCTTACAAGGAATTCAACACAAAACAGGACTTTTGTGACATTGGCAGTTTTCCAATCATTAAAGCTGCAGTTGGCCATAAGGAAAAAAATGAAAACAGTTATTCTGAGCACAGCAGGCTTCGTTAAAACCAGTTAATAACCCAAAGCACAGCAGCCATATTAATTCCTTCCATTTACTTGTTCTGATACAAGCGGCTTTATTTAATCCATTTGTAAATTTAAGTCAATTTACAGCATTAAGACATTATTTAAAACTTTCATTTCCTCTTTAGTTTTGATACAACAGCAGCAGAGTGCATTTAGTAAATGACATTTAAATGGAATCTTAATTTCAGACTTGCTGTGAGCATATTTTACTATCACCTGCACCACCCGACACACACACATCTGGCCCTGAGACTGCATGTGACTGACACCGAAACCTGCGTGGTAGAAACTTGGCTACACCATTGACCAAGAGGCTACAAAGAGATGATCTTTAGCAGCTTTCAGAGAAGCATTTGGAGTTCTCTTGAAGAAAGATCCTAAGGGCTGCAGAGTTTACAAAGCCCTGCAAACTACTCGCTAGCCATCGGAAAGCTCTTGAAAGCTACAAAAGCTCCGACACACATGGATGAAGATGCCTGGTTCAGAAGTGGGCAGTATGGAGATAGCACCCCAGGCGCAATGATAAAAGTTTCAGGGCCTGAAGAGAATTTTTTTCAATTAAAATGCCATGTAATAATCCTGCCTCACTTGCTTGACCTGTACAGAGAAATTTTGCATTTAACTCAGTCTGTACTACAGACATTGAGCTGAGAGTTCTCTGTAGACACCTCACACTCGGTTAATTTTCTGCAAAGGAACAAAGTCCTTATTCACTCTGTGTTTAGTGAATAAAGATTATAATTTACATTCATATGTTACACAGGATGCCGTTTTACCGAAGTATTAAAAAGTTTGGGGTCTTCACTTATTTGACCTTAAACTATTATTAAGTCTAAAAATATGAAAGTACACAAAGTAATTAGATCATTTAAAAGTGCTACACATCAATTACAAATAAAAGAATGGTGGGGAAAATGAGGAGATTAGAAAACATGAAGAAAAGATGTTGTGTGTGTGGGAGAGAGAGAGATAGAGAGAGAGAGAGAGAGAGAGAGAATTGGGAAGTGAGAAAGTGAAAGGGAACTGAGAGATTATGAGGGGGAAATATTTATTCTTTACATATTTAAAAGTCCTATCTTCCGAGTGTGGTTCTACTTATAACCCTTTTTTCTCGGTTCTCACTTGTGGGGTTCTGCATATAACCTTCAAATCTTACCCTAAAGAGACAAACGAAGAAGCCCACAGTATGTGTGTTTATGTGTATACGTGTGTTGTGTTGCATAATGTTCATGTTCATCACAAAAAAATGAGATGGGTCAGGTGTGTGTTACACTCATTATCCTTCTCCAGCTGTTCAGCTGCTGTTTTTACCCACAATCCCTGATGCCAAGTAGAGGTGTTAGTGCCATTCATTACCATTTCTAACCTTTTCTTTAACACATCCCGTACCCGATTATCTGTCTTTCTTCCGAGTACTACTATTAAGTCCATCACTCATTGCTTTCAGTATTTTGACTAAGTTTGAAAACCAGTATAGAGCTTTCCACTGAAAGATGTTTGAAAACCCAGATAAAACAGGAATGTTTGTAATATTGGTGTTAGTGTCCTAATTTGACGAATAGCAGTATAAATATATATATATATATATATATATATATATATATATATATATATATATATATATATATATATGACTGTAAATTTTCTTATTGCTATTGTAATACCCAAGCTTTGAAAGCCCGGCTTAAATAATTCTTGTGATAATTAATATTAACTCATATATTTTTCATTTACATGGATGTTGAACAGATAATAATTTTATTTTATTTTCTTTATTTCTCAGTATTTTTTCCACGATTTCTTACAGCCATCACATGAGCGAAGATGCAATAAACAATGGAAGCAAAACATGGACATTCCATTCAGGTTGTGTAAATACTAGATTTTTAGGGCAAACTACGTGAAAGCAACCATGTGTTTGGGGTGAATTGCAGTGCTAGTAGAAATAAACTACAGCACCTATTCAAAGTTTTAGTGAATGTAGAGCTTCCCTAGAAGCTGAAATCTAGATGCTGTTGTCTTGTGAGCATCACATCAAGATAACCTGTAATAACAAATCCTTAATGTTAAATGTGAACATTCAGTGCATACATCAAACATATGATAAAAGTTATCTTATTGTATTATGATGCTACATGTAATATATTATTAAAAATACATAAAATAGGCTATTAAATTATCAATTATGCTTGAAATTTTTACAGTTTTGTCCCTCAAAAAAGCTATAGACTGATTTTTTTTTTGTCAAATATTATAAATGTTCTATATGGAGCTGTGAAAGAAGTATTTTTAACATTGTGAGTAATTACGGGATGAACCTTGGTGCTATTATTTAGAGGAGGCTTTACCCAGTATTAATTGTAAGGTTGCTGATAACGTTCAGTTCAGTCTGTTTAAGCTTTATTATGTGTATTAATTTTTCAGGACATTCTGGAGTAACTGTAACACCAAAGCAGCATTCTACTTAACACTTTCCTTTATGTTATTAGACGTCAAATCTATTTTAAGAGATGTGAATTTTTATGTAAGCTGATTGGCCGTTTGATTGGGAACACTATATACTAATATAAGGTAGGGCTTAGTACACAAGGTGTTGGAAACATTCCTTTATATATTCCTTTATTCAAACCTCACATGATTGGTTGGTGCAGACTTATTAGTTGCACAAGGTCTGGTTTTACGACATCCTGAAATCCCAAACGTGCGCTATTGGATTTAGATCCGGTGACAGGAAGCCACTGAAGAATGCTGAACTCGTGTCATGTTTGGAACCAGATTTTCACAACTTGATGTGCATTTGTGGTTTGACACACTGTCATGATGGAGGTAGCACAAATTATAAATTGTGGCTATGAAAGGATGCACAAGATCATAAAAAATTCCTAAATACTCAGGCTGCAGCAATAATACAACTTTCAATTAAAGATTAAGAAGCCCAGTGTGTGGAGTGGTTAGCATGTCCACCTCACAGCAAGAAGGTCCTAGATTCGAGTCCCGATGCTTGGGCGTTTAGTGTGGAGTTCGCATGTTTCCATGGGTCGCGGGGGTAGCAGCCTAAGCAGTGAGGCCCAGATGTCCCTCTCCCCAGCCACTTCCTCCAGCTCTTCCAGGGGCCACCGATGCGTTCCCAGACCAGCCAAGAGAAATAGTCCCTCCAGCATGTTCTGGGTCGACCCCGAGGCCTCCCCCCGGTTGGACATTGTCCGAAACGCCACACCAGGGAGCCGTTCAGGAGGCGTTCTAATCAGATGCCTGAGCCAGTAGAGCCAGTGAATGAACCAGTTCAGCAAAAAGTATACAACTGAAAGTGAAGAGAATGTGAGCTGCAGCGGATCCAGGAAAACGCTCTCAGTATAGTTTTTTTCTCATGTAAATAAACACACATTAGTTACAGAAGAGAAATAATCAAGATGATTTGCATTAATCGTATGATGGGGCGATATCATGACAGGCCTACCAATGTGTGCCAAGAATAAATCCCCAGCACCATTATACCACCACCAGCAACCTGAACTGGTGACACAAGGCAGGCTGGATTCATCCTGATGATGCCAAATTCTGAAGCTACCACAAGTATATTCAGCATATACGGAGGTTCTCTATATTAAGTGATGTTTATTTAATCTTGTGATTTTGTAGCCTCAAATTACTGTTCCTGTCTGGCTGGATTAAAACCCAGTGTGGTCCTCTGCTGTTGTAGCTCATCCACCATAAGCTTTGACATGATATCTGTCTCGATGAGGTGCTTTTCTCCTCATCACAGTTGTAAAGGTGTTTATTTACATTTTTGTAGCAATCATGTCAGTTTAAGCTAATTGTTCTTCTCTGTCCATTGTTACTAGCAAGGAGTTTCCACATGCAGAACCGTCTCATGGGATTCTGCATAAACTGATTGGTGTAGATGTGTGTAAAATTTCCACATCATCAGTTTCTGAAACACTCAAATGAGCTGCTACTGTATTTATACGATTACTGTAAAACAGACAGTGTTTTAGGCATTTTGTCTCTCTTGTGCTTCTGTGTGACTGTTTATATTTCAGAATAACTCTTTTATCTGGTCAAAGTCAATAACAATTGCATTAGTGTTCTGTATATGAACAATAACTCATTAAAATATTAATAACATATTGTTTCTGTAGCGTAAAATAACAACATGAAAAGAAAGACAGACAAAGGATATCAGATGAAGCATGTAATTCAGTGTTTAGTTATGTAACAGACTCAATCTCTTTCCATTAAATACCTGTCCGAGTGTAAATTATGCAGAGTTCCCGTTATCGAATTACACTCATATTATAATAGAATTACTGTAGAGGAATTCATTCAGTGAATGGCATCTACTCATCAGCGGAGGTAAACAATGCTGTAAGACACACACCCTTACACACCCACACACACTAAAATGGAAGTCACCATTCAGTCTCACCCACACTTTTGGCGTATGATTTCTCACGAAAGCTCCTGCATGTGATTATTTTTAGTGCAAGTACCCTGCTATTATCTGATTAGGTGGGAGCAGTGATACTGAGATGCAGTCTTGCACCCCCCCCCCCCCCTCCATCTGTGTATTTTGCATCCTGTATCTCTCTGTTTGTCTAGCTTGCATCATCTGTCTTTCTATTTTCCCTCAACCAGCTCACATTTGTAGTCATCCTCTATCTTTCTGTGTTTCGTTCTCCCTCTTCCTCTAGAGACGTGTCTACCCATCAAGAACATCCCTGTCTTCTTGTGTGTGTGTGTGTGTGTGTGTGTGTGTGTGTGTGTGTGTGTGTGTGTGTGTGTGTGTTATTTCAGTATGATGCTCAAATATCAGTACTATATTGACATAGTGCCCAGTTCTGCATTAACACTTATAAATGGAAAGAGATGTGTGACAGATTGATTATCACCTGGTTCAATCTTAGCTCCTTTACACATTCAGGCCAAATGCAGCATGCTAATAAACCTCTCGTGAATCATTACATTGAATTGAAAGATAAGCAGAGAGATAGAGAGAGAGCGCGCGAGAGAAATAAAACCATCAAAATCTAAAACCTGAGGTGAATCGAAAGAGAGATATGGATAAAGACTTGAACTTGAGTCAAAGCCTTTAATTGTAATGCATTTGCAGAGCTGCTCTCCTGCCATATGGTCTAGCATGGAACATTTAACTTGTCAAGCGTAATGGATTGACCTGGAAGCAGAGTTTCGCTTGGAGCGTTTGCGCCTTTTGGAGAACGTTCTCACCGAAAATTCTTGCTTTCTGTTTCTTTTATCATCTCGAACTATGCTGGGATGCATGGCCAGTTTCCCTTAAGATGTCGACATATACCGAAAGGATATGTAATAACATAGACCTGTCTTTTAGCATAAAACTAATATGAGATCTTAACTGGATAAAAAGAATGTCAATGATTATGTAATTCAGCAACTGTGTTGCTATATGAAATATTTCAAATTTAGTCTGTGTGTGCAATTGGCATTATTATTATTATTATTATTATAGTTATCATATAGTGTATTATTATTATTATTATTATTATTATTATTAATATTAATATTGTTATTATTGTGCTCAAGCTAATCCAACTTATCCTCTCAGCCATGGGGATATTTACATCATATGATACCTCTACATAGCACACGGAAGTTAGATTAGCCTGGCCATAAAAAAATAGTCATTTTCTAGCAGATGTGCTTAAAGCTTATGCAATTTTTCCAATGATTACAGCTCGTGAATTCAAAGATGTCCAAGTATCGGTGAAATACGTTTTGTGATATTCAGTTCTTGGTTCGAATCAAGCACTCTCAGTTATGTAACAGGTCACAAGATTTTCATTTCCATGTGTTTTTTGCTTGCTCTGTAATTTTTGCTTGCTCTGTAATCACAGATGTGCCCAGTGAGTCTACTCTCACTCTTGTGTTGAATTCAAACCATACGATAAATGTGACCCGCTCCAGTATAATACAGATTAAGTAGGAATTTTGATAAAATTTGTTAAGAGATTTTGTTAATATGCTTCAAAATGATATATTTGCTGAGTTACATCACTTTGTATGTCACTAATCAGGAAATGCTACTTTTGGGAAAACAGTAATTACAGTTACAGAACCAGTTTCTGAATGTCCGCATTTGAAACTCACCAGCGTCCATAAACTAAATGAATCCGGCTCTCAACCAGTCAGCACGATCTTCCAAGCATCTTACTAGCAGCAGATGAGTTATATTTACACCGAGTCATGTCTGTTGTGAGGCTTCTCATTGGTTTACATCTGTATGATTTGGTGAATCCTTCTGGGATTCCATAAGTAGGTAGAGTATTCAGTTATCAAATATGGATAATAGGGCAATCACAAAGTGGTATGAAAATTGGCATTATGTGAATATTTCTGTTGTTTTACAACAACTTGGACATGGAACCCTTCCTTAAACAAGCATTTAGCATGGATAGATTGTGTTTATGGATATCTACGACTTGGTCATGTCATAGATTATGCTTTAAAGGATGTATTTTTGGCGCTATCACATTTTCTTCCAGGTAAGCCATTTTCAGTGTACTTTGGCTCTTACTCAAATATTACCTTGTGACTTAATCCGTGTTATGCTGGAGCGGGTCACATATAATCGTAGGGAATTTTTTTTCAAAGGCGGGTTACACCCTGAACAGCCCATCAAACCATCAGAATCCAACACACACAACCATTCAAATCTCATCCATACCTAGGGGCAAAACTGGGAACAGCCATTTAATCTAACGTGCAGTGCCAATTCCACACAGAAACTCCCAAGCCCGGGACTTGAAAACAGGCCCTTTTTGCTCTGAGTCGGACGTAACTACTAACTACTACACCACCGTGCAGAGGCACTCAGCCTAATTCAAGGTAATGGCGTCCTGTAATGCATAATCTTAATGTGTATTGAACCTGTTCTGAGATCAGTAGTTAAGAGGGGCTCAAGATGCGGTGGTGGCTCAGTGAATAAGGCTCTGGCTTACTAAGCCGAAGGTGGTTCAAGGTTCAAGCCCCAGTACCACCAAACTGCCACTTTTGGGCCCTTGAGCAAGGCCCTTATCCCTTAATTGCTCAGTTGTATAAAAATGATAAATGTAAATCACTCTGGATAAGGGCGTCTCTCTGTGTTATAAGTAAAGAAAGGCTTGTGATTCATTAGTGTGTTATAAGGAGAGAAGCTGTACTGAGACCAGGAGTTGAGAGAGGCTTGTGATTCATCAGTGTGTTATAAGGATAGACGCTGTTCTGAGATCAGTAATTAACAGGAGACCGGTGGCATGTTGCTCAGTGCTGGTTTCCCAGACTCCTCAGCAGCTGCAGCATTGTGTTTCCCCAGCTGTTTCTGACACATCACCTGCTCATACACACACATACATACATGCACGCACAAAGCCATCATGGCATCTCCATAATTATAGCCACTAAGGGGGGTGAAGGGGGTGTGTGCATCTATTAGAGTCTTTTGGAAAAGGGAACACACACACATATACATGTGTGAAAATTCAGTATTTACATCATTGGAATTTTTTTTCTGTGCAAATGAAATATTTTCATCTTCATAAATTAATTTCTGGTTTTTGAATCTGCAATATTGTGTTCAGCTTGATTTAAAAAAAGAAAGAAAAAAACTCTTTGAATTTCTTCTAATTTATTGAAGTGACATAGAAATTTTAAATGTTCTCGCCTGCACAATTAAACAATAAACCCGCACTATAATGGGGTTTGCTTTTTTTATTTCTTGTATGTTCTTTAGATGCCAGTTTGGATTGTACTTTTATTTGTTTCACTTATTAATTAAAATCCACATATGAAAACTTTTCAATATCTCTTCAACAAAAGTCAGGAACAAAAAACGCTTTTTGGGGAATGATTTGGAAGTTGTTAGTTTAATACACACACACACACACACACACACACACACACACACACACACACACACACACACACGCATGGTGGCAGTTTAGAGACACCAGTGTGCCAAAATGAAGCTCCTGGCAGCGTCTGAATGGGAAACTTTGGGTAGGAGGTGAGAGAAATGCTTTAATTATCAAACTTTCCCTAATGTATGAGTCTCTATTTTTTACTCTCTAACCATTATTATGGTCGTGGCGAGGCTGAAGCCTATCTTAGCCGACACTGGACGAAGGCAGGTGTACAGCTTGCCAGAACATCACAGGGCATCACATGCACAACCATTCACACCCACACTCCCACCTAGGGTCAGTTTGAAACAGCAAGTTGGCCTAATGTGCATGTCTTTGGACTGTGGGTGGAAACCAGTGTACCCAGAGGAAACCCACACAATCACAGGGTGAACATGCAAACTTCACGCCAAAATGCCCGGGACCCGGACCCTGGACCTTCTTGCTATGAGGCGGACGAACTAACCACTGTTTTTTACTCTAAATCACTAATATTTAAAGCGCTAAGCCTTCTTCTTATATCTAGATTATTCATCAAGGGCAGAATAGACACTAGCTTATTTGGTTTGCCACCAAACGCTGTAAGAATATATTTTATACCTGTCAATCTCTTTTCCTGTGGTTTTTATTACATATTTATAGTTCTGTAACTGCTTTGTGGTGTCACACCTACGTATGTTATGCGAAGCTGTACATAAATTATCCAGACTCACAGTGTAATTTATGCACTTTGACTCAAGGCTTCATGTAAGTGTTTTAATAAATGTTTCCTGTTCAACCTAAATGTTTACTGATGAAATTTACATGTCCATTACAAGGGAGATTTGCTTGAACAGGTTTTCTGTTTACTTCTACAGTGAAAAGGGTTAAAATTCTTGTCTGTTGTAATCACGCATATGCTACAGATGTAGTACATTAAGAAGAGTGGGTTCAAAACATTACCGGCCTGTTCCTGTATTTCAAATCATCTTCAGTGACTTAACTATTTTTGATTTACTACTCTGCTTGAGATCACAAAAGGTGACTGTTACAATAAGTATTAAGAGTGTGTGTGTGTGTGTGTGTGTGTGTGTGTGTGTGTGTGTGTGTGTGTGTGTGTAAGAAAGAAAAGAGGGGAGTAATTGCTTTTAGATCATCTCTCAGATTTTTATCGTTTCCTCACACAGGTATTGGATATTCAATTTCAGCATTAGCAGATGGACATCTATCTCTTTCTTGTGCTCTCTCTCTCTATATATAATCTTTTGCTCACTCTGTATTTCTCTCGCTCTCTCTTGCTCTCTCTTTCTATCTTTTGCTCTCTTTCTCTCCCTCTTTCTCTTTCTCTCTATCTTTTGCCCTTTCTCTCTCTTTTGCTCTCTTTCTCTCTCTCACTCTCTCTCTATCTATCATTTTCTCTTTCTCCCTTCTCGCTCTCTCTCTCTCTTTCTCTTTGCTCACTTCCTCTCTCTCTCTCACTTTCTCTCTATCTATCATTTTCTCTTTCTCCCTTCTCGCTCTCTCTCTCTCTTTCTCTTTGCTCTCTTCCTCTCTCTCTCTCACTCTCTCTCTATCTATCATTTTCTCTCTCTCTCTCTCGCTCTCTCTCTCTCTCTCTTTGCTCTCTCCCTCGCTCTCTCGTTCTCTCTCTCTCTCTCTCTCTCTCTCTCTCTCTCTCTCACAATCTCTCTTGTTCTCTTGAGCTCACTCTCCCAGGTGTGCATTAATATGAGGACATTAATATTACAATCCACCCTTTAAAGGCCACACCCCGAAAAAGTAATGAAACTTTTTTCCTGTTTTTCTATTAATTTCGGGCAATAGTAGCAATAATGTTTAACTTTGTATTCAAAGAAGCCCATCGTTTTTTAAATACAGGCTTCTAACTATGGTAAAACTCACTCACTAATTTGCTAAACCACTTAATCCTGCTTGGGCTGCAGGTGGGCTGGTGCCAACACCAGGCCGAAGTGAGGTACACCCAGAACAGCATGAACAGCGCCCTGCTAACACACAAAGACTCACACCTCACACCTACACTCACACCTAGGGTCAATTTAGAATAGCCAGTAAGCCTTTGGATTGTGGGAGGGATCCGAAGTACCCGAAGGAAACCAACACAAGCACAGAAATACCCGAGCAAGGGAATTGAACCCAGAACCTTCCTGCTATGAGGTGGCGTGCTAAGCACTACGCCACTGTGCTGCCTATCATAAAACTCTGAATACAGAATCAAATGACTCAAAATGTTCTCTGACAAATAGCCGAGCAGAATATTAAAGTGTTATAAATGAAGTGATAAATGAAATGATTATATATGAAATGAAACAATATCTACATGTTGCAGAAAATACATGGAATTATTTAATATATTTCAAAAAACAGTATGATGGAAATTGTTACTCGAGAACCCCAGACACCAACCTCCACACGTTCATCAAGACCTCCAGTGTTAAGCCTAGTGGCTACCAGTTAGACCGTAATGCCTGGGTAAGGCTAAACTGCATCCTTACTGCCTGGGGTAGGACATGATTCTACCAGAAATCCGTCGGGTCATTTGGGTCTGTGGACTGGCAGAGACATTATGGCACGTATTACAGGAGTGCCTACCCTACGGGCTGAAGGGTCTCATTGAACTTGACGTCCCTACAACTAGGTGGCTCCAAGCAGACATCCCTTTGTGATAGAGGTTATATGAAAGAAGAGGAAACCAGTATTTTAGATATTTCTAAGATTTAGGAGATGAGAATTTAAAGTAATCCAAGTTTAAATAAATAATAATGATATAAATGTTTTACAAATAGTTTTTGACTGTAAATCAGGCCCGGAACATTTGTACATCTGTACGTGATTTTGATGAAGGGTTTATTTAAGTGTAGCTTCTGAAAGAAGACATGAGGGAATGTTCGAATCATTTTGTACGACAGCAACAGAGAGACTTTCTCTGCTGAATTATGTTTATGGAACAGTGTTTTTATTTTTCCTGATCAGGAATAGAGAGTGGGGGTGTGTGAGTATTATGAAGGCATATGGTGAATACAACAAGAAGCTGAAGTGAGGGGGATATATAGTGCTACCAAAAGTGAGAGGAATCCACGGGTGTGTGTGTGTGTGTGTGTGTGTGTGTGTGTGTGTGTGTGTGTGTGTGTGTGTGTGTGTGTGTGTGTGTGT
>JAOUQZ010000019.1:2444109-2454839 GCA_028564935.1 Neosilurus hyrtlii
ACACACACACACACACACACACACACACACACACACACACACACACACACACACACACACACACACACACAAGCAAATTTTACAATTACACAGTAGGATTAGGAATAGAACATTAACAGTCACACATATTAAACATGCAGTATATTTAACCACATACACAAACACACACATGCATACACACTTACTCACTTTTCCACCAAAGAAAAGAAGTAATTATGACCCACTGAAAAACCCAAAGCTGCGAATCTATAAAAGATGATTAAATTGATTGTATATGAGCAAGGCGGTGATGCATGAGATTTGGCCTTGTTAGAAGGAGTTAGCACTTTCTTTTTTTTTTTTTTTTTAAAGGAGAAAACTCCTTGGCAAGTCTTCAGGCCAGCGCAGCCCAAGCCAAGGGCTTAATGAGGTGTTAAGAGCTATAAAATAAAATTTTAAATAAAAGTAAACGTAGCAGTGAGGCGTAAGCAAGAAGGAGACATGAGCAGCATAAATAACACACTGCTGCTTTAGCTAAACACACACTTTATGAATAGAGCTCTGCAAAGCCACTGCGGTTTGGCTTTGTCCCTTTAATAAGTAGGGTTTTCATCCACCTGTTTCTATTCTCATAAAACATGAGTGTGCTTTTGCCCCATAGCAGAAAGAATTGGGGGAGCAGGCGCAGAAGAGCGATAGCTGTTATTACATAGCAGTAAGACAAGTTAATATACTTATGTTTCTGTTCACTAAGCAGAGAAAAGAGAGAGAAAGTGACGGTGCGGATTAAGTTATTTACTGCATTGTCTCTTTTTTTTTATATCGAACGTCCATGCTCCAGCTGCTCTCTACAATGTGTGTACTACAGTTTAGCCTCCCACCTCTTAGAATGTGAGAGGAATTTACCAGCCGATTTCGATGCCTGTTTTAGTTCCCAGTACTGGCATTAGTTCCAAGTGAAGTCATTTCCTGCTAGCGGAGAGAATTGACGGCTTGGTTGAATGTTGCAGGTCCTAACCAGAAACACACCTTCCAGGCACGGTGTGGAAAAGATAAATCAGTTAAACCCTCATATGCCCAGAGAGAGAGAAAGACTTCTCTCCACATTCACGCATTTGTTTTTTTTGAGGGTTTTTTCGCCTCCTTTTCTCTTCCATATCAGCTCACTCCAGCTGTTAGGAACCCAAACTAGCCCTCCTACTCTTTTTTTTCTGTTTCTCTCCTTATGTCTTTCTTTCCGTCCCTAAGTCACTTGCAGTCAGTTGAATTACAGCTAACATTGTTGAGCTTCCATGAACAATATCGTCAAAGTGCTGAAATTTACGTTTCAAAGGTTATGTGAGTTAAAGTTTCTAAACATTATTAGCAAACATTAAAATAAGTAGCAACCCAGTGAGTTATCACTTATCTATAAGTGCACAGTGGAAGCGGGAAAAATCTGCATGGTGGTATACCATGATAAGGAGATCTAAAAGATGTTTTTACACTATAAACAATATGCTATGAAAGGAATATATAATTATAGAATAAAGTAATGAAAGATACAAAGTGGAGTTACTGTTTCCACCCCCAAATACAAGTTTCTTTTTTACATACCACAGTAATTTGCCCACACTAACAAATCACAATTTCCTAACATTAACAGCAAAAACAAATCAGCTTGTCATGTAACTGGGTAGCTGGAAAGCATAAAATATGGTGAAAAAGCGAGCTGACAGTCGGTACTCCTTCCATAAATGTTAAATAAACACTTATATAATTAAAACAAAAACAATGACTTGTTCTTCTTTGTTAAGTAACATTTTTTAAAAGATGTTTATTATTAGGCAAAGATTATATTAATATATATAAATTGTCCACTATATAGTACAATGTACAATGAGATTTTACTCTAGAAATAATAACATATTAAAGAAAGGCACCAGAGTGCAAACCTCCACCAAGCCAAAGAAATTTATTTACACAGCACCCTCTGCTGTTCTTCCACACTAAAATTGGGAGTTCCCATGCTACGTTTGTGCAATCTGGATCACATCCAAATAAAATTTGGTCCGACATCAAAGCTTCTGATACTGAATACACATCACAGATTTTCTTCATATGCAATGTAGTTTGACAAGTTTAGGTTTTTTATTTTTTTTTATTTTTATTTTTTTTTAATGTTTTTTTTTTTTAAGTTTTGATCATCATTAAGGTTAAGGATTTTTATTTTTATGTCATCGTATTCTGATCAAAATTTCATGCATCCTTGGGTGAGCTACCCATAATAAAAATCTCAGATCGACCTTTCAAATACAGTAGACAGGAAGTCAGACAGACAGACAAACAAACAAATGAACCCACATAAATGAAAACATAACCTTCTTCCCAGAGGTTTTTAATGTTACTTTTCTTTAAACCTTCTGCTTAAAGTCGATCTTCACTACAGATGCTATCCTCTGTTACCCCCCCCCCCCCCCCCCCCCCCCCCCCCCCCACACACACACACTCACACACACACACACACACCCCACCCCAGTTGAGTTCTTTCCATTTATTTTTCCGTCTTCTGTCATTCAGGGTGTTGTATAGACAGAGTGAGATGCTGCACACAGCCACTGGCAGTAACACTGAACAATGAGGGCCGTGTTCCTCTTTTAGACCGAAGAAAAAAAGAGAGTGTGAGTCAGGGGTGGGGTTGGGTGGGGTGGGGTCTATAGGCCTTTTGTACCCCACAGGGATTGGACGTCCTCTCGAAAATCTGTCGCACAAACAGATGCAAACCTAAGCAAAAACATACTTAGCATACATGCATTTAATAGCACCATTTTGCTGACATGCACTATCATGCATAATGTGTATAACAAAATACTTAATATCTAAATATATTCAACATCCTTTCATTGCTTGCTCACATGGGGTTTGGGTTTTGACCTTGAGTACCATGAACAGGTTCTAGCGTTCCTCAAATGACCTTTAAGGCTGATTTTGTCTCAAATTTGTAGTATATATTTTCTTTCAGTGGATACACAATACTTGTTTTTAATTATTAAATTCAGGAAACCTCAATTAATAATTAAAAATTTAAATAATCCATTTTGTACTGTATGATATTTGGCTTGCCTCAGGTTTAAACACTATTCTTTAATAATCATCAATTATTTTTTTTATTTTAATAATCAATTAAAATGTCCTGTTAATTATAACTTTATAGTATAATAGTCATTTAATTATTTAAAAAAATACTTTTTGATACTGTATGCTTATAAATGTCATATCAGTGTTATGACATTTACTCTTATGAAACGTACCATATATAACCATAACTTCTGCATAGTCCAAGTTATACCATAATAACATGGATAGACATCCAGTTTTAAGGTAAAGGTTATTTGTCTCCTACTCTGCAGCGCTCTCCAGTGGACTGCAGGGCCAGAGCACATCTTCAGTGAGCTCAGAAATCAAATCAGAGGACGAGGGAGACGAGAACCTGCAGGACACCAAATCTTTGGAGACCAAGAAGGAGGACGTGGACAACAAGGAGCTGAAAGCTATAGAGAGGTCAAGATCTAGGTAACCGTTAAAGCTGAGTGCTCGCTTCATTTAATTCCTTCACTGGATTTTGATGAAGTGACCCACATGTCGTGTGAGACAGCTAAATGCAAAAAACTAGTAAAGAACTCTCACTAAGTGAAAGATCAGATTCCTCCATTGAATATTTACTGTTTTCATAATACGTAAATCACACACATGCAGAAAACTCAAAGTCCACAATTAAAAATCTTTCATTCATTTCATTTCATCCTCAAACCATTTCACAATATTAAAGAATCGTTTTAGAAATTTCTGAATTCAAAATTTGATCCAGATCATCTTTAAACAGGAGTTAAAGTCAAGTAGTAGAAATTTCAAAAAATATTTTCCATTCACAACTTTTTGTGTAATCCGGCTTACAAACACGCAAACCTAACCAAAAACATAACCTCCTTGGTGGGGTAGAAAAAAAAAACAACAACAGAATGCATGTGAATACAATGTTCATGACATGAAATATACTTGTAAGCATTTCACAGAGATGTAAAAATAATTTGTGAATTATTTATTTAATATTTTATCAAACAAATAAGTACTCACAGACGTTGTCCCTGAGATATTCCTCGTCTGTCCCGGTGTTGAGCCGGGTTTTAGCTGTCTCTCACACATAAGAGTAGGGTAGACAGAATCCCAAAAATACTCCCAAATACCTCCAGGATAAACTCCACATTTACAACACACCGGAGTTTGTAGCTTTTCACCTGGACTCTTCAGTTGGACTCCAATCTGACAGCCAGTAGTTCGTTTGTGGGAAGGCTTTGCTTGGCTTTTTGTTTGTTTTTTAAAGTTTATGTTGTTATTGGCAATGCCAGTACAATATCATACTCTAAAATTATTGTGCTTATGACAAGAAGGATAATTACTGCAAACTATAACTGATGAACTGTTATGAAGGTGTAAATATTTTTTTAATATATGTAATGGGTATTATATTTTAACTTTACTTGAAATAGCTTTGTGAAACTTTTTTGTCCAGGTGTATGTTATTTTTTCTTCACTGAGCTGTAATGAAGGAGGGTTACGGAAGCCATTTTAGATTTCACCTAGAAGTCATTAAACCATGGAACAAATGTAAGATCAAGCTAAATAGAAACAGGAAGTGGGTAAATAATGGGGCAGCCATTGCCTAATGGTAAGTGATGTAGGTTTGGGACCAGAAGGTTGCTGATTCGATTTCCAAAACAGCAAGAAAAATGTATGGCAGGGGGAAGTGAGCTGCACCTTCCCTTCCTCCACCTTCATGGCGGAAGTGCCCTTGAGCAAGGCACCTAACCCCAACTGCCTTACAGGCACAGCAGTGTGGGGCAGCCCACTGCTCCGAGTGTGTATGTTTACGTGTGGGTGTGTGTGTGTGTGTGGGTGTGTGTGTGGGTGTGTGTGTGTTTCACTTTGGATGGGTCAAATCCAGAAGCTAAATTTCCCTTGTGGGATTATTTAATTCCTTCATTCATTCATTCATTTTCTGAACCACTTAATCCTAATTAGGGTCGCGGGGAGGATGGCACCCATCTCAGCCGACTCTGGGCGAGGGCAGTGTACACCCTGGACAGCTCGCCAGGCCATCGCAGGGCAGAAACATTATTTTTAATGACTGTATTGGGCCAATCAGTGGACTGCACTATTGTTAGCTCCACCCTCATGTACCAGCCAGGCTCTCATGGTTCATGAACAAGAAGGGTAGCAGTTCAGCCTGGGTACTTCGGGAAGGCATGACTCATCATGCCTTGGTGGGAACAACAACAGCATGGAGGATTGTGGGTAATTTGCACTCCCTACTGACAAATAAAATTTTGAGGAGTAAAACTGGTACTCAATTAAAGTCAGTGTGACACCCTGAAGTACTGTTCAAAATACAATGTACAAAATAAACAAGTGTGTATTCAATTCATCAGGTGATGTGAATGAAAAGCTTGTCACAATGGCTGTATTGATATACTGTCATGACTAATGAGTAAATAATTCATTCCAAGCCTGTTAATAATAATTCTTTTAAAAATGTACCACTGTATAAAAATTTGTCGCTGTATTTGATCACCTGGATGGATCATCGTTTTAGTCCTATGTGTATCCCAATGTTCCCATACTGAATGATTACTAAAAATTATGATCACCTTAGTAGTGGACTCACTTTCTGAATCTTTTTTCTTCTGGCCATTCCGTATCACACATTTGCAGCACCAATGATGATGAAGATTTGACTCCGGAGCAGAAGATCGAGCGAGAGCGTGAGAGACGGATGGCGAATAACGCACGAGAGCGTCTGCGTGTGCGAGACATTAACGAGGCGTTTAAGGAGCTCGGGCGCATGGTGCAGTTGCACCTGAAGAGTGATAAACCACAGACCAAACTGCTCATCCTGCACCAGGCCGTCGCTGTCATTCTCAGTCTCGAACAGCAAGTCCGAGGTCAGTAACCTTCAAGTACATCTCATTGTAACTCTGTGAACGTAAACTCTATCTTTATGTCAAGGACTGTCATAAAAATCACTATTCACTGTGCAGCTCAGTTGAGCTGGCCTGGAGTCAAACACAGATTTAGTGAAAATAAATCTGAACCGATCAAATGTTAGTTTCCATTTTTCAATGTAATTATTTTCTTTAAATATTTTCTTTTCCTGTAGAAGATCGATACACAAATATTAGGTTTAATTTAAACCTCACAGCAAGAAGCTCTCGGGTTCGATTTCCGGGTTCGGGAGTTTTTTTGTGGAGTTTGCACGTTCTCCCGGGGCTTGCATGGGTTTGCTCCAGGCACGTCGGTTTCCTCCCACAGTATAAAAACATGCACAGTAGACTGATTGGCTGTTCCAAATCGCCCCTAGGTGTGAGTGTGTATACGGTTGTATGTGTGTTGACCCTGCAGTAGCTTGGCGAGCTGTCCATGGTGAGATGGTCACCAGCCTCCCTTGCGACCCTAATTAGGATTAAGCGGCTTATAAAAATTAATGAATGATGAATGATATATAATCACCCAGTCTTGACCACCCACAAAGCAGCAAGGGACTCTAGCTTTGATCATAAGCCAATCTTTTTAGTATTATCCTTATTTAATATTTATTTATTTAATGATTTAAGTTTTGCTCCAATAATTCTATAAATTTTATTCTGTATTTAGGTTGTTAGGTGCTTGTGACCTTTTTTATTGCATAATGTGGAAAAATTATTCTCTGCAGTTTTACCTAGAACCACTTGGTGGCACTGTCTCAATTTAACACACTCTGAGTTCTGTTAAAAAATGCACACTGATGCACAGTGGGTTTATTGTAATACGGATGTGTTGAGTAATTGTGTGTCTGTGTGTGTGACACAGAGAGGAACCTGAATCCAAAAGCAGCGTGTCTAAAAAGGCGAGAGGAGGAGAAAGTGTCCTCAGATGCCCCGCCTCTTTCAATGGGTGGAGCTCACCACAGCATGGGCGACGCCTCCAATCCAATGGGACAAATGTAAAAAGCCACACCTCCTCCCTAAATGGTCAGATTTCACTTTACACTAATCTGCTGTTGCTCATGTGTACCGTGTTACCTGGGAAAAAAAAAAACAGACAAACAAACAAAACAAAACTCAAATTGATTCCACAAAAAAAATTGTTAATCTGGATTAAAAAAGTGAAATTGTTTTCCAATTTTTTTTTCCAGAAAACCAGATTTATAACTTAACAAAAGGGTGAGAAAATGAGCATAGCTAGTTCATTCAGCTGATTGGAACCACATTGTTGTGAATGGCAATAAAATCGGAACAATAGAGTTCAATATAATCCTCCACCCTCATTTAACGCTGGGTACATTCTAACAACAGATTGGCAGTAAGTGTGTTTGCAGTGTGGTTTTGCTGGTCGATTTGTCGTGTCTGAATGTTTATGATGTGTTACAAAATCCTAGTCATGAGGGGAAGTAAACTGAATATCTTAGAACTGTATTTATATAATGTAAACGGGTTTGAGTAATATCATTTGGAGTTTCATAACATCTAAATATAATAAGCTTAATGAACAGATAACAGTATCGTCTTTCATTTACCGGCCGGTGTAACACTGTGGAATAACCACTAACTGAATATTGCTGTGAACACAATCAGCAGTGCAACCACAACTTAGGCATGGGGTGGACCAGAACCCACCATATTAAATATCTCTGTTTGCATTCACAAATTCTGTGTTTGTGTACTGGTTCATTTACAGTCAACGGAAAATTAGCTTGTCATATCTCAGATTTGTGTCTAAACTCAAATAAATTGTCTGGAAAAAGTTAGGTGTAAAAAAAATGTACACTTCCTTATAAGACTGACTGTTGATATGTTTAATAAAATATCTATAGCAAAGCCACACTTGTACAGATTTTCCCATTATGTGTCAGGATGAGAAAATGTTTAACTGGACCTTAGATAACAGACAGCGCACTTTTTAGATGTAGAGGTTTTTAAAAATGTCAGCAATGTTGAACTTTGAATGCTGGCACATTGTGTCAAAGGTTATTGTCATCAGCCCAGTCTATCTGACGGATATAGACAATAACTTTACAACATGAATACAGTGCTAGTGATATTATATAGGATACGACAGAAGGGAAGCCGTAGGGCGCCGTGGATTCGTTTGCGTCACCAGCTATTAAAAACTTCCCCATATAAACCCCGATATCGTCCTATCCCACAAAGTTAAAGAATCCTTTAAAGCACAGGTGTCAAACTCAAGGCCCGTGGGTCAAATCCGGCCCCCCAACTCATTTTATGTGGCCTGCAAGAGAATATGATTATCATATTTTTTTTTGCATCAACCATTACCATGAAATCTATTTCATCATCCTTCCACTAGGTGGCAGCCTATTTCAAGTAAACTGCTAGTCACTCATGATTCAAGAAAGATTGCATGCTAGCTTGTCGCTATTAAGCCTTTTAAGCGTTTTAATCTGAAAATGCAAGTGAATGAAGGTAAAATAGGACAAATACTTAAATGAATTATTTTCCCAATGAGATTTCATGGTTGGCCTTTTAGAATAGATGTTCAGTTATTATTTGGCCCTCGTTCACCTTTAAATTTAGTGATGTGGCTCTCAGTGAAAATGAGTTTGGCACCCATGCTTCAAACAATTCCTGGATCCAGAATTTGATCCGGATGGTCTGCCAAATCTAATAGAGCCTTCCCTGTCCAAAGCCCATCACTGGTAGAAATTTCATGAAAATCCACACCTAACGCCTGCTAACAATCAAACCGAGGGTAATGCCTAACCTCCTCTGTGGTGGTAATGAAATAAGGCAAGTTATTTAGAGAACATATTTGAAACTGATTTACCATTGTCGTTAGAGTTTGAATAAAATATATGGGATTTCATGAATTTGATGGGATTAGTGGAGCAAATGGTGTGTTGTCAATATTTTTTTTTTTAAACCTGGAATTGCACATAGAATTCCTTTCATGCAAATTAAAGCATAAATTATCATTTATATTACTGTATTACCAAGAGCACTTGCACAAGCCCTGCAGTCCTCTACATATCCAAAATGTCAAAAAATGTCATCTCACACGGTTAAAGAATCCTTTCTTTATTCGGATCATCTCCAAAATCTAATGGAGTCTTCCTTGTCCAACGCCCCGCCTCTGATAGAAATTAAAAAAAGATAAACGCATATAACTTGTTGCGTAATCCTGCCAATGAATATACAATCAAACACACAACCTAAAGGTAAAACATGACATGGAGGCAATAAGTCACTGATTGTTATTAAGATATGGAGAAATTAGGAATATTTATGTAGTTATTTACCTTGAGTATGTGTCGTGTGTGAGTTTTTATTCTGTGTTGTTAAGCCTGCATTACTAGTGTGGTTTTGTCTCGTTAATCAAATCTCTCTCTCTCTCTCTCTATCTCTCTCTCTCTCTCTCTCTCTCTCTTTCTTTCTCTCTCCCTCTCAGCTCAAAGTTGCCAGACTTTATGAAAATGATGAGCGACCACTTCCTTTGACAACATCATTTTTCCTCTCCTGAAAGTCTGCTAAACAATCAAATCTGACCAGATCGATCAATCAATCAGATTTCTGATGAGTCACCTTATTTTGTTCATTCCTCTCCATGCTCCCTTATGTTTCCCTTATTTTTTTTAACATAAAAACTTTCATGTGCATTGGCTATGGGGAAAAATATCTTTCCTTTTTAACATTCCCAGTTTTTAAAAAAAAACAGTAAATATTTATGATTGATTTTTCTTTTTTTTTTTTTTTTTGTTTATTTGTTTGTTAGTTTTGTTTTTCTTAATATGTGCAAATGGGGGATATTCAAACATATCATGATGTAAAACATTGAAAAGAAAAAAATCGTGGTTTACTGGCAATCTTTTTTTTTCTTTTTTTTCACAATATGGACAAAAATCCTCTCGCACTTTTCCGAGCAAGTGGATTTGTGTTATCGTTTCTCAAACCAGAGGGAGAGTTAGCCACAATGACAGTGTACAATTTAAAAAAATGTTGTAAAAACTTGCAATAACACTCATTAAAAAAAGTGTACTTCTAACACAGCGGTTCAAGGAGATGCCACTGTGCGTTTTAAAAGGCGTGTGATTACAGCGGGACAGGAAATGACTTTTTAACCAGCAAACTCCCAGGTGTGATGGAGATTTTAAACAACTTCGAAGGTCATTCCAGCACATCGAACAGATTTTATCTTACAGAACGAGAAAATGCTTTGCTTTTCAGAAGTGTAGATAAAGCTATAGTGCAGATTTTTACGCTAGTCTCTCTCCTTACATGTCGGAAATGGCTACATCCAGTAATTTATATCATCAAATCGAACCAGTCTTTTTTTTTCCTTTTTTTTTGTTGTTTGGGTTTGTTTTTTTTCATCCTTTCCCCTTTGTCATGCCCCCAGCAAATGCAATTTTAAACACGCTACACTTGTACCAACGTGCCTTTTAGAGTTCATATCATCACACAGTGCGAGAAGGACGTTATCAGAAACATTTTTTTAGGATGCAAGCTTAGGGAGAATTGTTAGTCATTAGGTCTATGCAGTCAGGTGTTTTACAGCCTGGGATTTAAAAAAAGTCAAAAGGAAAAAAAACGTATTTTTTGGATAAACTGTATTTAATGTACTGTATGCCTATATGTAATTAGAAGGCGTGTCCTGGACAGAGTATCGTTTTATATATATATATATATATATATATATATATATATATATATATATATATATAT
>JAOUQZ010000019.1:2459722-2477107 GCA_028564935.1 Neosilurus hyrtlii
TGTGTATGTATGTATGTCCGCCCGCAGTTAGAAAATGGCTGGTGGAGCGAGCACACACGTTTACTGACCTTTTAGCGTCTTTGGGATGTGTGTGTGTGTGTGCACTGTCTAAATGTACTGTAACAGTTTATGCCAATAAAATAACATATATAAATAACACTAATAACATTACTACAATCATGTCTTCGGACACACACGTGCTCTGTCTAACTTGAAGACAGAGTTGAACGTGTCTTTTTTTTTTTTTTTTTTTTTTTTTTTTTAATTAGATCCCGGTGTTGGACCTATTGGAAAGTTCCTGTCTATGTAAATGTAATGACTATTATAATATTACTTTACTGTAGTACAGCGCACTCGTGGACTGCGGACAGACAATCGCACACAAATTTTTGCCTCTCACAGAACCTTCTGCGTAGCTCACACGAAAGGTAAAATACAAATAAATAAATAAGCACCGGTGTCTAATAAGTGCTGGTTGGCATGGTGGCTCGGGGGACAGCACTGTTGCTTCACAGCGAGAAAGGTCGGGGTTTGAATCTCAGTGCCTTTTTGTTTGAAGTTTGCAGCTTCTCCCTGTGCTTGTGTGAGTTTCCTTCAGGTACTCCAGTTTACTCCCACAGTGGAAAGACAAGCACATTAGGTCAACTGGCAACTCTGTTGTCCATACCTGTTAGTGTGAGTACGTGTTTGTGTCTCTGTCAGTCCTGAAGTAGACTGGCGACTTGTTGAGGTTGTACCCCGTATCTCTCCAAACCTCAGAGAAGAAGCCCCAACCCCGCATTCCAATGCTATGAATATAGATTATGGACAGAGGTGAATTTTTGTATTTTATTTTTTAATTATTCAGGCCACTCACTACATTACTTTTTGATTCGGTGTGTGTGTGTGTGTGTGTGTGTGTGTGCGTGCTGTCTGAATGCTCACATTTTCCTAAAAATAATAGTCATGTGACTAGACCCTTGTATTCAGGTGGAATGTAGTTAATAAATACATGCTCTCACTTTTATGTACTGTAACAGGAGTCTACTGAAAATATCAAAGCTGGTATGTCAACATAGCACATAACTAAGAACAACACACATCATTGTAGTTTATAACATTCCATCAAGACCCCATCATTCAAACTGCAAAAAAAAAGAGGAAAGAAACTCACATGCATTTAAATGTTAAGAACAGGAAAACTCTGGGTCTACATGGGTCACTTGGTGTCTCTTATTTAGTTATTTATTTTAGGAGTTTTCGGTGTAGGGAGGTGGTAGTATCCCAAACTTATAAAGTGAAGCCAGTTGTACCTTAAAAAGCTTCTTCCTTTTCTTATATAGTGTAAAAATATTATGTATAAAATTTTCTGTGTGTAGTATTGTTTATAAATAATGTATTTATGTTTTTAGGTAACATATCTTTCGTTTATTTAGGGATTCGCTTTATTTACCGCGTCAGATTCTTAAAAAATATTAACATGCCTTCAAATGGAAATCAATGAGGCGACTTGTAGCAAACAGTTTTAAATTAAGCCGTGTTTAAGCAAGTCAGACATGCTAATTATCAGTGATTGATTAATTTCTTGTCATTTTATAATGTGGAATTCCACTTATTGGTTCCTTGTCTGCATGTAAAATCAGTTACCTGACATTTTTTCACTCCCTAATTGTAGAAACGACTGAAACCCCCACTAGTTTCTCAGGTATGTTTGAAAGGCATGTTTTCAGGAAAGGAACTTGCACTTTTTTTTAGCTGACATTTGTCAGGCTTTTACCTTTAAGCTGGAAACTTTCACGGCGAACTCACAGCCCCATCACATACACGGAGTAATGATGCTGACAATGTGAGGAATGTCTTTCTTTGCTTGTGTGTAGTAAACTAAAGCTAAAGAATGTTTTCCAGTTTTAAAAGATCCTCAAAATCTGGACATCCTGTTCATACACCATGTGACTAATGTCTGATATCGACCTGATTATTTCACACCTCTATTTGCTACTAGCTTTAATTATTTAATTAAAACATACTTTCTGAATATTTTTGCTAATAATCGCTGATTGTAGCATATTATCCTAGGATTAGACATTAAACCAAACACAAAATTTTTAGCTGTAGAGCATGCTTAAGTTTTCGGGTGTGGTTTAGGTGCGGTGCCATGGACATCACTCCTAAATATTTCTTGTAGGAGGGAGAGGCGCATTAAAAAACACAGAGACGGGCTGTCTAGACGGCCATGTCTACAGATAGATGCAGACTTTATGTGGCTCTCGCCTTTAATCATGCATTTATTTATTTAGTAAACATTATTTTGTCTTCTTTACTGAGTCAAAGCTTAGCGGAATTTAAAAAAAAAAAAAAATTGAATAATGTATGTATTTCCACTATAACTGTGGGATCTACGTCATGTTCCTGACCTCAGGTGCTGAAGTCATTTTAATGTAAATGAAGATAATGGGGGTTAATAGGTTAAGTTGGGCCAGAAGGACATTGTAGGATGACCTTTATGCTGATTCATACTTGGAAGGATTTATCTGGGTTAATGAATGTTGAATCTAATAACATTAAATGTAAAATGTTGTTAGTAATACTCAGGTTTGTTTCAGAGAGTATACAGTCATGATTGCTTGGCTGAGGGATGGCATGAGATCGAATCCTGATATTCACTATGGATCGCCTTACTTCACCATTTGATTTACTTTTTCAGGGTGTTCTCTTTCAGTGTAATGAAGGTGCTCGATCACTGCTTCAGCATTTACCTTAGGCATTAAACTCATTTCTGATTAATCATCCAATTTAGTAATGATGATAACACCAGATTCGCAAGAAGTAAGAAGTTATTCGGGTCCTTTTTTTTTTCTTTTCAGGAAAAGCTACAGATTGACAGACAGGATTTCACAACATGTTACAGATTTCACTGATACAACCTGTGATGATTTGCTTTGTTTAGACATGTCACAACTAATGGCTTCTTAAGTTTTATCTTGGTAAAAGTTTAGGGTGAAAAACACCTCCCCACCTCCTTTTTTTTTTTTTTTTTTAAAGGTTATGCAACACTTGCTTAGCTTTTTATCTGTATTCTGTGTTCTACTGGAACCATTTCCACATCTCATGGTACAATAGGGAATAATAAACTTTGACCTCCAGGTGCTGATGTGGCTAGTTTGTGGGATCACTCAAGCTTTGTGGCAGTTTTTCATTTAGACTGGGTCGGTTTGTTTTCCATCGCATTGTCACTATACTGTTTGGCTTTTTGGAGAACATGTAACTGAAGGATGAAGATGTTTAGCTCAACTAATTTAAATAGGTAATGCTGTATATTAAGGTTTCTTTAACTTTAAATTAGTTAATGCATGACTTTGTAATAAATTTCAGACCTTATATATTACAACAATGTTACCAACTGATAACTGATATTTTGCTAAAATAAAAAAAAAACAAAACTGAAGAAAAACAACTCTATTGACCAATATTCATCCCATTTGTAGAATGATAATTAGGTTGATATGAACCAATATATTACTTTGAACACGCTGTTAACTGACAATACGTTTAGTATGTTTATGTACAGTAAGCTTGTTTTTAGTAATCGATTAAATAAACATTAATCAATGTAGATATGAATTGTGTACTTTGAAATTAATCTCAATTAATACTTTTGGTAACAAACTTTGTTGTAATTTTTGCTATTTGAACATTTGTCCATTTCATGTTATTAAAGTAAATGCTCATTAAGAGCTTCATAAATGTAAGTTAAGTGGTTACTTGTAAAACAAGAAATTATTTTAGCTTTTGTAGGGAATTTCTCAGGTTTGAGTCTTTGAGTACAGTTCTTTATACCTTGGTTTATTCTGTCTGCTCCTCTGAGTCAAACTCTTTTTTTTTTTTTTTTTTTATTACATTTAGTATATTAAAAAGGAATGATGTTTTAAGATATGTAATTTTGCCAAGCTTTTAGTTACATTTTCTGTAATAACTAATGAAATAAAAATAGTTGTTGGACCCTTCTCGCTGTGGGTTCAGCAAAATATTGTGCAAATAACACGACCAGCCATTAAATATTTCATTAGATCCCCATCAGGAGGTAAAAAAGGAAGCTTTGCTAAATCCAGCCGTCCACTTTGCAAACAGGTCTACATGTTCACACTCTGTCTTCATGAATTCTTGGCACTCGGAGCTAATGACAAGTCAACAAACGACCAACATGCTTTCCCAGCATGGTTAAAGCTGCCACGGAAGACGGCAACAACAAACAGATCTGTTTTGGGAATGAAGTTGAGTGATTCATCATTACAAAGGCCTGGAATGCTTTGAGTAAAAGAAAGACAGAAACGTGTGGCCAAATTGCCCTGTGGCTAAATCTACAAGCTGTAGTCTGGATGCATATACAAAAAAACAAGTGATGAGATAAACGACTAGTCATGTCCAACTGATGGAAAACAGGAGGGGTGCTAGGCTTTTGGCTACATAATATGCTTAATACACTCACCAGCGTGATATGAGGTTTTTAGTACAGCATGGTATTTGCTTAAAACATTAAATGCTGTACCGCTGCAGTGGCTGAACAGGTATTTATTCATTTGTTTAGGAAAACTGCTGTTACTAAGAGAGGATGGAGTAGGATTTCTGTATCGTTGACATTAAGTATAGAGTGGTGGTTTACAATCATGAACTAGACTTTGGCATCTCATGCCTCTCAGAAACAGTGAACTAGGGCGTTTTCTGGAATTTCTTCGGGAGGAGAAGTGACTCTTGGACCAGATTCTTCTCTGCTGAGTTGTTGTGTCTTAGCAACAATCATAAACGTTGCAGGAGGAGTCTATGAGCCAATGATGAAGCTGAGATTTGGATGACAGCCAGTCAGACCAGGCATGTTTATGACTGCAGTACGGCAGCGTCGACAGATTAAATAAGGCCTGGGTAGAGTCTCAATTTTTGTCATGAATTCTAGAAAAGAGTTATTTATATTGATTTTTTTAAAACTAGTTTAAACATTTATAAACTACTAACATTTACAGATTGTCTAGAAGTATTTTCAACCTAAATAATGTGGAAATTTATGCTATCTTGAATACCGAGGTACTTTATGACGTGACATTATGGGCCATTTCAAATATGTAATGCAGTGCTATAATACTACGCTAATTATTCCCATTAGCAAATATTCACACCTGCATGACGAAGCATAAATGTTGGAATGGTTTGTGTGGAAGTCACCAGTTCAGATATCTGACACAGGAAAAGAAAAAGCTGTCATGACTCACAAGAGGACATGGAGAATGCCATCATAAAGAATTACATGTTTGAACCTGTGTATGTTAATTGCTCTTGCATCTACTCTACTATTCTAACCTATAATTATTATTATTATCACTCATTTGCCAAACCACCCACATTAGGGTTGTAGGAAGGCTGAAGTCTATCTCAGCCGACACTGGGCGGAGGCGGGTTACACCCTGAACTGCTTATTAGTCCATTGCAGGGTCAACACACAACCGTTCACACTTACACCTAGGTGCAATTTGGAATAGCCAATTAGCCTTACTTGTATGTTTTTGGACTGTGGAGGAAACCAGAGTATCTGGAGGAAACCCATGCATGCATGGGGAGAGACTCCACACAGAAACACTTGAGTTTGAGACTTGAACCCAGGACCTTCTTCTTTTTAATATTATTATTATTATTGTTGTTGTTGTTATTGTTATAGCAATATACAAATATATATTTTCGCAGGAATACATTTAAACTCAAAGTATTAGTGTATGCAATATATTGCAATATTTTATATATATATATAATTATATAATAATAAAAAAAATTTGTGGCGTTTCCAGGAGTTTGGAATCAGTGATTGCCAAATTGTGAGTTTGTCAGCTGTTTTGATTAAAGTATTATCCACTCAGGATAACAACAATTAGATGCAGAAGGCGAGGTGGATGTCTCTAACTGAAGGGGACTATTTAATTCAGCGGCATCTAATGAGGCTGAGCCGCATAACTGTTTTAGTATATACTACACAGGTATAGAAGCAAAAAAAAAAGCACACTAAATTGAGATGTTTGTTTCTTTCTTTTATTTTTAAAACATGACGAATGCAGGTGCGCAAGTATAACGGCATCTCTTTAAATCACGTACGTCATTTCATTATGTACTATGCAGAAACACAAAGAAAATCAAACTAAAATGAGATTTTTATGGTTTATTTTTCTATTTTAAAGTGTGGTGGATGATGCCACCCGCTACAAGTGACAAACTGCTAGTGTCTGTTATTTCAATTTTAATATCATCCACACTGGAAAATGATTTTTAATCCTGAGATAGAGAACCGATGAGATCGTAGTATATACTAATGTCTCTATTCTCCCAGATAGCAAACCAATCAGATGTAGTATATACTAACGTGTAATGTATCTCAATGGACTGAATTCCTATCCAGGATGTATTCCTGCATCACCAGTGTTCCTGAGATAGGCGTCAGATCCGCCATGGCCCTGATGAAGTTAAAGTGCTCACTTAAAATGAATGCTGAAATCAGGAAAATCATTTTAAGAACTAAGATCACCAAGATGAAATGGATTTTTAACCTGAATGGTTTGGTTAAGTGGTCTATGTGGCTATGAAAAAAGAAAATGCATAAACATTGGAAACTTGTCCTTCCTTTTACTTGCAGTAATTTTTTTACAGCACAGCGATTGCATCTAGGCGTGGCAGCATAGTGATCTAAGATAATTACCATATTGGAATGCATATGGATTTGCTGGACTGTGAAAGAAAACCTGAAATTCATTCTAGTGGCAACCCAACTACATTGAAATGGTGTGTATTAAACAATGCCGTGCATCACGCTCAGTCCAATTTGCGGGAAAATGCATAACTGGATAAATCATTTAACTATTCATTTCCTAAGCCGCTTAATCCTAATTAGGGTCGTGGGATCATTTTAACTAAATAGAAACAAATAATTTGATTTGCTGAACAGCTTTAAGAATTTCAGGTTTTCGCTGTGGCAGATAAAATGACACTTATGGCAATCTCTTGTATTTAGATCTCTATGTACACAATATCCATGTATACAAGGCATCCAGAGGGCCTTGATCTTGGAGATTTAGCCACAGCCATTGAACTTACCTCAAGGTGTGTCTCTATAAGTAACAGGCTGTGGGCTGCCGAGCTTCCCTGAGCTCTGCACTTCATTGCTGCTAACAGCTTTTTCGTTTGGCCCATGCCCTCTGCCAGCTTCTTTACTCGTCCAATCTTCGCTTCATCCAACACCGTGATAAGGAGCTTACCTTCTTCTCATTGGGATCTGCAGCCATACCAGCTGCTCGATTCACTCCTGACTGCGGTTGTACTGGAAGATGGAGCTTAGCGAGCAGCGTTATTATAGTCTCACACAGTTTCGCGCATTGATCGTTCCATCATCCAACGCCTGGCAGAACAGACAGCTCGTCATGCTGTCCTGTCATACACAAAGTGTTGCAAAAGTATTACAGTATTAAAACAATTTACACAAGATTAAATACTCAGGAACCATAGCATCTATGACTGAGCTAAAAGAAAGACATCACTAGTTGAGAAGTAACCTGTGCTGGAAGCTTTCTCTTACACAACCACTTACTTACAGCAGTGCTGGAAAGTTTGTGAACCCCTTAGATCTTTTTTATGTGTTACTATATTGCGGATTTATTGAGTCCAAACTCTTTAAGCCTGTATCTCACAGAGCAGCGCGTGCTGCCGGACTCTGTGAATTTTGGCTCTTCCGAGTTTTCTGACAAAAATTATGCAAATTAGGGTTTGCCGTTGTCCTTTTGTGACATCTAGCGATGTTTACCAACAATTAATTACAATGTGTATTCAAAATGTTCAAGTTACTGTAATATTGGACATTCATGTAGAACAGGGACGTCAAACTCTTTTTCACTGAGGGCCACAGCACTAAATTTAAAGGTGATCAAGGGCCAAATAATCACAGAACATCTATTCTAAAAGGGCGTAACAGCGACAAGCTAGCATACGTCCTTCTTGAGTCATGAGTGACTAGCTGTTTACTTGAAATAGGTTGCTGCCACCTAGTGGAAGGATGATGAATTAGGTTTAATGATAATGGTTGATGTAAAGAATGTACGATAATCATATTCTTTGAAAGCTCTTGCGGGCCACATAAAATGTTGCAGCGGGCCGGATTTGGCCCGTGGGCCTGAGTCTGACACCTGTATGGCGGAAGTGTTGCAGTGTAATGATTATGGATTTATTGTCGCATTATAAAGGTTTGTTGCACTTCTAATGACCATCTCTTTATAAATTCTGGTTTAATGGATTACACTTAGTATTAAAATGAAAGTGGAAGTACAATCCCTCTGCCCCACCTATAATCTGTTACCTCTTAAATTTTCCATCCTTGGTACCTTTCTGGTACTCATTCACTTTATCTCACTTTCTCCTCTCTCAACCAGTTATTTTTTCAGTTCACACACTTGCAAACACACCTTTGCTTGCTAGTAGAGAGGTGACATGTTTTCGGAAAGCTGCACTGATTACTGACACTGCCACACCCTCACACACCTGTTTTTTCCCCCCTCACAATCCTTTTTCACCTGCATGCCAAGAGATACATATGAGTCACCTGGTCTGCATTGGGACTTGGTTTTCTTTACTGGATACAGGTAGATCAGCATGTCATATGTCAAGCAGGGCAGTTCTCAGGATTAAGTTGCTGTTTTAATTTCTTTTATTCAAACACTAGCTCTCTGCTACAAGACTTAGAAATATTACAGCTATCCTTTCAACATCTACAGGCTGCCTGTGACCTTTTAGGATTTAAAATTTAGTATTAATTGCAGGAGTGATTCTGAACTAGTTTAGAAGCAGAGGCATCTTTAAAACTAGATGGTTGCTTTGACACCTCATGCATAGTAATGTTCTCGCATGTTTACCCATGCACTTCGACTGGAAAAACAAGTTGTTTAGCTGCCACCCTTCTCCTCCTCCTCCTCACTCCTGCTCTCACTTCTCTGTTTGCCTCTCTTCATTTCTTGCTCCGCTATTAAATAGACACCATGAACCTGAGCAGGTAAGACATCACCTGGTCTGTGTGTACAAGTTAATCCTGCTATCATACATGATCGTTGTACCTTTATGATAAGACACTATTTTAGTGTCATACTCAAATCTTGACGTAAAATTTTAAAGGTGTGCATATTGTTTTGGATGATAATCAGAACTTCCTGGATGATGATCACTCCTTGGCACGTCTGCACACTTGCATGTTCGGAGGATTTTAAGGTTGGGTTTGGCTCTGTTTGAACAATTGAATTCATGTCTAGTTGGTATGTTTACAAGGATTGTTTTTTCCCTAAAACTCTTCAAATGCTAGCACATTAAAAACACACAGGTGTATGCCATGAAATAAGTTTTAAAGTTTGCCCTGTTATCTCGAACAGCTAGACGTCACATTGTCTTGGAGTTCCTCCGCCTGCTTTTGTCTTTAGCTGAGTATGTTGCTTTTCTTTAGATTGTCGTCTTGTATACTTCACTCGATAGCCAATTAGCAGAGTTTCCCAACGCACCACTCACAGTTTATTCTAACAAGGGCTTTTAAGACGCGTCCGTTTTTAGGATGCCCACTTGATTTAGAAGCTGAAACAGGCTTCTTTAACTTAAATTTTATAGAATTATTTCAAGGTGAGGCAAGAAAAGGTGTGCATACACTTCAGCTATTTATTGTGTAACTGATAAAGCAGCTTGAGTTAGATTGATTGGTGGTAGCTGATATGCTCAAATACAGCTGTATATCTATTTCTGTAGATTACTGCTTGCACTCTGTCACTGTGTTACCACATAGTTTATTTCTCTGTAAACTGAATGATAAGACTGCACTGTGGTGTTCTGGTGAGCTTATCACTCACTCCTCCTCCACACTACTTAATCCTATAAGAGAGGTTGGAGCCTATCTCAGACGAACAGCCAATTAGCCTAATGTGCTTTGGACTGTGGGAAGAAACCGGAGTACCCGGAGAAAACCCACACAAGCACGGGGAAAACATGCAATTTCCAAACACAAATTCCCTCGCCAAACCCAGCCCTTGAACCCAGAACCTTATTGCTGTGAGGTGAACATGCTAATCACTACAGCTTGTGCTGGTGTTAATATTAACAAAACATCTTTTTATAGACAATTTTTTAAACAAATTAATAAAATTTTTTTAGGTTGAAAATGGCTTCAACTGCCACCTAGTGGTTAAAATCTTCCAGAACCTTGCACAACCCATGCTAATGTACAGCACAGTACAGTAGAGTCAACTGTTTGGTACTTCTTTATGTCATGAAATTTTTATTGGTAAAATTTAAATGAAATAAAAACTAGATTGAGGCTCAGCCATTAAATTGGAGTATTCTCATTTTCGAATTAATTCTGATTATTATACCTTTGGCACTTTTTACCTTTTTTCAGGATTATCTAGTGGGTGGAGTTAGTCTTTGAGCTGGGGGGTGAGGTTACCCTAAAAGTAATAAAACAAAAGGTAAACATGATAAGATTTCAGCTTCTGATTCGTTACTGAGTTTTCATTATACCTGGTTTCACCTTCTGGGTATTTATGCACATGTGAGCATGTCGTATGTGGGCGGTTGCATATCACATGAATGTTGACTAGAAGAGATGTAAAGAAACACTAAATTTAAATTCTCACGTTTCACTACAGAGTGATGCAAGCGATATGGTGCTATTTGCTTTTTAAGTCAACCAGATCAGGGTGCTAACTTGCTTCACAGAACAGTTTAGCTAGCTAAGTAACATGAGGCGAAATCCAGTATATAGCTACATGTGATTTGCTTTTTGTACCTGCAGTGTCTGAGAATGAGAGAAGTTCCATCCTGATCCGTTCTATCTCTTTCTCCTTCATCCTGCTGCACATCAGCACTTTATCTTTATAGCTTTGCATAAGAAAGCAATCGATTTAAAGTATTATATAAGCAATACTAGTTTGAAACCTTTTCACGACACTTTTCGTTCTGCTTCCAGACACACCTCCCGTTCTCAGCCAATCAGCATTCGCGTAAAGACTGGTTCACACGCAGAACCAGAGATGCACTCATTGCACTGTTCCGTATACATCGAACTCACTCTCTGTTTCACGACGCACATGTTTCAATGGAGTTGCGAGAATAACTCAGCCTTTGGCTCCACGAACAGCAGAAATCGAATGTGAACTTTCTCATAATCTCTGCCCACCCCTGATTTATGGCCACGTCTGTATGTTTAGGGAAACAGTACAGCTTGTTCGTGTGGGAAAGAGAGGGTCTGACATTACAGCGTGTTGTTGATGTTTAAGGGGGTGTTCAGTCCGCAAGGTCAAAATCTTTATTAGACATTTTTAATTAGGCTGCTTGTGATAAAAGCATTAATATGTTGTATTCCTATTATTCAATTTCTTACCTAAAGTTAATCGAAAGCTCATCACTTGAGAGTACATACACGCACACACTCTCTTCCACCAACTTATAACACTTACTTTTAATCTTGTCTTCCTCGTAGTTTTAACTCTCCCAGGGAGAGAATAGAGAATGATCAATCAAGTAGAGACACACACACACACACACACACACACACAGAGGGTTGACTTGTAAGGAGGTCACATTTTCACCCACAGCAACAGGACAGAATGCCAAACACTGTGTCATTAACCAGAAACTCCCCCGAACCCTGTCTTTATTGCACCATGAGCTCCTGCAGCTGTACCTCCGCCTTTGAGGTTGTAAGTAAACGTTAGTATAAATACTAGATCTAGAACATAACTATACTTGGTCGATGTTATCTAGTGTTGAATTTATACCTGTTTTTAACCTTTGCGCTCATTTAGTGTGGGAAAATGACTGCATGGTTATTATGGCAGGTAAATTTTGATCCTGAAAGGAACTCGTCAGTGATCAAATAAGTGTAGTTTGCACATGACGTTTAATGTTGTTTTTATGCTAATGCTGTTTTCATAGGCTGACACAAACACTGCATTAGACATCCAAAACTGAAAGAACAATCTGCCCTCCGTAGCATTTTTTTTCTTTTACATGCATGAGCGATTTACGTTGGGTATTTTGGCTTGAAATCATGTTTTCGTTTTGGAATGCCTTTAAATGCAGTACATGTTTACTCAGGTTTGCTCTCTTTTGTAAGATGCCTGATTTCTCTCCAGTGCTCATTAAATGTTCTGTGGGTCGGTTTAATTAATACTTTTTTTTTAATATTAGGATTAGGATGATTTTAGGGAAATCCTGCTTTTCAGAATGACACCTCCTACACAACGCTTCCCATGTTTGCTTAGTCTGGATTCCTTATACCGGTTTATGTGCCTTTCTTTTCATACCATGTTGTGTAATATGTAACTTCCAAGAACTCTGGTATTTCTGCACTGATGGTTTTCACTGACCTCTTGTTTCCCATAGCTCCTTAAAGCCACAGCAAAGTAGCAAAGTAGCATCTCTTTTTGGTCTTGGTAGATATTAGACTACTTACAAATTATATTTTGGGCATCAGTGGCTGTCACAGCAAGTCCAACCAAACATTTTTTATAGTGAGTATGATGAACTTCAGGTGGCTTCTAAATAATTTACTTTAAGTATATTTTGTAGGATTCGTCAGATTGAACACTCATCACTTACAATTCAAAAACAAATCTTTAAAATATTTGTTTTAACCAAATATGGTTAACCACATAACACATAAGCATTCACCCCATTAATGTTGCTATATTTTGAATTTAGAAACATGGAAGTTTTGCACAAACTAAGTTTATATTCGTTCGTAATAAAGAAGTAAACCAACACATTTTGTCAGTAGATGACTTTATGGATCTGACTGTATTGCTCTCTTTTGCCTTGTAGTTTTTATCTGAGATTTGACACTGGCCCTTTCTTCTTCTTATGTATTTATTTAGTTTTGTTGTCTATCCATCTATCCATCTATCTATCTATCTATCTAATCATTTTTAATTGTTCAGTTCACTTACAGGTTAAATTCATCTAGCAGACTTAATGTTTGACTTTTTTAGGTCTGAATTGTTCAAATTGCATGACAACCAAATTTATACTCGGGCAACATTTAGAGCTGTACAGTACACCTGTCTGTTGGGTATTTTGATGTGAGAAGTGAAAGCTCATATTTTATGTAAAATTTGCTTAACATAAGCTTGATGAATCTAGGCATTTATTCCAACTGTTCTGTACTGGAAACTGTTATGTTCAAATTTAATGTGTGTATTACTGTAAGTTTGTCGCAGGGCATTACAGAAACTCCTGTTTAGCATTAAGTGGAAATGACCAGTCATTTATCTCACCATCGCTTGTTTTGTTGGGATACAGATCCAGATTGCAGATTGTGGATATAGCCATGGGGCAATTTGGCTGTACATTCGTCTTTCTCTCTCTCTCTCTCTCTCTCTCTCCGAAACCGTTCCAGGCCTTTTCACATGATGAATCACTCGAACTCATTCCCAAAACAGATCCGTTGTTCTAGCCGTCTTCTGTGGCAGCTTTTACCGTGCTGGAAAAGCATCTTGGTTGTTTGTTGAGCTGTCATTAGCTCCAATTGCCAGGAATTCATGATAAGCGAGTGTGAAAATGTATTCCTGTTTGCAAAGTGGCCGGTTGTATTTAGCACAACGTTCTCTTTTCATTAACTTCATCTGCCAAGAAGATTCTCGTTTCAGTCTTCCAAACAAAATGGAATTGCATGGTCAGAGGACGAGTTCACAACTAGTGGCACTTCTCTTTTCCAGTGTTGACTGATGACATTTGACAAGATAACAAGACCTTGAGCTGAGTAACATCAGTTTTTATCTGAGCATCTATAGGATTACCTCGTTGATCGAGAGTTGTTATTCTCTGGAGGTTATGAGACGCTGCAAGCCAAAACTGTTATAATTTCATATTCTTTTTACGTTCAAACTTTGCCTTTTGTTGAAAAAGGAATATTCATGTGAATTTCTGAATCATTTGCCCTGTAGTCATGTTTTCAGTGAGTTATGAATGCCTAACCTTTTAATAAGAGTGCAGCGTTTTTATTTACTTAAACAGAAACCATTGACAACTGAACATAATGGACTGTTCCATTCAAGGTCGAATTGTTAATAGATTTAATGAAAGTATATGCCATCACGGCAATTTATAGTCTAAACCAAGTGAATGGTGTGTGGTCAGGATATTCAGACAGATTTTTTTTTAGTAGAAGGATACAATAGCTACTACACGGATATTCTCAGTTGGAAATAACGTGTTATTGTATCACAAAATGTTGCATTAGTAAAGACCTTGGGGTTTTAGTTGCTACTACATATCTGAGTAATAAAAACAGCTTAAATCCACTTACACTTGTTAAAGCAGCGCTAAAACACGAAACAGATTGCAGATTGTGCAGATTGACGTGGCCTGTAGCCGCCTGTCACTTCCATCTGTAGGCTGGAACACTATTGTGGCCAAAATTGCCCACATAATGCATTAGTCATTATATTGTGTTTTTTAAGCATTTAAATTTTAAATCTGCGCCTCCTGTTTTGGGTTCTTAGAATCGACAAACACCTGATGCATGTGTTTGTGAAGCAAGAGCCTATAATTATGTTGTCTTGGACCGATCAACTTAGCATTCTGGATGATTATATGAACACAGTTTTACATTTCTGACCTACATTTCTAGGGTATATCTAGTTTATTTATTTATTTTTAAATAATAAATATCTGACACTTCTAAGGTTATATCAAATACCTATAATAAGCTATTGAAGTGAATTTTGTAATAGAACGGTGTACTTTCTTTATATCTGGCAGGTTTTTCCAGAGAAGATCAGTGACAGTGCTGGGAGTTTGTGGTGTCTAATCACCCAGAGTCACCTCAGATTAATCGACCTGCAGAGAGAGACCGAAAGGGAGATTTCACATATCAGTCAACAGTGAGTGCGCTCTTGCTCACACGCTCACAGGCATGCTGCATGTTCATGCACACACACGTGCTCTCACATGGTTAAACCCTGGCAATAATTCCTCGCTGCATTTACGTACACCTGCATGTCAGTGTTTTGTTTTTTGTTTTTTTGTTTTTTTGTTTTACTCCTGATGGAGTGCATTCATTTTCTAGCTAATGATTAGTGTCATAGTTCAGCTAATCTTCAGAATGTTAATCAAAACCAAAAAATATGATCGCATGAGCAACAAGAGAATTGTGTGTTTATCAGCTGCATAACTGGATTCTAGACAGGATGATGTCTGTAAAAACTAGCCTCTTGTGTTATTGAACTGCAAGGACAAGCCTTTTGTTAAACTGCTTTGCTTTGACGCAGCTGTCACGCAAAGATTTTTAACTTTCTGCCTCTGTGGTAATGAAGCTGAATAGACCTGATGTAAATGTTCTGCATTGTCTCATTGTATTACAAGCATAGAGCTTTTTCCCATCCTATTGTGCCTTTTTAAACTTATTGAGGTACACTAAGGGTACACGTATTGTAATCCGTTCTATCACTTCTGCTCAACCTTGGATAGATGCATAGACACCATGTCGTAAAAAAGGGAGGCACTAGAAAGGAGGTCAGCTTGTACTATTGGAGGTCATTCGGTTGCTAACTCACCTGCAGACTTCCATAGAAAAATGAACAAGCGCAACTTAAATGAGTACAGCAAAGCACAAAAAGAAAGCTCCTTCCTCCAGAACGCACATAACGGCCTACTGAGTTCAATACGTAAATGATGAGGACTGAAAGAAAAAGAAAATTGATAAAGAAGAAAACGAGATCTCTGAAGATAATACTTATCTTGTGGTGGACCTGTCATTCTGGTTACATCCAGGTCCTCCACCCACATTCTGGATGATTTTGTAACCGGTTTTGTTTACATCAGACTTGCAGAGGAGAAAGTCTGTTCTCTCTCACACAAGCATGTATCTATCAGTAAAAGTTGCGGAACTTGTATTAGGGAACATTTCATGGGAAATATTGCTTACATGTTCAACACTTGAAACATGAATTTAAAACAAAACATGAATTCAAGTCCTAAATCTAATGTGAGCACGACATCAGTGAGTATACTGATGATAGTTAGAGTAGTTATAGTTCGAGTATAATGTACAGGTGTACAGCACTTAGTCCTTCCTTCAGTCTTACTTTAAGGAATACTTGATGTTAGATTTAAGCTAGATTTAAATCATCAGTTTCAAAATCTATGTTTTATTTTGTTTGTTTTGTGGCAAACATGCAAAAAGTTCTGTGACGTGACTACTAAGTAAAGTATGAAATATGAACATAATTAATATAAAATAAATAAATCTACTGAAAATTAATGTTCATGAAAGGCTTTTGGCATAAAATCATACATGTTCACCATTTTAGGCTTTTAAAATGCGCAATACTCCTATAATAACAATAATCACGGAAAATTAACCTTTGTAATGAAAACGTTGTCCTTTATCACTGTGTCAAATGTTTTTATGTTACATACCTCTATAGGGTCCTTTTTGTCAAGAAGACCCAGGTAGTCCCTCAGATATTTGAAGGTCATCTGAGGGTTGTTTGGTGCATAATTTAACTTTAGAATGAAAACAGAGCTTTTTCATCTTAATACTATCATTTTACAAGATCCACTAGTGTGATGAATAAAAGAGGCTACAACTAAAGAATACAATTTTTTTTTTATTAAAAATAGTTAAAATTTTTAATTCAAGTAATTTATACTTGAATATTTTTTTTATTATTTAAAATTTTACTGTAATTGTGACGTCACGCCAGAACAGTTTATGTCTGAGCCTGTGAGAAAAGCTTATGAAGTATTAATAAAAAAAGCTGTAGATAAAAATATTTGCTGAACATTAACAGTTCAAGAAATTTAGACTTTAAACATTAGAGTTTCATAATAATTGTATAAACTTTGTATCTTACAAAAAAGAACTGTTTCATCTTAATTTGTCAAGTACCCATATATATATATATATATATATAAGATCTTGAGTCGATTTTCTGTAAAACAGTGCTTGATACGTCGAAGTAGAGCTAAATATACTGTATGTGGGGAAAAAAAATAACAGTAGTACAATTTTATCCTGACAAGCCTGTTTCGTGGTTGCCCACTCATCAATTCCCTGATGAGTGGGCAACCACGAAACAGGCTTGTCGGGAAAAAATTGTAGTACTGTTATTTTTTCCCCACATACTATATATATATATGTGTATGTGTGTGTGTGTGTGTGTGTGTGTGTGTGTGCGCGTGTGTATGTATGTGTGTGTGTGTGTATATAAGATCTTGAGTCGATTTTCCGTAAATCTCTGGAAATCCCCTGATGAGTGGGCAACCACGAAACAGGCTTGTCGGGATAAAATTGTAGTACTGTTATTTTTTGTTTATTTTATGTGTGTGTGCGCGTGTGTATGTATGTGTGTG
>JAOUQZ010000019.1:2486221-2518554 GCA_028564935.1 Neosilurus hyrtlii
CTCTCTCTCTCTCTCTCTCTCTCTCTCTCTCTCTCTCTCTCTCTCTCTCTCTCTCTCTCTCTCTCTCTCCCTGATGTACCTGTGTGTTTCTTCAAATCTCAGACATTCCACAGCTCCTTGTCTAATCTGACATTTCAGTACCGATCCCCGTTTTGTGCTGTGACCTTGTATCCTGTTGACATGTCAGCTTATCTTAAACCCTGATGCTGTTGCACCTTTGGTGTTTAGAATCATTCAGCAACAGTTTGAATAGTGCAGGAATGTTGGCTTAGTATTGTATATCAGCTCGTAAGCTGTTGAATATTGCCATCGGTTTATTCATTCATTCGATGAACCAGTTAATTCTACTAGAGTCACGGGAAGGGCGGGGAACTCTTGCTGTGTGGTGGATGTGCTAGCCACTACAGCACCGTGCTGCCCTGCTGTCAGTTCAGTTAGGTTTTATGTATGTTAAACTTTTAACAATAAGCATTACTACAAAGTAGCTTTTCAAACTTCCTGATAAAGATATCTAATGAGCAAGCTAGAGGCAACAGAGGCAAAGAAACTTAAGAAGTTAAGCCTTAGTCTAAGGCTTCATGAGGAAACCAGACTCACAAAGAGGAACATTCTCTTCATGGTGACACTGAATAGTGGGATTATAAACCGTAAATAAATGTGTTGAAATAATGTTCAGAAAATTGTGAATAGAAGTCCTTATGATTTCACAGGGAGTTCATATATACTTACAAGTCTACAGTGTACACGTGAGGTTACACAGTGTACAGGTTTTTTAAACATGAGTGCAAAATGATAAAATAGACATTTCTAATCAATATCAGTGATCAGCAATTTAAATAAAATTATTCCTCTGAAGACTCGGCTTATTGTCTGTTATTCTTTTACTACCAAAGCCACTCCTCTTCATTTATTATAAGGTAGTTTCCTAACATCTTGTTTCAGCAATGTGTTTGTGCCTACTCAGGAACCCTTGGTAATTTTTGTCTGAATAATGGGTAGTGCCTTACTGGAGCGAGAACTATTTTATTTTTATTCCTGGCATTTAGGACTTCTTAGTTATTTCCGGTAGTTATTATAGAGAGCTTCTCAGAGTTAATGCCAGGATCACTGTTTAATAAATTAGTTTAGTATTAATGCCTCATTTCATTAATCAAAAACTCAAAACAATTCTCTGCTAAAATGGTGTGTAGTTCACCTGGGGCGTTATTTGAGTAGTGGGGGAGAACTGCTGAACATAGCTGAGGGATTCCTGAAAGGTTTTGTGATTTCATAAAAATTAAATAAATGAATTGATTTGATCATTTAAATATTTTCCGTCAACTATTTCTGTATTATATTTGTTTAAAGAAAATTATTAGCAATGTCTGGAATTTGTCTTGAAATGTAGATTGGTGTGTTTCTCAGGAAACAGACAGCAAAGACATGTCGCGTAGCTCGAAAAACACTGACGTACTTTCAAATGGACATAGCGCCGTAGCAACCAGTGATGCCGATGACGAGAAGAAGAACTGGCGAGCCAATATGAAGGCATCATTTAAGAAAGCCACTAGTCTCACCCGATCAGGAAGTGTGAAAAACCTCATCCACAAGTTCTCTGTTTCTGAGAGCAGTGGGCAGACTTCACCTCAAGCTTCTCCAACACAACAAGGAAACGACGAGACCGAGAACGCAAAAGCGAGTGAAATTCCTGCTGTAAGAGTAACATCTCCGTCGGGAGAGTCAAAGAACTTTTCCAGTGGCCCCAAAACACACTCGCATTCAGGTCGGGTAAGTCTGTGAAGTATGCCGTACTCGTCCGGACGATTTGTATTCACGCCGCATGCAAGAACTGCACCATTTCTCGCTATGAGTCACATGCTTGACCTGCACACTCGTCATCAATGTCACCTGCGTGTGAATGCATTTGCACCACTCATCACCACACTACTAACCTTCTTGTGCCAGGAGTGTGTGTTTTTTAACTCAAATGGTCATCGTTTATTACTCAGATATTGATTTATGTCTTTCACTGCATGGGTTATGTACATGTCTCTGGAATATTTGTGTGTCTCCTTCAGGACGTGTGTGAGTTTTAATTTAAAAGAGCTTGGTCACTACATGGATTCTAATTTGCTTGTTTTAATCCAATTATATGCTACAATTTGTCTAAAATTCACCACTGCATAATTCACGGCTTTACTTGCACATGTAAGTGCCTGCTTCTGCAATTGGTTTGCTCTCTTTGTCTACAGATGCTCCCCAGTGTGTGCACACAGACTCTTGAGCACACAAAAGTGCCTTTACACTAATACACCTCCAGTGATGCATCTTTCTCTCTTGGAATTTCTGTTTGACCAGGAAAATGGACCAGCAAGCCCCGAGTCTGAGGAGGAGCCACTTACCCCTAAAGCACAAATCAACCCAAAGTACCAGATGTTCCTAGGGGCCGATACAGTCAGAAACGGCGCCAGTGGACCAGGTGGACCCAGTGATACCAGCACCGGTGCCAATGGAACCCAATCTAGTTTGTCTCACTGGAAATCAATGGAGTCATTGACAATGCGTGACTGGGACATCGGTATTCACAGGGTGAGGGAGGGTTTTAGATTTTTTTTAATTATTATTATTTCTGAGAAAGTATAACCTTAACGTGTCTTTATTTCTGTGTAAAAAAAATCCAATGAAGTACTTGGCTTCAAATCTTAATATAAAAAAAAAACAAAAGAAAGTGAAATGGTGTTAAGGATGCTGCACTCTACGCTCGGCGAACCATGCTCCCTATCTCTGTTTACCTGCTATTTTACTGATAGCAAACCACCACAGATGCAATGGGTTGTGACGTGGCATGTCTTCTTTTGCTTTTGATTCAGAAGGATATATTCTTCTGTTCACCACAGGAAATTTGCTGCTTGTTGCTTAACTGAGAATAAAGGTTTTGTTTGTCTCCTCTTGTAGACTGGCAGTGCTGAGGTTCGTCCCAAAATTTTTAACAGCCCTTACTCAACCCTCTCACTGGACTACAACCCTGTAAGCCGAATGTCCGAGTACAAGGTGCTTATGTTTGTTGTTCTTTTATATTTTTTTAATTAAGGTATGTACAAATGTACTAGCACAGATTATACATTAGTGTATATAAAGTTTATAGTGCTGTACTTGGTACCTCTGCTACTACACTGCTACTATATAGAGAATGATTGGTAAAATTATCCTAATTTGCATATAATTAAAAAAAAAAAAACCCTGTGTATAACTTTGTTTGAAATAAGATTATACTTAAATCAGGAAACTAATCTTTATTACCACCTAATTCACACCTTATTAAAATCTGATAATAGTACTTAATGAATAATACAAAAGTTAATGAAGATTTGTGTGTTAGATGCCTGAGAGGAGGTCTCCAACACCATCTGAGATGAATTTACTCTCTATTAACCGAAGCCCAAGTCCTGTGAACATCATTAATGCTCCCCGTGGACGATACTCTGTTTACGACTCTCTCAGCCGGAGACAAGTGGTAAGAACCTTTGCTTTGTGATTACATTATTAACCTGTGCAATATCAAGTAGTACAGAAATACACAAAGTAAATTTATTATAAATATAAAAAAAAAGATTGTGAGTTTATCTGAAATAGGTATAATAAGTTATAACAACTACTACTACGCCATTGTACTGCCCATTACAGTACCAATACTGAGAAAATCTCGTGAATGAAAAATACTGTCCGAAAAAACCAATCCGCTCATGTGTCCTGTATAGTATATACCAAAATAAAACATTCTCATTTCCTAACTGATTTTAAATTGTCATGAAGTGTCATGATTACTTCCATTGTGTCACAACTGAAACTTCATTGCAATGCAACGACTGTTGAAGTTGAAATTATTAAAATATTACAGTTATAAACAGATTTCTGAATAGTGCATAACCTTTAAATGTTCTTTACATTTCTAGCAACAAGCCCCTCCGTCCCAGTTCCTAATGAGGAACAATGTGCCCAGCAAACGGGATTACATTGAAGAGCTGACCAGACAGCTGGAGGAATGTCAGAGGGTAAGTCAAGGACGAGATTTACACTCAACAACAATGCATTATTTTTAAAAAATAATAATAGTAATCCTGATCCCCTCCTTCACAGGCATTTATAAATGATGTCTATAAATAAGACTTGTGTAAAATAATAACACTTAATTGTAAATATTTAAACACCTGCTATTGAGTTAACGTAACATTACAGCTGTCATGATGGCTTTTTTCCACCGTCGCTGCTATTATTCAGGATAACCATGCTTTTAGACTAGAGAATTCAATAGATTCTCAGATTTAATTCTGTTCATTATTCCTTTACGCCTCCTTCCAGAGAAATCAATTTCTAGAGGCAGAGAGCATTGAGCTGGAGAAGGAAAGAACCCAAATTCGTTTTGAGATGCGAAATCTGCTGGTGAATAATGAGGACCTGCTGCGTATGAACACACAGCTCCAGACAGAAATGAAGAAGATGAGAGACAGGATTGTTGAACTTGAGAGCGACAACAATGTGATGGTGGAGCGTTTTAAGCAGATCGATGTAAGAAATGCATTAAATTCAAAAGTATTAATAATTTAAAAAATCTTTGTACCTGACACACAGGTGTTTATGTTCTTTGTTTTCGAATGTAAAATATAAATCCACCTGGTTTTGTACTCAACACACTATCATGCACTCCATCGTGTGTGTGTGTGTGTTTGTTTTGCAGGTGGAACTGAAAGAGGCACGAGAGGTCATGGTGGAAGCAAACACACAGGAGTACGCCTTTAACTTCCTGCAACATTCACTCAAAAACAAAATAAAGGATGCAGAGGTGCGTGTGTGTGTGTCTTGCAGTTTACAGTTATATAGTTTAGAAATTTTCATTACATTTTATTTTTGTTTTGTTCTTCAGTTCTTTTTAGTCAGTATTGCCAGTCACTCATTTTCTGAACCGCTTAATCCTATTACGGTGGTGGGAAGGCTGGTGCCCATCTCAGCTGACACTGAGCAAAGGAGGGGTACATCCTGAACAGCTCACCAGAGCTCATGCCAGGGCCAACACACACACAACCATTCACACTTACACCTGGGGCAATTTAAAAGAGCCAGTTAGCCTAAAGTGCATGTCTTTGCACAGTGGGTGGAAACCAGAGTACTCGGAGGAATCCCATGTGAGCACAAAGAGAACTCCACACAGAAACACAGGACTCAAACACAGGACCTTCTTGCTGTGAGGTGGACGTTTTGAGCACTACGCCACCTTAGTTTTGCCAGTGAATAGTAAATGTAATTATTTTGAGGAATTGACTCATTTAGTGGTAATTTTACATTTAACTTTACTGCACACTACTGCCACCTTTTGAAACTATTCAGTCACTGCATTGAGTCATCTTTAAAGTGGTATCACAAAACAGAGTACAAATCGTGGATGGAAAAATGAAAAGAGCTTTTTGCCTGCAGTTCTACTTTACTTTTTACTTTGTGTTGCATTCTTTATTTTAGGGTTTATTTAGTGTCTCCCTTTAAAAAAAAAAGAAAAAAAGAAAATCTTAACCCTTTTTAATGGAACTGTTTTGTCACATTTAGTTTTAGTTTTCTTTAATGGTGTTGACCTGCGTGTGAACTTGTGTATGTGCAGGAGGCTTTGGAAAAGCAGACCCAGCATGCACAGGAGCTATCTGAGAAACTATGGTTGGCAGAGAGGAATCTGGAGGAGATGGAGATCGAAAAAGAAACCAAGGGAAAGAAAGCAACAGAGTTCAAAATCACTATTGAGAGACTGGAGGCTGAGGTACACACACATACACACACGTACAGGGAGGGATGCATGAATTGGGCTGCTGTGATTTACCTATAATATACAGAACATCAGTTATGAATGATGAATGGTAAAATTAGTAGCAGTGGCAGTTATAAAATCCTGACAGTGGAGATCGCTGCAGGACCCTTAGTGCTCCTGAAACTGAATAAACTCGTACTCATGTTTTTTGCACACACACACACACACACACACACACACACACACACACCACAGTTATTGTACACCCAGATGTATAGTATAGAAACATTTAATGTGTGTAAGATAAACATTCATGATCAATCAATCAAGATTTTATACACCAGTATTGATGGATGCACAAGCTATGCACAGTCAGTAACTTTTTTTGTGTGTGTGTGTGTGTGTTAGCTGGCCGAGGCTCTGCAGCATGGGTCTCAGTCGAGTTCTGAGTTGGGTCTCCAGCAGAAGCTCAGAGTTGAAACACAGCTGCGAGTAGAGGAACTGGAGGAGTGTGTACTGGAGAAAGATCAGGAGGTTATGCGCTTGCAACAGATCATCAGTCGTCTACAGGGAGAGGTACACACACACACACACACACACACACACACACACACAGAACCATGTGCAGTACCTAGAGGAAGATTTACACTACTCTTCCACTTTATCAGGTTAAAAACTATGGAGCGAGTAACATTGGGAAAGTACTGTAGCACAAAGTTGAGTCTATTATTATATTACATGTTCAGTGATGATATACTAAACTTACTCAAAAATATGGTGTGTGTGTGTGTGTGTGTGTGTGTGTGTAGGTCTCAGATAAGCTGATGGATAAGGAGCAGTCACTAGAGGATGAGATCCAACTGAGGGAGAGAATTCAGCTTCAATGTAAACAGGCTGAGAGAGCAGTGGAAGACTTACAGATGGAGCTGAACACAATCACACAGACCAGAGATGATCTGAGCAAACAGCTCAAACTGACACAGGTAACCGGTGACCACATACACACTCATCTTACAGAGATATAACAATCATTTCCCAGTGAGGACGTATTAGAGGCCAGACATCAGTGGAGCACCAAGGCACGGTTCCTTATCCAAAAAAAAAAAAAAAAACAGTTATTTAGGAAACTGCTTCCCCACCTTCCCCTGAAACACTAGTGTGCATAACAGCCTGTTTGGCTTCCTCCTGCCATTTATGGTCAGTTCTCTGTGCCTACTCTGCTCTGATTGGTTGCCTTCTAGAAGCTGAGAGGCAGAGCAGGATGGGCGAAGATACTACTGTACATGAGGGGGCAGCTAATAAAAAGACCCAGCACGTCATGACGCACTAGTGTGCCCCCCAAAAATCTGCCAGCTCAAACAGTCCAGAGGGAAAACTTAAACATGTGCTAAACCTGTAGAACCACTCTGGCATCGTATACCATGGTTCTTTACCACTGTACCGACATTTAATATCTCCCCTTTAAACACTTGGATTAGTAAAGTTAGTCAAATACACCTTGTCCTCATGAAATAAGGTTACGCGGTGTGTTTTGGGTGTGTTAAGCAATGTGTTCACCTTCACATAGACAAGCATTAATAAATGATAATAAATTCTGTGTCTCAGGAACAAGTGATTGATCTGGAAACTGATGTGGAAGAGCTGCGGGAGAATGAACAAAGACTTATTACCAAACAAAAGAGAGCAGTGGATCAGGTCAGTACATTAAAGAGTGCTGAACAATATGCTACCATGCATAATGTTGGAAATAAAACTGGGGAATCAATTAATCAGTTAATTTTACTGTATAATGTACTTGGCCTTATTATTGGCTTTTCCACATTAAGCAAGTAAAAAATGCAACTTATGTTTTTGTGGGCTCTCTCTCTCTCTCTCTCTCGCTCTCGCTCTCGCTCTCTCTCTCTCTCTCGCTCTCTCTCGCAGTTTGAACAGATACAGATGAAACTGATCCAAGAGAAGGACCTTAATGATAAACTGGAGTGTGAGAAAGTGATCCTGGAGAGACAGGTATACAAATTTATATATGTCATTTCAGTTTAGGTAAATGAGATGTGCAGATGAACTCTCATGCTGATGCTGTGATGATATACAACCTTTTCATGTGAACGTCAATATTATCAGATGATGTGATGTATTGAAAACTATGCTAAAGAGTTGTACAGTTATCACATTCTTAATCAAGTCAATAAATAACATGCGTGTTGGGCTATCTCAAATTTTGAATATTATGAGATATTGTGGTAATTAGATGGTGATGTATTGATCTCTTGATTCTCAGGTTCGAGAGCTTCGGAGTGAAATCGATGAGCTGCAGAATAACAGGGTTCAGGAACATGTGATCACTAAAGCAGAAACCAGAGCTAAAGAGCTGGAGAACATGCTGAGAATGGAGGAGAGGTAACACACACACACACACACACACACACACACACACACACACACACACACACACACGCTCTCTCTCTCTAGTACTCTGTAGTCACATATTATTGATGCAGGCACATCTAAACTCTCTTGCACACGTGCATGTGTCTCTGTAGAAGTAAAGTGGTGCTGAATAACACCATCGGTAAGCTGGAGAGGAAAATTATTGAACTGAATGAGCAGGTGGAGGAGGAACACAAGATCGGCAATGAGCAGAAAGACCTGGTACACTTAATTTACCCTTTAACTGCATTTATTCATTTTTGCCACTAGATGGCGCCTCATAATAAAGTAGAGGTTCTGATTGCAAATTGTTTTTGGAGTGTGTGTGTGTGTGTGTGTGTGTGTGTTTTAAATTATCTGGTGTTATATTTATCATGTGTAGATGACTCAGAGAATGAGGTCTCTGAAGAGGCAGCTGAATGAGGCAGAAGAGGAGGCGAGTCGGCGTGAGGCTCAGCTCAGATACACACAGCGAGAGTTAGGAGAAGAGAGAGAGTCCAATGCACGATTACAGAAACAGCTGCTCGAGCTGCAGCTACAGATGAAGTGAGTCCTTCTACATGCACATCTTTCTCTCTGATGATCAAGTAAATGTTATTGTTCACTGTCTCTGTTCTATACAGAAAATTTAAACACTGTACTGTTACTGTGTTCTTCCTGTTTGAATGGCACCAAGTGCTTACACCTCACCCCGATGATCAGATATTACTATCCTTATCAGCACATTTGGTTCCCCCGGAAATGAAAACATGCCCCGCGCCCTATTCACAGCTGTGTTTCTGTCTTAAATAATAATAATCTTACAGTAGAACTAGACATGTCTGTATAAAGTGCCAGTTTCAGCTTTATAATCAGTAATAATAAATGAATTTACTTCTCACTCATGTACCAACCTGGTTAATCCTATTAGGGTCGCCGACACTGGGCAAAAGTGGGTACACCCTGATAAAATCGCCGGACCAAGGGTGTAACCATAGTTTAGACACTTGGGGGGGGGGTGTCCAAATGAGAACTTTGCAGTTACCTGTAGTGCTTTTTTTATTAATATCTTTTTTCCTTACTAAATACTCACACTTGCTAAACTTGACTCGGAGCCGGTCAGAGCAGAGTTTCAAAGAAAGCTGCCGGGGCCGGGCGTAACCAAGTGGGCAATTGAGAAAGGTGTGGTCACATTTTCTTTTCCTTGACAAACAGATACAGGAAAATAAATCATAGGAGATGGATCAGCTCCATTAACAGTCATGGCTCATAAAAGTGCTTCATAATGTCACATATTAATGTATATTATTGGGGGGTCGGATTTGTATTTTCCCAATATTACGAATACGTGGTTGCGCCCATGTGCCAGACCATCACAGGACCAACACACGCACAACCATTCACACTCACACCTAGGGGCAATCTGGAACTGACAATTAGCCCAATGTGCATGTCCTTGGACAGTGGGGGTGGGATCGGAGTACCCAGAGGAAACCTACGCAAGCGCAGGGAGAACATGCGATCTCCAAACCCAAATGCCTAAAGCGTGGGACCTTCTTGTGTGTTACCGCCGAAGTTTACTTCTAAAAGGTGTTAATAAATTCAATGCCAATGCTTCTATTTAATATATTCTCTATCTATCCATCTATCTAATGTGTGTGCAATTTTTATAAATATATATGGGTTTTTTTTTGTTCTGTAGGAGAAAGGAGTCAGTCATGATGAGGCAAACTCTGGATAACTTAAAGCTGGACTTGTCTGATGATGATGAAGAGGAGGAACAGAAGAAGACTGCAGAGACTATTCCAATCCAGTCGGAACAGAAACAAAACTAACTGGTGAATGCGTTGCGATAGGAAATGTACGACAAATATAAATACTAGTTGCAAAAACAACTAGTAACTAACTCCAACAGAGAGAAAGAGAGAACAAGGCACACTTTAATATTTATGTGTCACTAACTTTAATACCTGGAATTTAACCAGTCTTTATACCTGGGAAAGGAAATTTCTATTTGTTGCTGGGTTATTTTTTATAATCGACTTTTACATGGACAGTGTTTTAAGTCCAGACAATAAGCTTAACTCTGTCTGCTAAATGTTTTGCAGGGGTTTAGAGGTGAACGTGTTCTCACTGCCAAACATATTATTATATAACATTATTACAAAGTGATCATCTTCATCAAGCGATGTGCAGGCCGTGCGCCGTTTATTTTTTTAACTGTATAGAGGAACATCCCACTATTTAATTTAACTTTTTTCTTTCTTGCCCCCCCCTCTCTTAAAGGTGTACATGTTATAAGAATACTGTAAATAATTTTGCAAACATTAATTTTTTTTTGTTTTATAATTAATTGTGTAAGACTAGGATGCTAGAGGTTAAAAAAAGAGCAATTAGTTTAAACCTATTTTATAAAAGTACTTTAAGGAACTAAACACCGTCTTCGTGCTGAACTTTTAATTGGAAATATTACTAAATTTTTTCTTAATCATTTTGCTTAGAAAAAGCTAATATTGCTAACAGTTAGCATTGCACAGTTATGTGAATGGGATTCCTGGTTGTTTGTCCCAAATAGCTTTACTGAACAGTTAGCATTAGCATATATGAGTGCCTTAAAATACTGGGTCTTTACAGGGATCAGTTTGACCAAAAATGTCAATGTTGCTAATAATGACTTACGAATTAAAATGTAATATTTAAATGAAAATTGGCTTTCATTTAATTTTATCCAGATCCTTTCTTTAAAATGAGCTCCTACGCTTGAGTATGCATGGAAATACGGTCATTCCTTAAGCAGTGTTAAATGTGTTTGTATTCCTGATAATTATTAAATAAGATCTTACTATCCTGCTGTCAGAAAAATGAAAAGCAATGTAGCTTGAACCAGCGGGGATTCCTTGTTGGTGTGAGCTAATGCACGTGGGTTAGTGTTGGTCTGGTGTGGGTTTAGTTTGGCCAAAATATGCTCATGCTTATAGTAATACATCATTAGCATTACTAAATGGCTAAAGGTTGTCATTCACTCTTGACTTTAAACTGTCCCTTTAAAATGTGCTAATACACATGGAAATGGTCTTGTTCCTTGTGCATTAATATAAATTGGGGATTTACACAGAACTCGTGTCTGTCGTTTTCTAAATACGGATGCATGATTGTGGTTAAAGAAACACTCGACCATATAAACTGTACTTTTATGCCCTGCTCTCTACTGAATTCAGGTGTCCTAGGAGACAAGGAGTCTTCAAATATATTCAAACAAAATCATGAGGTGTGACCTGTGCACACACTGACCCTATTCAGCATAGACAGAGAATGGTCCGAATGCTTTAATACAATCCTGCAGCCCCGTTTTATTTATTTATTATTGTATTTATTTGTAAACATTGATAATGAGTTTTGTGGGTGGAACCGAACTGGCCGCAGAATGTGATGGTTGCAACACAAGAATTCAGTTTCACATATTAACTTACTCGTGGCATACAAAGGCATTTCTAAAATTTTGTTTACCACAGGCTAAACGACTAAATACAGACATCTGCTACATCCACTTATATGGCATGTTAAAGATCCTAATATGAATTAGTGGTGTTGAAATACTATGATGAAGTAGCCTTCTGAGAATGACTTTGTGAGGAGCTTTATTATTGCTGCTGCTTCATACATTTTTGCCTTTGTTTTAGGTAAACAATGAAGAATACTTGTCTGTTGCCTTTATGAAACAAGCATTACAGTATACTGTAGATTAAAATTATACGTCCAGCCCAGTTAATTGTCTGCCATCTTAACTGACTCGTATTTTGATTCTATAAAAATGTTCATGTATTTTTCTCCCATCATTCTAAATCTGACATCCAGCAGCACAAGAAGACATATTATCCCCTTATTTCACACATCTCTCCTGTTTCCCTCCATGTGTTTCTGCATACTGTTTTTTCCCCACAGTCCAAAGGCTAACTGGCTTTTCCACATTGTCCCTAGTTGGCAGTATGAATGGTTTTGTATATGTGTTGTCCTGCGATGGTCTGGCAAGCTGTTCAGGGTGTCCCCTACCTTCATCCCCTGCTGGCTGAGATAGGCACCAGCCACCCCGCGACCCTAATAAAATTATGGGGGTTAGCGAATTCTTTCACATGCAGAGGGTTATGTTTCTGTCAAGTTCCTTCTCCAGTAGTCTGATTTACTTCATGGTTTCACATTTGGATAAACATTCAACACACACACAGCTAAACACAAAGAGGTGTAGGCATTTTTCTTTATTCATAAGGAACATACGAAACACTCATAATTTAATGTTCTCCACAGCGTCAGTGAAACCTGCGTCTGTTCCAATCCATATCTTCTACATATGCATTCATTTATATAAGAAGTGTCTACATACTGTAATAAAGGTCTGAAGGGTTGCACAGCACATCATTGGTCAGTAGAGCTATACAGGCACAATGAGAGAAAACTAATGTAAACATTTAAGACTTTCATATTTAGGATCAGGCAGATTTTTCTAAGTGTGTACTGGAGGACAAATTCTAATGACATTAAGAGTAATTACTTCACTCTGTGTGTTTATTTCGTTCCAAGAAACTGGGTTGCTCCAAAACATGTCACTGGATGTCAAAACACCAATGTTTCATGCTCAACATTTATATATACCTGCCATAATAAAAGCCTGGACTCCAATAAGTGAATATAAAAAACATGTCTGTTTTGGCACTGATGGAAATAAAACAATAACCTTTTATCACTATAAAATCATACACACATCTGAAACTGCGTAAGGTAACGTGTTGCTAGTGTATTTTAATAAATTGCACTTTAATTGTGAATTTGATAATATTATTTAATTTTAATAAATTTGCATGGGTAATTCAGATTTACTACTCACTCCTATCCCCTTCACAAAAATTTTTTTTGTAGGTTGTTGGTTCACTAAGTGGAATTTTGTGTTAACCACTAATTGAAGATGAAAAATAAAATCCAAGAGCTAAAATGAAAATGCTACTATGCTAAAATACAAATGTGTCTTAACGCTCACACTGCCTTAAATGCTACAATAAGGTGTGAGAGTACTTCCTAGAACATAGCCACTTTAGGAATTGTCCCAAACCACCAGAAAAGCACAGAATCCATTTTAACATGAATTCATCACCATATTTTTCTGGTGGAGTTCTCAGCACCTAATGGTACTCAAATGTTACCCATAATGCAATGGATACACTAAGTCATTTTGAACATGATTGTGTACTATTATAAATTGTAGGTTAGCTTTATGTGTAACATGTAGGTAGTGTTTACACTTGTGTTTCTTACCTGTGGCCTCAGTTAGGTTAATGTTAATACACAAAAACAGCATAAAGCTAGTAATCAGATGACATGCTATTCTATTTCTTGATATTGTTTTATAGCAGTATATCGTGAACTCTTCTTTAAGACACTATGATGTCAAACTTTTAGAATTTTATAGGATAAATAAAAACAAATAAAATGCGTTCTTGATAACACCAGGTATATCCCCACCCCCACCCCCCGTGGTCAACTGCAGCCTCTAGAGTGTTATCGGGCATTTTTGATGAACTGTCTGTGACGGCGGCGAATATGGACTTCTCCTGAAAACATAGTGTCCACTATGCTTCACGGGAAATACTGTTACACCAAATTAGAAATAGCTCCAAATAGCATGTGTAAAAAGGTTGAATAAATATGTTCAGTTGTAGGGTGTTTGAGTAGATCCAGTGTAATCACTTTTTCACAAGAGATTTTTGCTTGCTGTGAACAAATATTACTACTTGAAGAAAGGATTATTCCTACTCAAAGAAACTGTTGGGGTCTCTTGGTGCACAGATGCATGATAATGAATCCGCACATATCACTTGTCAAAGGCAAGCTGTATTAAATGAATTGATACAATACAAATAGTGTTCTTGGCACACAAACAGCGAGCGAGAAGTTGATGATGTAGGCAATCTGAGATTTTCTGTGCTACACATAATACACAAATTGATTAGGATGACAAATTACACCATTAAACCCACACACACTGTCCAAAACACTTTGGCATCGTGGAAGCAAAATGATGTGCTAAAATGAGAAGTTTTGGGGGAAACGCCACGCTGGGAGCTGCAGCTCACACTTCAGATGCACTGCAGAGGTCTGCACCCATGTTCTACGAGTGATCATCACAGCTCCACTTTCACTGCCATTTAATTAAATGTTGTACACCTGCTTTCTAAGCATTTCTATAGATCTATAAGAGTGTGTAAAATATTTGTCACTTGGAGCAAATGACCTTTCAATTTACACAGGGGTGAGTGCATGCAGATCATTTAGCATCGTACAAAACTATAATCAGTTCTACTACGGGCTGATAGTAACATTATGTTTTAAAAATTCAGATATGGACCAATTTACTTCCAAAAAATTGTCCCGAAATGTTTTCAATTTTAGATTAAACCCTAAATATGGAATTAAGTTATGTTATGTATGGACAAAATTACAGTAAATATGTGGACACTTGTGTAATGTGTTAGTCACTATAATATGGTTTGGGGATACATTCTCTTCAAAATTACTGAGAAACTAAAGAAGTCATGGATTGGAAAAGCTATGCGATGGAGTGGTGAGGTGTTCATGGTATACCATGCCTTCGCCCTGTGTTGACTGAGATCACCCAGGTTGTTTAAAGCTGTTGAGTAAATGAGTGAGTGAGTGAATGAGTCAGTGAGGGGAGGATCCGAATGTAAAGAAGCAATATTTTACCCCAAAAGCACCAACATTGTTAATACTTAATCTGATATACTTTGAATCTGTACATAGCTAAACTGGCTATTTTGAACAAAATATTCTTTTAATATTTTCTAACAGGCAGGAAAAAGTAAAATTTTTAATTATTACAGAACCCACCCTAATCCAAACCTTTCCCTTAACATATTTTTATGAATACTAAAAATAAGAATTTCCATGGCAACGCTACACCAGCACGGCAGAATAAAACCCAGCATCGGCTGTGAACCTTTAAACCTGCAACCTACGATCGAACAGAAAACAGCTGAATGTAATGTAAACGATTCTATATGCAGGAGGGTGGAAACAAAAACAAACAGTTCTAAAATGGGTGATTTTTCAAGTGTATAATTTCACCTATATATTTAAAATAACCTGTCTTAAATATTCTTCTTTAAATAATTCTTACATTAAATCAAATGTTATATATAGAATAGCTTTGTTATAGTTAACAGATATAATTTTTAACAAATCTTTGAAACATAATGGGGGATTGGATAAATATCTTAGTGACTATATCAGACTCACACGCACAAAAATATATCTCTCTAATCATGAGGAATTAAAGGGCAGAATTCCTTCATATCATAAAAATGGACTGGAGACCAAAATCCATACATTCCGTCATACATATATTCATGCTGTAATGCAAGTATTTAAAAAAACTCATAGCCTGTCAAAAGATTCATCAAGAAATAAATACTGCTATTAAGACTCTTCGTTTAAACTGGGGTTTATATGACCAATTATGAGGTGGAAAAAGACCAAAAGCTTACTAACCAGAATTTTTTTTCTTCAAATGCACTAAATGTACTACAAACAAGAAAGAAATGTTCCGACATTTAAATGCATTTACAAATCCAACTCACTGCTTTCATACCCTCACCAGTGCGTACAGGACTGAGCTGTATCTCCACATCCATCCACACGAGGGAGATATAAGGCAATTTCTAACAGGCGCATTTTCTCTCTGTGGTTGGTGCGGCGCTCAGTTTGCTGGTGATGTCTGTGTGATGTGTGTCGGCTTTGTCTGGGTTTTCCACACACTGCTCCATCCTCTTCATCACCAGGTCAAGCAGAGTGACCACAGCTTTATCTACTGCGGCGCCTGTCGCTGCGCTCGTTTCAAAGTATGGGATGCTGCAGGTGTTAAAAAAAAGGAGAGAGAAAAGAGAAAGCATAAGGAACTGGGGTTTAACGAAGTCACGGATGTCTGCAGCTTTGTTTGTGTAAAAACAAGTGACAAAACTCTGCAGCTACAAATTAAGAAAAAAAAATCAAGAAAAAAGTACATGACAAATCAAAATTAAAGGCAACAAATACTGGCCAAAATATCTTCAGACAAAAATACAGCACTCAATCACACTGAATCCTTCTAAAGAATCACAAATTATTAATAATTAAATTCATAATTTTTTTTAATTATTAAAAAGGCCACTGTGAACATGAAGGGGCATGGTGTGGATTTTAATATGCTGTATAACAGCCATGTGGACAATCATGTTGCAGAAACTATAAATGAAACTATAAACACAAGGTCCTCTCTTTATCACAGAACCTACTGTTGTGCTGAACACATTAAACCTGAGCTCCTGTTTTAGCCTGATTAGCAGTGTACAGCTTCTGGGATTACGGGGTAAAATCATTGCAACTGACTCTCGACTGTCACATTTATTTATATATCTACACTTTGGTGGGTAATCATGCAGCCCAGCAATCGAATCTTGTTAAACAGAGACATATTTAAGTGTTTTTATTGTGTAGTTTTTGTGATTAGTATTAAAATGTCCATCGTGCAAAGGTTCCTTGGATTTTTATTTAAAGCTAGGTTGTTATTTGTTAGGGAGTTATCCCCCCCCCACCTCCAAAATGGTTATATTTTGTGGTGTGCTAGCAGGATTACACAAAAAGTTATGTGTGGATTTCTATGAAATTTCTACTGATGTATCTCCTATACTGTATTAAAAAAAACACACAAATTTACCAGAAATGTAATTGTGTGAGCAGACCTTTAGATTATTTCGTAAGGCAGTTTTGCAATTTGAAATAATAATAAAAAAATACTACATGGTGCAGTGATGCCTTTTTATACAGCACTGGAGTCTGGAGCGCTTTCCTATGCTTGGCTTAGCATTTTCACATTACTCTTCATCTCCTTCCCCATCCTTCCCACCAACAACAGTGGAGTAGATGGAATGACACCTCTAAATTTCCCAGACGTACTGAAGTGGGGTATTCCTTTCTGGTGCTAAATAACCCTAGTACAGGCTGTAGATTTATTGTGACCCTGATCAAGATAAAACTTGCTGCAGGTAAAAGAGTGAAGGTCAATTCTTCTCAAATTGATTTAAAAACCTCCTCTTCCTCAGATACATTTATGTCTCTTTTTAACCGAACAAAATGAGACCGTGTTTCTATCATTACAGTCATTACACGGAGCAAGCTATGAAGGTTTGCTGCATAATTACAGTGCAGATAAATTATGTGTCAGAATACAATAGAACTGCACTGGACTGTAGAGCACAGGACCAAAGGTAAAAAAAAAAAAAACAATACGGAAGACTATTAAATGCTTAATTGCTGACAATTACAGCCGAGGAGGCAGCAAGGGAAAATTTCACCGTATCATTTATAATTGTACTGTAGTAATGAAAAAAGTAGCATTTTACCAAATTCTGAAACTATATATTATATAAACCTATTTCAGCGAGATCAGTCAGAAAATATATGAAATTTCAATTAGCAACAATTAGCCACCTTTAGCATTAGATCATGTCCAGCCTCTGACTGGTGCTCTACCTGATTTAATGATGTGCCACACAAGTGACACTAAGAGTCTTTAATAAAATGAATGAAACTCAGCTAAGTGATGTCTCCACTAAAATCCACCACTTACCCTCTAGACCCAGTCTCTGTTCCTTTTTACTCTCCTGATACTCTCAGCATGTTCTGTACAAAAGGGTATTAAATCTAGAAATGTCTGCTCTTCCACTGTGATTAAAGAAAACTCATTTGGCGCAGTATCTTTCAAACGAGAAAGTTTTATCACGTGCACATACAGTGGAAGATAATCTAGAACAAGCACATGGTAATTAAAACCAGTACGCATACAGGACCTATTTGATACACTGTCGATGCTGCTATGAGTGGCCCTCTAGTAGACTGTATCTTATACACTCACCCATACTTATCAGCCAGTTCTTTAGCTTGCTTCTCCTGAACCTCTCTTTGATCCGGCAGGTCCGCTTTGTTTCCAATCAGAACAATGTCTGGATTTTCGCAGTAGGCATTCGCTTGTAGTTGACCTTCACATTCAAACAGTTTATCAATTGACGTGTTTCAATTTCAGTGATGAAAACAACTGATTATTTTAATCTTAAGAACTTCAGACTGCTTAGGCCATTCTTGTTTTATTTCTTGTTTCGCAGATTCACCAATGTTAATATTCATGATTATTTTGTTGTTGTTTTTTTAAATCTAATTGGGGAAAAACGTCTTTTTAAATTTTTTTTTTATTTATCCAGAATTAACTTGCCGAGTTTACAAGGAATTTTAAAACCAGAACATTTTTTTTTTTTGTGCCAAGCCGGTCCTTTCGTTGGAAGTGTCGCCTCGGACACCCGATCGCTGTTTCAAATCTAGCGACCTATACAGGTCGTGTGCATACAAAGGTCTGGTGTGCGAAACTATCGGAAGTGGTACTATCGATGTGTGTGACAAAACCGGTCAATATGTATATTTGTTTTATTTATTTATATTTTTGGAACTACAGACTTTTATTTTACATGCATACATTCTGAGCTGATGACTGAAGGTCCAGTCACTTTTAATACCACCCTCAGAGGCAAGGTGAAAGGGTAGGCATATGAAAGTATTTTTAGGGCAACCTCGTTGTGACAGTTTGTATCACTGGCTTGTTTAAAGCAGGAGCTTCAGCAGGGTATACAGAATATGAAAAGATCTACATGTACACCATCAGCTCAGGACAGGCCACTGTATTAAAATTTAAATCAAAGCACTAGTTCAGCCTTCTTTAAGAATACAAGACAGGACAAATTAAAAATATTCTTAGGTTACCCTTTCTTGTATTCTTGTTCTCTTGTGTTGGGAAAAAAATAATATACCTGTTCTTTAAATGTTTTTTTCCCAGTCTCCTGTCTTAGGTTTACATAATAGAAATCCACTAAACAAGGAAAAAAAAAACAATGGCCTCATCAACAACATGAACATTTATTTTAAAAACAACACGTTTAATAGTGATTAGGTTTGATTATAATAATTTTTTTATTAAACCAGCCATGGGAAAGTATGAATTTCTAGGAACTCAAATCTTACTTGTGAATCGTTTTGCAATACATAATATTTTACTAATAAATAATAAATTTATGTATAAAAAAGAAAATTGTAAAATCAAGAAAAACATTAAAAATTAATACTTTGTGTTAAATTATTAATTTATTTCGTAAATATTTGTATACTAAGTGAGATAATCCACTTTTCAACACATAGGGGTCTTGATGACCCTGTCAAGGTGTTGGTTTGTCTGTACATTATCCTTCACTCAATCCATTCATACTCCTACATATCATTTGGTTTTATTTACTGTAACAACTTTTCTCCTGTTAACTGGAATATAGTTTAATATGACAGTAACTGTACTATTAGTATTAGGACTATCACTCACTCATCCAGTTGCGAACATTGAGAAAACTTTGCTGGCTCGTCAGGTCAAACATCAGCAGGAATCCCATTGCGTCTCTGAAAAAAGCTGTCGTCAAGCTTCTAAACCTGGAATAAAGAGAATAATAATAGTAATAATAATAATCTACTTTTTTACCGATTTTTAAACTTGAGCTATTCACCATTATCAAAGCTCAAAAGCACCTCCAGTCCTCAACAGAACATTTTATTTATTTTAATAATACTAACCTCATAAAATAATAAATTTACTTTCTGGAGTAAAGAAAGTTTAGAAAGAGAGAAATTTGTTAAGATAAATAGTAGTGTCAGGTATAATTTTTGACGTTGATACGGAAATGAGCTGGAAATCATACGGGGAGTGACTGTCACACATTTTGCAGTGAAACTCAGCAGCCTCCTTTGTTTGTTTTTTTGTTTGTTTGGGGGGGGGGTGTTTAGCATAAGAGTTTTGCACAGTAGTGTAGGTTGTACACACAGTAACAAAAAGGGCTCTAAAAAAAATCTAAAACTTCATGTTGTGTTGAAAAACCGTATTGTTTCGCTACAACAAATGAAATATTCAAACCTCTCCTGCCCTGCTGTGTCCCAGAGCTGCAGATGTACTTTAAACGTCTTCCCCATAGTCCCATTAGGGCTGTTAGTGCTGTACACCTAAAGCACACACACACACACACACACACACACACAAAAATCACATAGCACAACAATAATAAAAAAACATTGAAAAGAAATACTGAGTGTCTAAACAGTTAAGTTATATAAAACACTTTTAAAACTATATAATTAATCTCTATTATTTAAAAAAAATTAAATTATTAATGCAATCCTGAAAAAAGTTTTAAAAATTTTAGACTGAAATTTCACAACTGTGGCACAACAACAAGAACACATCAGTATTATTTACACAAGGACCACAAACCGATTCCAATTAAACATACACACACACTCACGCACAAACACAGTCACCATAACAACACCACAAAATATTTGTTTATTAATCAGATGAAGGAATAATGCATGCACTTCTTGCACACACTGCGTCTCACCACTCTTTAGTAGCATTACCATTAATGTAATAGATTATTACACAAATTTTCATTTTACACAATGGAACATGACAGGACATGACGACCAGAAATTTAACACGCTGATACTGTATGAAACACTCTAAAGTATTTAGTATATAGTGTACATATATGTACACACACGCATTGTTCCAAATACAGTTTTATTTATTAGGTAACTTAATCATTATTATCATGCCAAGAGTTCAAAGCACACCCAATTTCCTGTACATGACTTATTTAGTCTCTCTCTCTCTCTCTCTCTCTCTGTGTGTGCATGTGTGTGCTTTCGCATGTGTCTAATTGGTATTATTTAGGCAACACACACACTTTTAAATACTTAAAAATAGAGTTGCTCAGTATTATGATCTATGTTGTAATAAAAGTATATGAGTAATACATCCCACCAATAAATTTTGGCATTTTGAGAATATGAAGTTATGTCCCAAAGAACTCTGTTACATCAACTCCTGTATTAATATTGCTGAAATTTATGATTCAAAAAAGCTGGAGCTTCAAAACTTTCCAGAAATATACTCAGTATTGTAGTGTTTATTTTTAGATATTTTTTTACGTATATTTAGGAAAATTATTCTTTAAGAAGGTGCAATTACAAATTATACACTTTCATAAGAATGACCCCTATATGGAATATATCTGGATGAGTATAATAAACCACATTACTTTTATTTCCTTTTAAATCTTGCCTAAGGTATCTTCCTTCCAAAAATCGCTATAAACCAGTTGCTATTGTGATTTCCTGTCACAGTAAAAATTAACAGCCAAAAAAGATGAGAGAGAAAATAAAGGCTGAAAAGGTGTATCAGGTAAAAAAATGATAAATGTTTTTGATGACGTTTGGGTAGCATGGTGGCGTAGTGGTTAATATATCCACCTCACTGCAAGAAGGATCTGGTTGGAGTTTACATGTTCACATGGATGGTTTCCTCTGGGTACTCCGGTTTCCTCCCACAGTCCAAAGACATGCACAATAGGCTAATTAGATGTTTCTATGTGTGGATGTGAATGGTTTTGTGTGTGTTGCAGTGAACCATGCCTTCACCCAGTGTTGGCTGAGATAGGCTCCAACCTTCCCGCAAACCTAATAGGAGTAAAAGGATCAGCAAATGAGTGAGAGTAGGTGACACCGTTTTATGTTTATAAATACAAAAACATGTCTGCACATTATGTTTATTACAGATATAGAATGTTATTGCCAGAACATTTGAATGAATAGTCTACTATTAACATCCACTGCTGCTATCATGTTCTCCAGTACTCCAGTCCGCTACAGAGCCTTTACATTCTGTATTTTTGTTTATACTGGTATGCATAAGTAATTGTCTTTTTCTCAATAAATCTAAATTTCTTGCATGCTTTCTATCCCTAGTATATTTTTGCTCACACCTGATGATATCATTATGAGCCCCTTTTTATGGAGAAGAGTGTTCCAGGTGTGACAGAACAGATGCTGGTTTCAGAGCGATGCATACAAATGCCTCCATTTGATGATTTTTTAAAATGTAATTTTGTTTTTCCTCCTTTTCTTTTCTGAGACAAGACAATTTAAGGTGTACTCCCAGTCCTCACTGGACAACTGCACTTTGAACACCCAACATATCCAACAGACAATTATGACCAATTCTCATCTCTGCAGATGTGCAAGAAGGAGGTAAAGATCTGCCAAACTCATCTCACTTGGGCACAAAGTTCCCAGGGTAAAAAAGAAAAAAATTGCAGTTGGCTTGCTGAGGGGCCTAACAAATCAATCTCTTGAAATTACATTTGCAGCATTTGGCGGACGCCCTTATCCAGACCAACTTACATTTTTATCTTACTGATAACAACTGAGCACTTCAGTGTTTAAGGGCCTTGCTCAAGGGCCCTTAAAAAGTGAGAGCTTGGTGGTAGTGGGGCTTGAACCACCAACCTTCTGATCAGTAACCAGAGCCTTAACCAATGTTCCTTTGGTATCCACAGTGCACTACTGTCCGCACTGCTGAGTTTAGGTGCATGTTCTCCCCTTGCCCATGGGAGTTTCTACAGGTTCTTCCCGCCTCACTCACTCATTTGCCGAAGTGTTTGAAATCCTATCAGATTTGCACGGAGTATGGAGTCCATCTCAGTTGACACTGGGCAAAGGTACACCCTGAAGAGCTCGCCAGACCATCGCAGGGCTTCACATTCAAAGTACTCATTGACTTGGGCCTGGGACTACTGAAGCCCCAACACCTTTATTTATTGGGTTTTCACATTGTTTTAGAGCAAAATCAGTCAAAAATCCCAGGCTGTTTCCATCATCATGATAATTAGCAAAACCAAAGCCACAAATGTATGCCTTTGTCTTTAAGCATTAGTATCAGAAATGTGTAACAGTTATGCTGTAGAGAAATATCTATAGGCTCCAAGAGAATTTTAAGGTCTTTAAAACCAGAACATGTGTACAGGCTTGTTCTCTATCTTGACTATCCTGGTCTAAACTGTATTACATAAAAAAATTGGCATTAAAGCATTGGTATAAAATAAGTCCCTTTTATTTCTCTCTAAAATTCTGTGCTATATATTGCATTACGTGTTAGAACTGCTGGCTATTAAACCTTAATGGCAACAACAGATAGCCAAAAGCTCACTTTGCATTCCTACATTGCAAAATTGTTTGAAATAAATAAATTCATGATCCAAATATGTGATCTGTCTAAATGGCAAAGTTTGAACATGTAGAAGGAAATATATGTAAATATTTTATAACAGACCCTATGAAAAAATAATAGTCCTGTCAGACAAATAAACCTAAAGGAGGATTTCTTCAGTTTTATTGAGGCAGTATCATAAAATATCATAACATAAACAAATATAAGTTATGCTACCCCAACACATTATACACAGATGTCAAGGTTTATGTACGAGAACTACTAACTCTGGATTTGAGAAACAGGAACTGATATGTTTCAGTGACACTGAGTCGACGTTATTAGATTGCCCAATTGTTCTGTCTCTAATCAGCACTCTTAATTTAAATGTTTTAGTAATATAAAACATATATAAGCCACACTGTATGCCCAAAAGTATGTGGACAATTGACCATCATACCCATATGTTGATCTTTCCCAAACTGATGCCACAAAGATAGAAGCACACAACATATACAAGAATAAGGCATCTTTGTATGATAAAGCAATTTCAATTATAATTTGAACACGAAATTATATTTTTATGTGATCTGTTTATGTTTTAACATGACAATGTTCCTTTGCCCAAAGCAGGGTCCATGAATACAAGGTTTACCAAGACTGGAATGAATAATTTTGAGTGGCCTGCATAGAGCTCTACCTTCAACCCCACTGAAAACCTTTGGAATAATTTTGGAATGCCAGCTGCATTTTGTTGGAGTGATGATGATGTGTGTGTTTATAATGTACAGTGGTCACCAAACCTGGTCCTGTAGATCTACCTCCCTGAAGACTTTGGATCCAACCCTAATCATGCCCACCTGACCACCTACTCATTGACTTGAGAGACGACATTGACTTTTCATCAGCTAAAAGAGGTATGTTAGTTAATACATGCAAAAATACATTTAGGAACAGGGTTGGTAACAGCTGATATTGTGTATCCTAAATTCACAAAGAAAGGTAGCCATCCCTATGGCCTTAGAACAATATCGGTGTGTGTGTGTGTTGGACCTGCAATGGTCTGGCGAGCTGTTCAGGTTGTACCCTGCCTTTGCTGAGATAGGCTCCATCTGAGGTGGAAAGAACCTGTAGAAACCCCCATGGGCAAGGGGAGGACTTTTGATCATCTGATTATACCATATGGGTTTGCAAACGCGCCACCCCTGTCTTTTAGATTCACTCATTCATTTCTCAAACCGCTTAATCCTAATTAGGGTCGAGGGGAGACTGGCGCCCATCTCAGCTGACTCTGGGCAAGGGTTGGGTACACCCTCTACAGCTCGTCAGGCCATCACAGGGCCAACACACATATGACCATTCACACTCACACCTTGGGGCGATTTGGAACAGCCAATTAACCTACTGTGCATGTGTTTGGACTGTGGGAGGAAACCGCAGCACCCGGAGGAAACCCATGCATGCATGGGTAGAACATGCAAACTCCACACAGAAACGCCCGAGCCTGGAAATTGTTCCCAGGCCTTCTTGCTGTGAGGCGGACTTGCTAAACACTGCGCCACATGCCGCCCAGTCTTTTGGATATTTGTGAATAAAATGATTAGAAACATATATTAATAATAAATAATTAAATATATTAATAATTATTATTACAGACCATACTTTGATTTATTCTTTTTCACTATCCAAGCATTTAATCATACCACAGACCATTCTTGACTTACATCACCTCTCAGTAGGGAGTGGAGATGGAAGAGTTGAGAGAGAGTCATGTGACCCTGCCCTACATGACACTACTGCAAGTTTTTTTTTGGTCGACAGGGAAGTCATGGAACACAGCAAAAAGGCCATGGAAGCAAGCAGCTTTCACTTTCATGCGGACAGTCATATATGAAGCTCATAAGACAACATTAATCAACATAGATGTACACACAGCTGGGTGAGGACATGGGTGACGCACTTACTGTGTACCTCTTTATCAGTAAATGTTACTCATTTATTTAGCACATTATTACTTCAGGAAATATAGCCAACTAAATTCTTTACAAAACACTGCAGGCTGATATAAACAAAAGTAATACCTGTAGAATTTTTATCTAGATACCAACTTTACAGTAGAACACAAACTTGCTAATACACATGAATTATTGCTGTGGTTCACTATAAAACTGAGCATTTCTGTATTGAGAGTTTGGTTAGTAGTCACAGGGAGGCATGAAAAACCAGAATAGAAACCCTGTCATTCAAGAAACACCTGTGTTATGATATAAGATCTCAATCTAATAAGGCTCAAGTTAAAAAGAGTCATAGATCCTTTGTAAAATAATAAAAACAATTATAGCTATTCACTGCCAAGACACTGAACCGCCACCAGGCCAGAGAGAGACTTCCTGTTACTTGTTGGTTACATGTCCTTGCATCATTTTAGTATGAAGATAAATCAGTTCTAGATAAACATTGTTTCATGTTTCCTGTTAATTGGTTAATTAAATTTCTCTGCTTGTTATTTAAAAATAGTATTATGAACTACAATGCTGAAAATGTAGTTAAAAGGGCCAGCTCACCCTTCCCAGAATCTGATTTTCAAAAAAGGACGTTCTGACAAAAATGGAAAAACGAAAAACTCACCACCCTCTTTTCCCTGAAGTCAATGCCAACGGTAGTAATGAACTTGGGGTTGAACTTATTGTCTGTGTAGCGGTAAAGAAAGGTTGTTTTTCCCACTCCTGAGTCACCGAGAGCCAGGAGTTTAATCAAATAATCATAGTCCCCATCAGTCATAGTGCTGCCTGCGCTTAACCTATAAACAAACAATACACAAGGGAAAAAAGGTTTAGTTTATTGAGTTTGTCACCAAAATTTACAATAATGTTCTTAAAACACTAAAATAACAATAATAGACACGTACACACTCACACTCACACACACACACACACACACACACACACACACACACACACACAAAACTAATAATAAAATTTAAAGGGGTGTGACAGGAAAGGAATGGAACTTACACCCCAATTTCTACCTAGACCCTACTTATTAAACCAGGTACAAGATAAAAACAAACAAACAAACAGACAAAAAACTACAGAAAGATTATGGGAAAATTATGAATAAATAGAATAAACAGAAGTGCGAAACAGAAGTTATATTTTGTTCAGTAGTTCACTACTTTATATCTGATTTGTTAGATTAATATCTGAATACTGTTACTATTGCCATTAACTTGCCTTAAGCTCCAATCATTTATTTTAAACCCAATAAATAGATGTTAGAGGTGTAACATGATATGCAATTCTAGAATACATGTCCTTGTTTATTTTATTTCTACGGAACATTGTTGAAGTATAAATTTGGGTTGATCAAAAATGACATTGTGAAGCTTTCTGTAAGAACACTTTAATACCAGTCAACGGTAATGATGGTCTTTAAGTTTTGTATCATGGGAAAGCCTTCAGGAGCGTTTGGGTTTTCTTCCAACCATCCTGACCCTTATAATGTCACAGGACATGGATTATGACTTCAGAGTGGTTCTCCTTAAGCACAGGGTTCATGAGAAAGGCAAACGCATGAGACTGAAAGAGAGAGATTAGCATCAATGACCTTTTGTGCTTCACTGAACATATTTAGACAGGAACACTAATGCCCTGTTTAGTTACAAAAAGTTTTCCATGTTTTCACCATGTGTGTTGCTGTGTGAAGATGTCACATGATTCAGAGTATGAGTGACCAGACGATTGAAGAGAAACAGTACAGAATATTAAAAAAATTAACATATTCGACAAACAGCTCATTAAAACTGTTTCACATTTTAAAATTTACTTCAGTTAAGGGTTGTTTCATGGTCAGGGTGGTCTATTTAAAATTATTCAAGGGGCCCCTTTAAGTAGGCACTTGCATACTGTATGACTGTCTCTTGTTTATCGTTGTATAGAGGAAAAGTATTCCCAGCTACACTACTGAAATCTTTTCAGAATTCAATTCTCTCCTCTGTAATACAAACTTTTACCTGATAAAATTCTGAAGTGCACTCCTAATTACTAACTTTTACTCCTGGAGGGCTATTTTCATACAATCTAGAAAGATGTATTTATGCTTGTAAGCTCTACGTATAATCTAAGTGGCTTTGTCGGGATCCTTTGTCCGTCTTCTCCTCAAAGTAGACACTAAATGTGGAGGACAGAAGTGCTTTTTTCAGATATTAATTGCTGTTTTCTAAAGCAGCATAGTACTGTATAGCTTGCTGAAAAATATAATTGGGATTGGATGTGAAATACTTTCTGTACAGAGTTCCACATCAGCTTGATAAGAATGGCCATCAAAAAGGGTCTTCTCTGGAAGACCACAATGATTGTCACTGATGCTGATATTACTGCAGTTAATAATATATACAACTAACATTGCATGAAACCTGCTCAGATAATGTGTTTGGTGAGCTTCTATTCTTAATTCTGCAAATTAATTTTTGTATGCCTTATTCTGAGAGTTTTATCAAGGTCACCAGTTCTGGACCTGACTGGATTTCTTTAATCAAGCTAACAACCCATGCAAAATGTTTCAGGCGTAATGCAGCGATAATGCTTTTTTTAACCTACAGCTGGGCAAAACCTCTATTTTATCAATTATTTTGAATTCAATTAAGACAGAGTCCACAAAATTCCTAAAATATTAATTTAACATATTTAACCCTTTCCTTCCCATGTAGAGCATCCATCCTACCATACATCTACTGAGATTGCTAACTGCTAATGCTAATTCACTAATTTAAAATGGAAGGAGTCTATATGCATTATTATAATGTCATTTGACTATGTGAGCACATAACTAATTTTCTTGCTGCAGGCAAGATATTTCTGTAGTACCCTGTAAATCACCAAAGCTACATTTTTATTTAACTGTAATATTCTTAGCATTAATATATAATGTAAAAATGTATATGGCACTTTCCATCAAGATGACACGCCTATATTGTGCTTGTTCATATGGGCCGATTATCATTCATCTCTCAGCATTAACAGTACAAAAAAAATCACATCCCACTCTTCCTGCACTTAAATGCTTAATATTAAATGGCATACTTCTTCTCTGTTAGAAATGTGGGTTATTGGAGAGGACAGCTGTTGGGAGAAATGAAAGCTCAGGGTGTTTATACAGAAGGTCAGTTTCCTGGATTTACGCTTCAATCATGGTGCATGGTAGTATGAATAATTAGTGTTTCTTCTATCAAAAATATAAGTCCGCCTGTGCCTGCATACTCACATACAATAGTGTCCCTGGGTCACACTTTAAAACCATCAAGAGGGATTGAGGAAGAGACTTCAGATTTCAGAATCATGATAACATCATGGCCGAAAAAAGTGAGCCCTGTGTTGATTAGGTCACTTCTAATTAAGATTTTTCAGAAATTTCAGAAAATGCTGAAAACATGCTTATTATTAGCGATCTCTCCAAAGTGGTAAATATGCATGATGTGACTATAAATCTGCATTGTATGCAATGGTGCACTGATGGTGGTATTTTCTGCAAATGCATCATTTGTCACATTAATTAAAGTATTAGCATGTTTGCACATAAATACAAGGTGGTATCCAGATAATTCTCAACATATGACAATTATCCAAAGGTCCATGATAGATGTGTAAACCTTTTGTCTCCAGTTAGAGGGAATGTAATAAGAAATAAGAAGTTCAATACTGGAATGTGATTCACTTTTAACATGACAATGGCCCACCAAAGTATACCATCAAACCAGGCTAAATTAGGTGTATGGAAATGACCCGAGGTATTTAGAATGTTTTGAAGCTTTTAGAACGTCCTTGATCTACAGATTAAGGCTATGGATGCTGAGAAATATCACATCAATATACGTCAATACAGATGTCAAGCCCTATAACCTTTCCATTTATGAAATACTGTGGCATTCTTCCTCCTGACACTCACTCGCAAGCACACACACACACCCAGCTGGGCCTCTGGCTCTCTCTACATGAGCCAAGCAGACATCTGTAGTGAGGAAGGCAGAGGAGGAGGAGAAAGGTTAACAATGCTGTGAGTGATCGATGTTACACAGGAATCAAGCGGTGAAAGGAAACAAAAGCTTAAAGGGACAATTTAACTCGCAAAATGCTAATGCTAACATTAACAGTAAATGAATAAACAATGGCTCTGTGGCATTTGTACAAGTTATGTCCATGAGATACATAATACTCAGAAGACAATTCAGGGTAATTATTTATATATTTAGTTTAATGTATAAGCTCACCTGACAAATGTATGTTGACCAATCTCATTTTAGCATACACCGTTGACCAGTCCTACCCACTGCCTACACTTCACCAATACATTTCCAGACTAACACTTGACCAATTCCACCAACTTCCAGACTAACACTTTACTAATCTCACCCACTTCCCAAGGCACTTTAACCAATCCCACCAACTTTAACAGACACTCTTGATTAAATCCCACCCACTTCCACAGTCATTCTTGACCATTTCTGCCCACTTTCAAGCACAATCTTTACTAAACCCACCCACTGCTACAAACAATCTTGTGCAATCAAGTCCAATTTGTGCAGTCAAAAAGGGCATACAGACATCGCAAAAAGAGAATCACCTGGTCTCTGAACCACTAGTGAATCTCTTTGTGACACAAACAAACTGCTTATAGAAGCGCTTAATGTCAGCTATGTTTGCCTAGGAAACTCTTTTAGATGTTTCCCACTTCCAAATGTTTCTGAATGAAACCGTGAGCACTGAACAGTCAGTTCCTTAAATGAAGTGTAGATCCACAAGCAGTATCTGGCTAGTTCAATAACAACAACTTATATTATCATTAGCTTATATTATTTTAGCTTGTATTTTTATAAAAATGGCTTAATATTATCTTTACTACTGCATGGCAAGTATAGAACGGAGACGCTTGAGCATCATGAACAAAGAAAAGTTGAATATATTTATATATATATTTAAGGGAAACACCAACCGTTTTGGAAACATGGACTGAAGTGAAACTTGTGTTTTGATTCTTCAATGTTTTGAGGAACTCAGTGTTTGGCAGCATCTGTAAATCAATGGTGTCTTTAAACTCTGATTGGTAATCGCTCGAATCGCAGCGTGTGACATTACCTGTACCTGCTCGCTTTGCATTGCATGAGAAAATTTCATGTCATCGCTCATTTTTGACCTTCTCTGACTTTACATTGTCAATTATCACTCATCGCTTCCTGTGTGTATGCCCCACAATGTCTAAGATCACTTTAAAAATGTAAGACATTCTTGTCCAATTTTTCCCAGTTCGGACAACACACCCGACCAATTCCACATACTCACACTCTTTTGAACAATTCAACCTACTTTTGAGTTCTGATCACACTCATTTCTATTTCTTAAATTATAAAAACATTTTCTTAAATTTTAGTACACAGACCATTATTTATGTTTCATATCTTTCTGATTTGAACTGAAAATGTGTTTATATATATATATATATATATATATATATATATATATAAATAAAAATCCAATTTGTGTCTGTATGTCTGTCTGTCTGCTATAGAATTAAATTTGTCAGCATGTACACAAACATGCAGTTTAACCTCAGGAAGTTAATGCATATGTATTTTCCGCTAAGAAGCACACACATGTGTACGTTGTAACTCTAAAAGTTGCCCTTATTTAATGTGTAGGGCAGGACAAGAAACTGCAAAAGAGCCTTCAGATGACAATAGAGTGGTGTGAATTGAATATTTGTGAAAGTGAACCCTGGCGGAATTCATGCTAGTGCCATCATAAAAATAATCCCATTACAAAAGACTTTTGAATAAATGTACTGGAAATATGTAGCTAAGCATTTTGTATGTATAAAGTGAGACTGTAAATACAATAAGAATAACAACTCTCTGTTAATGGGACTTTTCCATTCATGTCCCACAGGATTCCTATTCTAATGCATAAAAACATGTAGAGATTTTCATTCTGAATTAATGTCACAAATGTTCACTATTTCAAAGTTACAGACAATATCACCTCCCATTACAAGCAGTCAACAAACACACACATACACTCAATAATACAACAGATGACCTTAAAGAGTAACTCAATAAAACCAGACAGCAGACGTAAGGGATGCTTTGGCATTTAAAGATTAAATGGTTACCGTTAGGAGAAGTGACATAAATTGCTTCTGAGAAGGCCAAAGAATCCCAGCATTCGATATATCATTAATAAGATGCAGTGACTAATTGGATTTGATCTGACCACACATCTGAGGAAATTGAACAGCTCCGGTGACTTTTAACAGCATGGTTAAGGGGATGAAGAAGCAATTCCAGGTGTGTGGGGTTTTTTTTTTGGGCTTGTTTTTTGTTTGTTTGCTTTCAGTAAGTCTTACATTTGTTATGCAGTATGACAGTGACATTTAAATCAGGAATGTTGCAGTGCAACCCAATTCTCTTGCATGTAAGGATTTAAGGTATGTGAGTGTGTGCATGTATATTACACGAAAAACATAAAATGCAAACTAAATCAAGATGTTTATCGATTACTGTTACATATTTTAAGCAGGCTATGAAGAGGCAGGTGAGCTCGGTATGCTCCACAAATGGTGGGTGTGTTATGTAACGGCGTGTTTTTGAACTCATTCAAGGTTTTAATATATACTAAACATACTACTAACTACGAATATACAACTAGACATACAGAAAAGCAAAAGAAAACAAGATTTTTATAGTTTATTTTTGCATACTTTATTCATTACATAGGCAGGTCAGATGAGCTCTGCATGCAGAGCTATGCGCTGTGAAGCTAACAGCGTCTTTATAAACTCAAAGTTGTTTTAGTATATACTACACGGAAACATAAAAAACTCATTCCATAATGAAGTTGATGTTTTTAAACGCCTTTAAAATAAATAAATAATCACACACACACACACACACACACACACACACACACACACACACACACACACACACACACACACACACAC
>JAOUQZ010000019.1:2527269-2548768 GCA_028564935.1 Neosilurus hyrtlii
AGCTGTCCAGGGTGTACCCCGCCCTCGCCCAGAGTCGGCTGAGATGGGCGCCAGCCTCCCCGCGACCCTAATCAGGAATAAGCGGTTCAGAAGATGAATGAATGAATAAACCCACAGAATTTTTGCGGTCAACAGTTAACAGTCTGTCCATTTTGAACGACAGATGCCGTATCAGATATCAGTTTCAGAATGAATTAGTTCTCTGATAAGTGATTAAAATTGCGTTTGTGTTAGTGGACTCAGTTTTCTTAAAGCCTGCTGTAGTGCTAATGGTTTTAACGAGGAATAAAAATTCCTGTGAATTTATTTCTTGTTCTGTTTTGGTTTTTGGAATAAATGCAGTATATCTTAAGTAGCAAACAAATCTCCGGTAAGGCAAAAATCATAGTTTTAGATTAATCTGGATGTTTCCAAGATTTAATTGTCCTTGGATTTTGCTAAAATACCCATTGGCTAATTTGGATGTTTAAAAAAAGGTAAACTATCTTTTGTTGGTAAGTTATGAAACGTAATGATATCATTATTTTTCACTACTAAGCATTCACATATGAGAAACCTATTTTTTAAATATTGTGTAATGCTCTATAGTTATACTGAATTAGTACTATTTCTAATGTTTTTCACAATTTCCGATATTGTTAAATTTTGAAGTTAAAGCTAATAAGCCAAACTTCTTATTTTTGTTCTGTTTGTTTTGTCCTCATCTTACGGCTCACACACAGGCGCTTACACAGGTCTTATTGTTTCATGCTCAAGGCCGCGTATCGATTTATTCTTCCAAATTCCTCCAAAGAGGTTTATTTATGGACTATAAGGTGGTGGAAAAGAATGAGGCGTGCATGTGTGTTTTGTCTCAGGGACTTGGTGTCGAGCCAGCGTGTCGTAAACCCCACCGCCTCTTCAAGGAATTTCTTCTCCTTTTTGCCTCCGGCCAGAAGAGCCCCAGTGCGAACATCTCAGGGGGCAACAAGCTCCTCCCCTACACAAGCCACCCTTGGGAGGAAGGAAACTGCGGCCAGTCAGGTTACATTTTTGAGGAGATGCAAAGACTAATGATTTGGTCTTCAGGTTGTTTTAATTAACACTTTTGTATTGAAGATCTTTAAAGGATTGTAAATTTTAGGCCTTATTATTATTATTATTATTATTTTTTTTTTTTTTTTTTTATTATTATTATTATTAGTTAATGTTTTGTCTGCCCATAGTTGCTGACAACCAGTTTGCCATATATAGACTCAAATTATTTTTGTTTTGAGATGTATAAATTCTATCCTTGTTTTGTAGGTGGGGAAGATAAAGGACCCCACAATCTTAAAAGAGTCCAAGATGACGTCCGTTGGTGCTACTTCAGCTGATACAGGCTTAAAGCAAAAGAGACACCTGGATCGTGAGAAAGAGAGAAGAGAGCTTTTCTCTAAACAAGCACCACAGGTCCATTTACTATTCACTTCTATGTGTATAAGGCAGTAGATATATATAATGTAGCAATGATAATGTGGCTGTGGGCTAGCTTGGAAATAAAAACAATAACGTTTAGAATCCATGTATGTTTTTTTTTATTTTTTATGTCACAGAGTTCAGAAAGGAAAGCTGAGATTTCTGAGCCCGAGGGTCAAATCGAGGGGCAGTGCGACACAACTGACTCACCTACCAAACAGGCTAGCAGTGAAGGGGGCGTGTCTGGGCCTGAGCAACCGTTCATCAAACTTAGTCAGGAGGAGTATGGGGAACATCACTCGTCCATCATGCACTGCAGGTGGGTGGGGATTAAAACTTTTGCAAAAGGTAGACTGTATCCCAGATGCGATCATTTGCAAATAAAGTTTCTTGGAGCCTGTGATGGCCTGGCGAGCTCTCCAGGGTCTAACCCATCCTCGCCCTGAGTCAGCTGAGACGGGCGCCAGCTTCCCCGCAACCCTAATTAGTATTAAGCGGTTCAGAAAATGAATGAATGAATGAGTTTCTTGGAGCATTAAAGTGGAACCTAGAGGCTGATTAATAAAATACAAAAAACATATAGTACGTAAGGTCAGCACGGTGGCGTAGTGTTCAACACGTCCGCCTCCCAGCAAGAAGGTCCTGGGCTTGAGTCTTGGCGAGGGTGTTTCTGGGGTATGTGTGTTTTCCTTGTGTTTGCATGGGTTTTCTCCAGGTACTCCAGTTTCTTCCCACAGTCCAAAGACATGATGCACATTAGGCTAACTGGTGAATCTCGAACATTTGCAGGGGAAAACATGTTTTATTGTGACACAGATTAGTCAAACCAAAAAAGCACAAATGTATTGGGTGCATAAGTATTCACCCCCTGGGTCTGCGTAGAACCATCTTTAGTTGCAGTTATAGCTGCAAATCTCCTGACTTTTGTGTAATATGCTTAACACATCTGGATCGTTATACCAAACATCTATGCTGAATTTTATTATTTCAGAAGATTATGAATCGTAATATCTTCCTTTAATCTCCCAATTCATTCTTATTCACAGCAGAGACTTTTCATACTGCAGTCATCAAAACTAAAGTTGTATATTCAGGGTCAGGAATGAAATTATGCCATGCATGGTTATTGTGGGCATTTTTAATTGGTGACACCCGTTATGTTTCTGAACAGGGTGGACAGTTCTGGTAGAAAAGTGGCAAGTCTGGATGTGGATGGTGTTGTGAAAGTTTGGTCCTTCAACCCCATTATGCAGACGAAAGCCACCATAATGTCGAAATCTCCTCTGCTGTCACTGGAATGGGCTACAAAACCAGACAGACTGGTGAAAAATAACTTCTCTCTCTCTCTCTCTCTCTCTCTTTGTCTTTTCATATTTTGCTGTAAATTATGAAAGTCAGTCAAAAAGGTTTCAATCATTTGTTTGAAAATTTCAGATAATAAAAGCATCCACGAGAAAGGTCTTTTGAGGCCACTGATAAAGAATTAATGAAATGAATGTTTGAAAGTAACAAATTAGAATTATATAAGTGGCAGCAACTCTAAAGATGAAAAGTGAATTAATCAAAAAAAAAATTATGACCTGTTAAATGCTATAAAATAACAGGTATACCAAGCCTGGTGGCTTCAGACTGGAACAGAAGAAGAGTAGGTTGAAAACACTGATCTAAAAAGAACCGGATTAAGCACTCGGACTCTCAGCCTGCTCGGAAGTAAAGCCAGCCAATCCCTGCTTACAGTACTTACAGTATCTGATGTAGAATTTACTACATTTATTTGTAGTATTTTTACACTTAATTACACATACTGTATATGGTACATGTACATTTGCTTCAATATCCAGATAGTTTAAAATACTAGTATCCAAATATCACATGCATGTTAATCATAATCTAAACTTTTTATGTTAACACAGTCACAAAATCATAAACATAAGTACATGTGTGTATAATTTCTACAAAGATACTTAAAACACTACTCACACAAGGAATAATTTCTCGCATTCTGGTATCTTTCTGTTTGCACAGTTTAACACGGCACATGAAGGCATCATTAAAAAATAATAGTAAACTATAAAACAATATTAAAAAACCTAAAAGTAGTTTAAAAGTAAACAGGAGATGCTTCACTTGCAATCAGGCTTTTAGGACCACAGCAGGGAATGTTTTGGATCTAGGAATTTAGCCACGGCAGCCCAGTCCGATGTCCAGTTATTTTTAGATCAGTGGATGGGTAAGTGGCATGAAGACTGCATGTCCCAGAATGCAACATCACATCCGCTCTGCTGACTTTAATAGTGTAACTGCATGTCACTCTCATTCAGAGGTTTAGTATACAGAGACTGGACATAAAGTAAATAGACCCCCAAAATTTCAGAATGAATATTTGCTGGTGGAAGAAGAGGCTTACGTCTTGCAGCTTGGCCATAATAGTCCATTTGATGAAGATGGTGCGTAACAGTTTTTGAACTGATTTGAATGTCTTCTGTGATGTCTTCGGCCTCAGAATGGGGATTTCTCCACTGCTCTCTTCACGGAGCGAAGGCATCTTTCCGATGGTCCGGGTCGACCTTGTCGTGGATCCGTGGTGGTCTTACCTTCACTGCTGAATTTTTTAATTTGAAAATTTGAGGAATATTCAAATTGATGTCTATTTATCGCTGACTGATGCCTCCCTCTGACTGACCCACAATTCTGAATGGAAACACAAGAAAAACAAACTAAAACAAGATTTTTATGATTAATTTGACCATGACAAACTGTGAGTGTCTGTCATTTTGATTTAAGCATTATCTACTCCTTTTTTTAATCTCGAAATAACAGACCAATCCTATCACTCAGTTCTTGTGTAGTATTTATTTAACAAAAAGAGAAACAAAAAACTATGGAAAAAAAACTCACTAACCTGATAATTAGAGTGTTTAATTAGTAATTAAAGTAATTTTTCATTATTTTGTAATTGAAAAGTGAATTATTTAATTGAGTAATTTGTTATGCTACACTAATAACGTGCTCATTAATGCTATTTTTGAACCTTTAGTTATTTTTTGTGACGACTTGGAAGGAACTTTGTACGTGGAAGAAAGCTTTTTTCCAAGTACAGTAATGTGGTTGGGTCATATATAGGGTTTCTGAAGAATAAAGTGGATGTTTTCTCTTCAGCTGCTTTTGGGCAGTGGGGTTGGCACAGTGAAGCTGTATGATACTGAAGCTAAGAAAAATCTGTACGAAGTGGCTATAGACGACGCTCATCCAAGGTACGAATTTAAGTATTCTTCTTGATATTTGTAAAATCTTTTTAAAGAAGCTTCAAAACGCGTCCATCCTAAAGAAGTTCCCATCCTGCGAAACGTAGGAACGGCTTCACGGCTGCCATACTTAAAAATTATAACGTACAAGCACTACTCTTTACAGAATTGAATTTGCTCCTCCTGACTAATCATAATGGGCATGCAACAGTAGTATATCCGTGTGTGTTTCAGGATACTATCGTTGGCCTGCAGTCCCAACGGAACATCATTCGTGTGTTCGGCAGCCGCTCCTCTGGCGCGTTCAGGCAGTATGGCGGAAACCGGCACACGCATGACGCAGCCCATTTCCGGACAGCTGCTGCTGTGGGACACTAAGACGGTCAAACAGCAGGTAAACACCGTGTTTTGGTGCTTATGAATACTGCTGGTGCTCTGGTGTTGGTGCTGTAAGGATATGTGATGTAGTGTAGTGAACTCTGCGCTTAAAGTGAGCTATGCGATGTGCTGCCTATGCACTCTTTAAAGGTGTTTTATTATATACTACACGGAAATTCAAGAATAAAACACAAAAATGTGATTTTTAAGGTTTTATGGCATTATCCACTCTGTTAGTCTTTCTTAATCCCAGGAGAACAGACCAATCAGATGGTGCCATTCCTGTGTACTATATACCAATGCACATGATGATTTTGTATTGTTGTACATTACGTTGTGGTGTGTGATTGACTGATTACTGTGTCATTTTCCTAGCTGCAGTTTGCACTAGAGCCAGGGCCTGTAGCTGTAAACTGCATTGCATTCAACCATAATGGGAATCTTTTGGTAACTGGAGCTGCTGATGGTATCATACGCCTGTTTGGTAAGCCAGTACAGTTTTAATTATTGTTGTTACAGAATCTGCAAATGGGCACTTAAGTAGAGTTTTTAAAGTCGTATGAATTTTTTACGTTATTAGTCTACAGCCAGTGCTAACCACTACGCCATTGTTCCACCCTTTAAAGACGTTATACACGTACAAGTTATACAAGTCTTGAAATATTAACAATATAATATTTAATATTTTCTTTATTCCACTGACATGCTGTAAGTCTGGCTCATTAAACCATATGGCTTGGTTGTATCGTTGGCTTGGAAATATGTCCAATTCTTCCTCCTCATCACACATTTCATCTGTTCCCCCGCGCAGACATGCAGAGGTATGAAAGTGTTATGAGTTGGAAGGCTCACGATGGTGAAGTGTACAGTGTGGAGTTCAGTTATGATGAAAACACTGTGTTCAGCATTGGCGAGGATGGCAAGGTAAGTGTGTGTGTGTGTGTGCGTGCGTGCATAAGGGAGATGAATCTTTTATCATTACTGCTTTAACAATAATTCCCTTCTTTCTGAGTTTTCTGATTGAAGTGTTCCGTATGACTGTGTGTGTGTGTGTGTGTGTGTGTGTGTGTGTGTGTGTGTTTCAGTTCATCCAGTGGAACATTCACCGCTCTGGAGTGAAACAGTCAGAATACACACTATCTCAGGATGCTGTCGGACCGTTCGTGCTGTCCGGCTACAGTGGCTATAAGCAGGTCCAGGTGCCTCGTGGACGACTTTTTGCTTTTGATTCAGAGGGGCAGCATGTTCTCACCTGCTCCAGTTATGGAGGAATCATCTATCGGGTGAACACACACACACACACACACGCACACACACACACGCACACACATCCTGACATGGGCTAACATTAATTTCCTCTAGACTTACTTTACCCTAACCACTACTTGCCTAACCATAACCCTGACCCTAACCATACCCAAACCTTAAATCATGTTCACCCTAAAATGTATGACTTATGCTGTTGGGGCTTGCATTTAGTCCCCATATCGTAACTGCATAAACCAGGGGTGTCCAATCTTATCTGCAAAGGGCTTGTGTGGGTGCAGGTTTTCATTCAGCCCCTCCTTCCACCTGTCTGAAAGTGAAATTAATTAACGTAAACAGATAGAAGGTGTAACTTTTATTTCCCCGTTTTTTCTCGCTTAATTTTAGTCGTATCCAGTTCCCACCCATCAAGTGTTGCCTCCCTATCACATACCACCACCACCAACCAGGGAGGGGAATAATCATGCAAATGCCATGACATGCGATGCTACCATCCGCCTCTTTACGAATTGCTCCGCATGCACATTTGGAGGCGGCCCATGTATTGGCTAGTGATCGCTGTGATTGACAGGGGACTGTATGCGATCCCTCCCTCGCATGAGAGCTCAACCAATTAACTCCCATGAACTCCCAGTCGCAGATGACTGCGCCATCAACCTCAATTCAAACTTGCAGGTTAATAATCATGCATCTTATTGATGCGCCAATCGGGAGCCTGGAAGGTGTAGATTTTGACATTGTGTAGTAAAAGATCGGTATAACCCAAACTACAGGTTCACTAATATTTACTGATGTTTTTTTGTTTAAATGGAATCTTTATATGTTTCTACTTGAAGATGAATATTACTTATTACTATTATGTTTCCAAAGAAACAGACTGTGTCCTTTCTGCATCATGCTTTTTGGAAGGGCAAGATAGTCAGTGGTATTCACTTCGCCTGTGTGTTGGTCATAATGTTTTGGCTGATCGGTGTATTATACAGTGAAAGTGTTTTTCGTGCATATTTTAATGTACTGATTCACTAATATTCAACATAATCCTGTGTTTGTGTGAAAAGCTGAATAAAGGAGCCGCAGGTCTGGAGAGTGTGTTGTCGCTGGGAGGGCATAAAGCTCCAGTGGTAACGGTGGACTGGTGTTCAGCTGTGGATTGTGGAACCTGCCTTACAGCATCAATGGATGGCAAAATCAAACTGAGCACGCTCCTCGCTCAGAAACCCTGATGAGAAAGAAGTGATTATATTGTTCATTATTATAATGATCATTTTAATGTAGTGCCTCTCTCCATTTTTTTATTAGCTTCTCGAGTAAAAACAACTGATTGTAACCTACCTTTTACTATATTACTGTTTATTTAATGTAATTCAATTTTCAGTGCTCAGTACCGAACTTAAATTTGATCAGTGCTCAACTAAAATCCCATCATACTTTGGTAATGCTGCCCTTATTCTCTTAAAGTGGAAACGGTCATAGCATTATGTGATGTACGGTCATAGCATAGCGTTAGTGTTACGGTCATAGCATTTACATGGTGTACATTATGTTCTTGGCATGTGCAGTCACAAAACACAATTTTTCAGAAAAATTGAAAGGTAACCCAAATTTTATTTGCTCGACTTTTGCATAGCATGAATGAACTTTAAACCATATGGAATGGTTTAGCGAGTGAAGAAATTAAATAACGTGAACTCTATGCCTGAAAGGTTAAATGCTGTAATTAAAGTAAAGGGTGGCCACAATAACTATTAACTTTTTTCCCCTCAAAAAAGAGACTGTTATTTTTGTTATTACTATATATTGTTTTGTTTACTTATTCCCATCCAATATTACATGAAATAAATACTTGAATAGTACTTACTTTATGATTTATCTTTATTTTGTTAAGTTGTATAAGTGTACTATATTTTTTTATTTTTTTACTCGCTAAACCATTCCATATGGTTGAAGTTCATACATGTTATGCAAAATTCCAAAAAAATAATTTGTGACACCTTTCTGTTTTTCTGAAGAATTGGTGTTTTCAGTGTTTTTGTTTATTAGTCATACTTTAACCTTAATATAATTGTCGGAATAATTTTTTTTGGCTCTCGTTGCCTACAATAGTTTTGTTCAATACATTTCCATTTACAATACAAATTTTTTTTAACTTCTTTTTATTTAGGAACCCTTTTAGACAAAAGTGGTGGTGTATAATCTTCACACTAGTGTGTGAATATATATATATATATATATATATATGTGTGTGTGTGTGTGTGTGTGTGTGTGTGTATATTTATTTTCTTTTTTTTTTAAGGATCAGTCAACATTATAGAAATTCACACATGAACCATATGTTGAACAATTATTGAACAAACTCATTATTAAAATGAATCGCAGACAAAAGTTTTACCCTTTTTATTGGAACAGTTAATTATTAATAAATTGTGAATTTTGTAAAATGAACGAAATCCAAGACACCAAATTCCAGTTTTCCTTAGACTTGTTTTCATGTGCTGAAGATGGGAACTTTAAGAATTGGTTACAAACCAGTTTAATTATTGACAAACTGGCAGCAATCTGAAAATTACATTTTAAAGTGTTTGGAAAATGATGTTTTCAAGTCCAGCAACACAAAAGTGATTGCCTGTTTAAAACAATTTATAACAATTATAAATGATTAACGTGAAAGACTAGGATCATGACAAAGAAAATCATTAGTAGTTGTAGTTGCTCTCTTCACATCACCATCATTCCTGTAAGACATGAAAGCAAATATTTATCAGTGTTCACCACAGAGTCTGTGGAAATCCCTCCAGATAAACTGTAGACGTACCTTAGTCGCAGCAGTAAAAGATAACGTCATTAAGCGCGGTGTCATCTCCTGAACCCTGTGGCTGTTCTACTTTTGTTTGGATTCCGCAAATTCCTGTTCCAACACATTTTCCACTCCATTTACCCCATTGTCCCCAGGACATGCCATTGCCGGTCAACACTTGCCCTCCAGTGCATGTGAACCTGGATTTTAAACAAATAAATAAACAAATAAATGCGTACATACATACACACTGTGTATTATTTCTTAAACTACTTGGATACGTGAAAGAGGAAAGACTCTGGACATTAAGCAGTAACATGTTGATATATCAGCTTTAAGAGACATTGACGGTTTATAAGGATTTTTTTAACAAATCAATAACAGCCATAACAATTTAGAAGAATATATACAGGCTACAAAGTGTTGTCTTTCTTTTAAATGAATCACCTTATGTTGTTAGCAGCGGTATCATCACCTCGTCCTTGATTAGGTTCTACAAGCAGCTGAAATGACTGCAACACTCCACTTGGGCACCAGATGTCCCCTTTCCATGTCCCCCAGCTTAAGTGAGGAGAAAAAAAGGTCTGAAATTAGTGGCATGTCCAGAAGATTGACTGTTTACAAATGAAATATTATGTTAGTGTACTTCATAACCAAAATTAGATTTTAAAACTTCGGCAAAGTTTGGTGTCAAAGTGTCACTTCTAGATAATGTGAACACACAGTAGGTTGTCTATACTACAGTGCTTGATGGTAATGATGTCATCACATCCTAGTGACAAATCATCTGTTTTTGTCATTTACCAAAATAAGTATCCACAAAAATGCTTTTAAGATAGTTTTTCAGTCGAAACAACTAAAACCTTATCTCGATAGCTTTGAGTCAATTTTTACAGCAGATCTGTCTATTCCAGTCAATACTGGAGCATGTGAATGTTTTAGCAGTGTGGCAATGTTGACCCTGGAATGAACCCTGACCAATCCTGGTATTGCCCAACTACGAGTGTTAGGCCCTTGAAAGTCATGACCCAGCATTGTGAGCTTTATCGAATAAAGGTGTCATCATATTAACTGATTTGACTCAGCCAATCATACTCAATATTTATATTTCTGGAGAGTTGTATTTGAACTGAGATACAGAGAAGGATATTAAAGTGTACCTGTGGCGAATTTGTATTCCTTGCTCTTTAAAACAATCACGTATCAGCAGTTCGGTCAAGCAACGTCAGTCCTTTCTTGTCAATTACGCACGAGTGCTGCTACATTACTATTACTACTGGGCATGTGCAATGACATCTTGCCTCCCTTATTGGCTGTTCCAGCCCTGGTAGTGATGCAAATTCGTTGTTTGTCCTATTGACGGCTGCGTGCGGCACATACCAGCCTAAGAAGACACATTATCAGCCAGTGCTGAGCTGTTTCACCTGAAAAATGGCATAGCGCTGCACAAACAACAAGCGCAGAAATCGCAGAAAACATATCATCACAGGCTGTACTCTGAACATGTTTCCTTTCGGACGCAATTCAGTAGTCTGTGAAGATCACTTCAACCCGACCTGCTAATGGTGTGACATCCAGAGAGAACCACCTGGCACAAAGCCCAAGCTTTTAAAACCGGACACTGTTCCTATGAATTTCTTCATAAAAAATCAAAGAATGACTACAGACGGAAGCAGCGCCCCACCAAAAGGAACCAGTAACCAGGAACAGTTAGTATAAGGGAAGTTTTATCACGTAAAATGTCACTCGCTGCTTGTTTACTTGCGCTGGACAGCACAGCCAAACGAGTTCATGTTATTCCCGGGAGAAAAAAAACTGGTTGGTCTGTTATGGTTCAGCTTCCACTTGTAATCCACAGGATGAAATTGTCCACTATAGTGCTTTTATGGCCATTTATGTTGAAATAAACTCTGTATTGCCTAAATTATTACATTATGCACAAATTCTGCTGTAAGGATGACCGATACCAGTACTCTGAGAAACACCTTCCAAATCTTTCAAGAAAGGCAAACACAGCAAGTAAGACCAAGTACACACATGTAATACACTGCCCATGCATGTCCATGTGTATGTACATGTTCATCCTAAAGATACTTGCAATAGAAAAAGCTGAGATGTGAAATAATACAGGTGAGCTACAGTATTTAGAATGTACTGTTTAGCCAGTGGTAGCATAGTGGTTAGCATGTCTCCCTCACAGCAAGAAGGTCCTGGGCTCGGACGTTTCTGTGTGCTGTGTGCGTGTTCTTGTGCTTATATGGGTTTCCTCCCACTGCCCAAAGACATGCACATTAGGCTAACTGGCTCTTCCAAATTGACCCTAGTTGGGGGTGTGAGTGGTTGTGGGTGTGTTTGGCTCTGCAGTGGTCTGGCAAGCTATTCAGGGTTTGGGACCAAAAGATCACTGGTGCGATTCCTGAGCCAGCAGAGAAATGTATGGTGTAGAGGGGAATGACCAGAACCTTCCATTCCTCCATCATGAGCAAGGCACCTAACCCTCAATCGCTCTCCAGGTGTGTGTGTGTGTGTGCTCACTTTTGCTGGGTTAAATGCAGAGCCAAATTTCCATTGTGGGATTAATGCTGTATATGAAAATATTCTACTGTTTTACATAAGAAAAAGTACAAAATGTAAAACTAGAAGTAGTGTGTAAAGCTCCATGGGTGGGATGTCCGCTGGTGGTTAAAAAAACCCAATAAGAATTCCCCTATTCCTGCATTTTTGCTTTCCATTCACTTCAGCAGAACATAAGACAGACAGAGAGTATACCACTAAGTGGTCTGCTCTTTACAAGGGACATCCCACAATAAATGATTTTGGTTGCATGTAAAACTTTACCTTCCTGCTAAAGACTGGACTGAAGAAACCGGTCGAGCTTCTTGTATCGAGGTAATAGGTTTAGTGCAGCGAAGGGCAATTCCATTTAGGGCTGTATCGTCCCCATTTCCTTGAGATTCTTCAACCTGGAAGAAAAATTCAAATTATAATAAATGGGTCATTCTCTGAAATGAGACTGGGGTGAAAAATTCCCTATCCCCAATTTCAATGTAGTCCAGTTTATTTCTCCCTATATTGTCCATAAATTCATGAACCATTGTTACAAAGACAGAGAGAGAGAGAAGTGCATAACTGACTTCATGCACATAACCGCACTTTTATTGGAAACAAACAGAAATAAATCTGTATGGAACACAAAATTCATATTCAAATTCATTCACATATAGACATGGAATTTACAACATTATTCATTTATTTTTTGGTGAATAAATTAATTAGCGCTTGACTGTGTGTGAAATAAATGCACTTCAGAAGGTCACCCAATTGTACAGTAAACGTCGTAACATGGAACATCACCCCTCACAGGAAAAATGGGTCAGCTCCGCGTGTAACCAGCGTGGACACCACCATAAATTGATGTGCGATTCTCAGTCCACAAAGCAAGAAAAACATGGGGATTTCTACTTTGGATAGAAACTTTAATGCAAGATCTGTATTGTAAGCTCTACTGTTTGCACTTGAGTTGATACTTCACTGACAACATGGCATGAAACATGAGGAACAAAATTGTCACAATTTTCATCCACACATTGCAACCAACTTTACCGAAAAAAAATTCAAAAAGAATTTTAGCTGAATGTATCCGAATTATTAACTTTTATGTCATATGTGACCCAGTCTGGCAAAATGAGTCACAGTGACCAAAAATTCAAAATTGCGTTAGCCATACCATTTAAAAGAGGAGACTCTAAGCTTTAAAAAGGTTATGGCTAACTCAGTTTTGAATTTTTGGTCACTGTGACTCATTTTACCAGACTGGGTCACATATGTGTCCATGTGATATGTTTTGGGCAGGAATTGCTCTTTATAGTTCTTTATAGTTTTTGTCAGAATGTGAATCATTAAATTGATTGATGACCCTGTTTCTGAGAATGACCCATATGTAGTATTATATAGGATGCCTAATATAAATTGAAAATCTTTACAGAGACCCCCGCAATCAGTAACAGTAATTCATATTGATGAACTATATAATTAAACAAATGTTTCATTTGCATATGAACTACAAATTAGTACATTTTGACTCTCTCTCTCTCTCTGTCTGAGTGCATAAACAGACAATGTGTAGTTTATTTATGTATATTTCAATAAATTGTTGGACTGATTACTTAATTATAACACATCTTATAAATAACTATTTAAATAAAATTCTAATTATTCATTAATAATCCAATAAAATAAGATGTACTTACTTTGAGACTAAATCCTGTTGCGTAGGTCCCAATCGGACACATCTCTCGATGGCCCCATGAGCCCCAGACTTGTCCGTTATTAACTTGAATCTCCCCAGAATATAACCTCTCGACTATCTGTCCATTGCTGACATATATGGACTGCGCAATGGAGAGAACAAGCAGTGGCCAAGCTATACTATGCACAAACTCCATGCTTTATTATTATTAATTAATTAATTGGTTTATTTATTTTAGGTTTGATGGAATCTTTTGTCCCAGAAGGTTCAAGGAGGAATAGCAGGATGGATCACCAGAAATGACTGAGTAACAATGCAGGGATTCAAGATTAAATACCATTCAGCTCTGGGGGGTGGAGGGTGGGGCACATCCTTGATGAGGGGTGGTGGGGGTTTGTGTAGATGTGTATGTGTGTGTGTGTGTGTGTGTGTGTGTGTGTGTGTGCGCGCACATACATAAGGGATTGTATTTGTGTGCATGTGCATATGCATTTGCTTGTGCCCTTTAATTGCACCAGAATCGAGACTCTCATAGACTTTGTGGTTGCCTAGTACAGAGATGTTTGTGGTTGAGCTTCAGAGTTCAGTGACTTTCAGGAACTGTACAAACTCCATCTCACGAAGAATCTGTTGGAATTCTAACTAGCAAGAGTCAATACTTTGTATTTTATAGTTAGGATCTCCTCCCTTTTTCATATGAATCAGCGTTCACCAATTTCTATGAATATGCTATTTCCAGAGTGATTCAGTTTTATAAAGAGCCAAGGATGACCTCTTATTGGAATCTAATATATAGGTAGTGGTTAATCTAAAATGTTACTATTTTCCTTTAAAGGAACTGTATACATGTTGTAACACTTTCTAGATATGCATCAGATTTATTTTAACACACATGTACTGCACATAAATAATACAGTGTAAAGATCTTACTAATATTACATATTACTTTACATTACATTAGAGGTACTGCATTCTACTTCGTGTGTGTGTGTGTGTGTGTGTGTGTGTGTGTGTGTACAGAAAATTTCAAGAACAAACTGAAAGCAATGCAGATTATTTCCACCAGATGGAGACAGTCCAAGCAAATAATACCAGTTCACCTGTTGAGTAAATGGCAAGACACCTGAGAACAAAATTCATGAACTTAGTTAAGAATTAATTACTTGTCCTGGAAGAATGTGGCTCAGTAGAGATCAGTCATTTTCGTGCCCTAACATCTACTATGCCTATTGTTACTGTAATGATGGCTTGATGGGATTTTTTTTGTATCTACAGTGATAGGTGGAAATTGTATCCGTCCATCCGTCTGTCCATTAATCCAGATTAGATGAGATTGGATAAATACTTTATTAATCCCAGAGGGAAATTCACAGTTTTCAGCAATATTTACAGTAAACAGCACAAACTTATGCTATAAGAGACAAACTTAATTACGGCAAACATAGTTAAAAAGTATAGGAATTGTGGGCAATACTGTTATGGTGCAAATTGGCAGTCCAGTGCAAATGATTTAAAAAGTCCAGTGTAAACATGCATGTATGCGCTTATCCCTGAGGATCATAGGGGAAGCTGAAGATAATCCGAGCTGACTTTGGGGAAGAAGTGGGGTACACCCTCAACAGGTTGCAAATTTATTGCAGGATGAACGCAGACACAAATAACCCTTCACATACATGTTCATACCTATGGACTATTTTGAGTCAGTTGACCTAATGTGCATATCTTTGGACTGTGTGTGTGTGTGTGTGTGTGTGTGGGTGTGTGTGTGTGTGTGTGCGTGTGCGTGTGTGTGTGTGTGTGTTGACACAGAAAGGACCCCGATGTTTGAACCCAGAACTTTCTCTCTGTTAGATGATAGTGCTAACCTCTCAGCCAAAAGCAATCAGTACATTTAAATCGTTGTTTAATTACATCTTATTTATGCTGAATGATGGTTTGTGGCTAAAAAAAAAAAGAGTTATTACTGATGTATATGTATATATAAAGTTTTACAGGATGAAGCCTTTTTACTTTTACTTGTACACCAAATGTGTGCATCCATTATTTATCAAATGAAATAAGAGATTAGAGATTATTTGGCATTCTAAACACATGCAGAGTGTGCACTTACAGGTGAAACTTGAAAAATGTGAATATTGTGCAAAAGTTTATTTATTTCAGTAATTCAGCTTAAAAGGTGAGACTAATATATTATATAGACTCTATTACATGCAAAGAGAAATATTTCAAGCCTTTATTTGTTATTATTTTGATGATTATGGCTTACAGATAATGAAAACCCCAATTCCAAAATCTCAGAAAATTAGAATATTTCATTCATTCATTCATTCATTAGGAGGCTGGTGCCCATCTCAGCTGACACTGGGCGAGGGCAGAGTACACCCTGGACAGCTCGCCAGACCATCGCAGGGCAGAAACACGCTGGCGGCAGTGCAGCCTACTCTTGAAGAAAGTCAGCAATGGTTCTTTTACATGCCTTTCACCATAGACAGTGACAGTGAGAGACATAGCTGGTCTTTGATAACCCAGTTAGCTGCACTGGTGGGACAACAGTGAGAACTTGGTGATAGTGGGGCTTGAATCCCCAACCTTGGGATCAGTAATCCAGCACCCTACCACTGGGCCACCACTGCCCCTAGTATATTAAATGAAATCAATAAAAAAGAGTTTAAATACAGAAATGTCAGCCCTCTGTAAAGTATAACCATGCATATGTAATCAGTACATGGTTTGGGCCCTTTTTGCATGAATTACTGCCTCAATGCAGTATGGCATGGATTTTTCTGCGTTGTTCAGTCTCATGTCTCTCAACTTTCTCTTGGCAATGCCCCGTATATTCTTTATGGGGTTCAGGTCAAGCGAGTTTGCTGACTAATCCAGCATAGTAATTCAATGACCATGGGATTACTGTGCTGGATGGGGTTACTGTGCTGGATTGGCCAGCAAACTCACCTGTGCCTGTTGGTCCTGCTGGAAAATGAAGTCAGCAGCTCCATAAAGCTTGTCTGCTGAAGGAAGCATGAAGTGCTAAAATATTCTGGTAGACGGCTGCGTTGACCCTGGACTTAATAAAGCTCAGTGGACCAACATCAGCAGATGACATGGCTCTCCAAATCAACACAGACTGTGGAAACTTCACACTGAACTTCAAGCATCTTCAATTGTGTGCCTCTCCATTCTTCCTCCAGACTCGGGGACCTTGGTTTCCAAATGAGATGCGAAATTTGCTCTCAGCAGAAAAGAGGACTTTGGTCCACTGTGCTTTATTAAGTCCAGAGTTAATGCAGCCGTCTACCAGGACATTGCAGAAGAGCTGAAGGCCGTTACTGAAGCATCCAGGTCTTCCATAACACATCAGCAGTGCCACAGGCTGATAGCATCCATCCCATGCCGCATTGAGGCAGTAATTCATGCAAAAGGGGCCCAAATCAAGTACTGATTACATATGCATGGTTATACTTTACAGAGGGCTGATATTTCTGTATTTAAAATCTTTTTTTTTTATTGATTTCATGTATTATTCAAATGTTCTGAAATTTTGGATTTGGGCTTTTCATTATCTGTAAGCCATAAACATCAAAATTATAACAAATAAAGGCTTAAAATATTTCACTCTGCATGTATTGAGTCTATATAATATATTAGTTTCACCTTTCGAGTTGAATTACTGAAAAAAATGAACTTTTGCACAATATTCTAATTTTTTAAGTTTCACCTATATTGCTTATTACAATAAAATTACTGAGAAGTAATGTGAATAATATAAATTATTTTGTTATAGTGAGACCTGCCAAGAAGTGCATCCTGTCTGGTTTAAGCACACCGAAGAGCTACTGTAGCACAAATTGCTGAAAAAGTTCATGCTAGCTATGATAGAAAGGTGTCAGTACACAGGCCACGTATACCCCTTCATGTCATCCATACTCCCTAACCTGTAACCCCTTTCAGATAGATAAAGTATTCTGCCATTGACAATCTGACATGCACACCTTCCTTACAGCATACTCAGGATGCACACTAGACTTCCCAGCATGCATCGCACTCATCTCTGAGTCAGTGGTGGCTTAGTGGTTAAGGTGATGGGTTACTGATCCAAAGATCAGCAGTTCAATCCCCACTATCACAACTGTTGGGCCCTTGAGCAAGGCTTAATTGCTCAGTTGTATAAAAATTATCATTGTAAGTCGCTCTGAATAAGAGCATCTGTCAAGTGCTATAAATGTAAATGTAAAAATCTCAGTCACCCGACTATTGACACTCCACACACAACTCTACCTGCACTGTATAAGGACTCTTTGCATGGGCTCTGTGTGACGTATTGGTCCTGAGTCTTGTTCGCAGTGCATGCCATGCATTTGATTTTTGTGTTTACCATTAGTGGGTGTTCTCTGCCTGCCTTATTATTTTGTTTCTGTTAGCCTGACTGTTTGACCTTTGCCTGCATTATAACATGATTTGGGCACTCTGTCTGATTATTCATTAAAAGCCTTATTTTATCTGTATCTTGCATCTGTATCTTTCTCTGCCGCAAAGTGTGGTTTGAAATGTTTAAAATAGAAAGGAAAGGCAACCTTATTTGTCACATATACAAGTACAGTTCATTGCAGTTAATTTCTTGTGCATGTCCAGCACTGAAGCTGAGATAAGAGCATAGGTTCAGCCATGATACAGTACCCTGGCACTGTAAATGCATTTGTCATCATTAAAAATAAATCAATAAATAAATAAGCAAATCATTAAGTTCAAATGCATCTGGACCTAAAACACTCATGAAAAATACTTATGCTAATGTTCACAGGTCTTACCCTCTTTCCACCCTAATTTTTCCACCTTATTGTTCCACCTTAGCTAAAAATATTTTTAAACCTTTTCTTCTAATATTTAAAGGTAGCTAAATTAAAGTGAATGTATTAACAACAACACAGAAACCCAAATATGTTAGATGAATCAGTTGTGGATCAATTTTGTGTTTGTTCTGAGGAAAAACAGCTACATTAATGTATTTCTGCCAAAATTTGCTTTAAAAGCTAAAGTTTTTACTTGTTGCTGGGTTTTTTTTTTGTTTGTTTGTTTGTTTTTGGGTTTTGTTTTTGTCATTTACACCAGTTTATGTTTGAATTAGAGCAACACCACATTCAGCATGACCGTTCACCTCTCTAACAGCTTTCAGGAGTTCTGTCTTCTCATACCTCCCACATGTCTGGGTCTACATTGTGAAGCTCTTTCATCTGAATTCATGTCTTAGGTTTGACTGAGACATTTTCAAGTCAAATCGTTTTGTCCCTGAATAACTCTTGATAAAAATTGAAACAAGAAGGAAATCTAAAAAAACCATCAGTGATAGGATAGCTCACCACCCTATAGTTACATCACAGTAGAACCAAATAGCTGCTAAACCTGCTAAAAAACTTTAGTTGAGGCAGGCATGAGGAAATTAATAAAAATGATTTAATTCTGGGCTCCATGGCAATGCAGTGGTTAGCACTCTCATCTCACAGCAAGAAGGTGTTTGGCTTCAACCCCATGGCTGTCAGGAGCTTTTCTGTGTGGAGTTTGCATGTTCCCCCATACTTGCCTGGGTACTCCCGCATGGACTCTGGTCTCCTCCCACAGTCCAAAGTCATGCACAACTGGCTACTCGTAATTGACCCTAGGTATGCATGCGAATGTGAATTATTGTATTTGTGTTAGCCTAGCAATAGACTGGTGATCTTTTCAGGGTGTACCAAAGTCAGCTGAGATTGGCTCCAGTTTACCTAATTGTGTAACCAGTATAGATTACAGTGTGGGTCAGTTGGTATAAAATATAAGAGGATACATTTAGAAACCTGTGGTGTGTGGGTGGATTGCATGCAATAGCTGTTTAAGAAGCCTTCACATTATAACGAATTCCCAACAATTAGATTCCTGGAAGGCTGGACAGAACAAATTGACAACCAATGAAACAGAATCAAAATTGATTTAAAATGAGATCAAAACAATTTGATAATTTTTCACAAACAAACCAGAACAAATGCTGAATGAAGGTGGACACCTGTTTTAACAGATGGCTAATGAGCTGTGCATGCATTCTTCGTATGATTCGTGAATTTAAACCAATCATGTGACATTTGTGCGCAAGTATAAAATGTTCTCGCACTGACTCAACAAATTGTCATCCCAGTTGCATTCCAGGAGTTGACATCTGAAGACGCCAAAGTACAAGGGGCAAGAAACAGATGCCCCAGAAGAAGCAGCCATTATCCAGGCAATGATGCAACTCCATCTCAACCAACCACACCTTCACCTCTACAAGCAGCTGCACCACAAGAAACAACTGTATCCCAAGAAGTCTCAAGTTACAGGTCTCCCAGTACCAACTTTTCACTAGCCTCCAACAGAAATGTCTCTCCAACTCCATCCAAATTACCTCGCATGATGATGTTCCATGTAACTAACCACAAACTTTCTTTGAACAAACAAAACATTCCCACAATGTATATGAAGCTTTCTCGCTGGGTATGGGCTTCTCGCTGGTATACGAACAGAAGGAACATTTCAGAGTTTTTCTTTTGGGGGGGGTGTCATGCAATGTTCTGGTTATACTAGCTACTATCTGGCTACTATGATAAATCAACCTTTGCTTGTTGTGAGGTGTCAGATATGGTGACAATTGTAGATAATGCTTCTTTATATAAATAAAAAATACAAATAAAATATTGGACGGCACAGTTGTGGTTAGCACGTCCAGCTCAGACCTTGGGTTCCAGTCCCGGGCTCAGCGAGGGAGTTTCTGTGTGGAGTTTGCAAACTTGCCTACTTATGTTTACTGGGTTCATATTGTGAGTGGGTTATTGCTATTTTTACCCAAATGATCACTCAAAACTGTTAAAGATTTGAGTGTGTAACTCTCAATGATCAGGGTCTTGGCCGCATATTGATGAGGCAGGACTTTCAACCTTTGAGAAATTTGCGGCTGCAAAAATTGTGATGTATTACTGCATGGCTTGGTGTCCTGTGACAGAAAGAGGACAAACAGGACAGCAGGGGCCATGAGGTCAGTGGGGTCAGTAAGGCATGAAGTGAAAGGCACAGTTATAGAATTGGTGAGGAGGCAGGCCACTAGCTGTGACTATACCTCTCAGAAGTGGGGTTTGGAAAGAATGTGAACTTGGCATGTGGTTTCTAGGCTTTCAGCAGAATTAGCCTCAATCATCACCATTTGTAAATGGAGACATGAACTGAGTGTTGACAATATGTTGACCAGCTGAGAATTTTCTTCCTAGTCCGAGAGATCTGAGGATCATTCTTGTAAATCCACTAAATGCCACGGACAAAGTGGGGAATTTGGGGAACTTATTTTTGTTGCTGCTGATGGTGATAGTGAAGAGAATCAGTTTGTAGCCAAATGGGTTTGTTGCTCTGTATGATTGATCCTCCTCCAGTGGGGCTTTGATCTAGGGCTTGGACATGGACTGGGGGATTTGAAGTCCAGGTTGAATTGTTCTGATAGGGGATCGGTCAATGAAGTTTCCAGCTGCACTGGAGTCAATCAGAGCTGAAAGAGCGCAAACACCTACTGAGTGCCTTACCTGACCTGGAATTACAAATGCTTATAGTAGATAAATGTTTACATGAACTCACTGTGGGAGGGTGGCAGGTGGTGGATGCCCACTCCTTTGGTGGTCCCTCATGCTGAATTGGGTGTAAACATGACACTCATAATGCTGGAGTGTATCTACTGGGTGTATCTTGATTTGCTAATTTTATTCCACTCTTTCTTACAAAAATACTTCAGATCTATCAAATTAGAAGCAGGATTTCCTGTACACAGCATTTTTCAAGTCATTTTAATAGAGCTTAGATATCAGCCCTGCCCCCCCTCCCCCCAAATAAAGAAAGAAAGAAATAAAGAATGTTGGTCTTCTGAAACCATTCCAGACATGGTAAAGGTAAAGTGAGTCTCTTGGGCTTTTTACACCTGAGCCTACTGGCTCAACAGGCCAGAGCTTATTCCGGGTTTCCATAACGTGAAGAAACTAGGAGTTCAACTTCTGGATGGGACAGTAGTCCATAGCATTCAATTCATTTTTCAATAATATTTATAAGGTAGCAAAAACTCTGTTGTATGTGTATATGTGTATATATATA
>JAOUQZ010000019.1:2548868-2581833 GCA_028564935.1 Neosilurus hyrtlii
GGGGGGGGGGGGGGGGGGGGGGGGGTGTTTTCACACCTTTATGGAGTGTGCTCAAGAAGTGTTCTAGAGATACATTGCTGGAAAAAGTTGATATATGAAATAAATACAAATAATATAATGTAGCCTATATAATGTAAATTTTAATATACCAAATTAGTAGCAAACTTTTGTCTTGCTTTGTGTGTGATTATGTGATATAAACTACCTCAGTGTTCGTAAGCTAATCCTTACTGTAAAAATTACTGTAATTTACTGGCAACTACAGTTTAAAAAATTACAGTAAATTTTTTACAGTGTAAGGTTTATGGCTACATTTGAAGCTGTATGGCAGTGGCGGCTTAGTGGTTTAGGTGGTTGGTTACTGATCCAAAGGTCAGTGGTTCTATCACCACTGTTGGGCCCTTGAGCAAGACCCTTAACCCTCAATTGCTCAGTTGTATAAAAATGATAATTGTAAGTTGCTCTGGATAAGAGTGTTTGACAAATGCTTTAAATGAAAATGTTTGCAGTAAGATATCCATTACAGTTAAAAATACAATAATTTATTGTTGCATTATTTACAATAAGCTGTTTCATACTATGAAAATTACAGTAATTTACTCTAGCATATGTTTACAGTAAAAAAAATTCTTACAGTAAAATTTACGCTAATTTACTGGCAACTACTGCTATGTTGCAATGTTAAGATACAGTATGGATTCACTATTAGCTGCAGGAAAGTAATTAAAGTAAGTTCATTAAAAACATCAATTAAAGTTATTTTAATGTCGAACAAAGAAAGGAAATAAATATTAAAAATGTAATAATTTTTTTAGGAGACACTCGTGTAAAGCCAAAAGCACTATGATGGTCTCTCATTCATATTAATCACAGAAAATATTTTTTATATTATATTTAGATAATATATTTTTAAACAAATTTTTCAAGTTTTTTTAAGCAAAAATAAATAAATAAATAAAAATAATGCAATTCGAACTGAATAACTCTTAGCTTGTGGGAGTTACACATGACAAATCAAATGCACTGTGATACAGTCTATAATTCCTGTTAAGTGCAACAAATACATTTTAAAACTTAAAAAAAAAATCCAACTAAATTGTTTATACTCAGACAGTAGTAATAGTTCAATGCTGATATAAACAACTTAATATAAGTAAAAGATTACGCAAAACTTTTTACTGATATTTTGTTGAGGTCTTATTTGTATAGTTTAAAATAAACATGTAGAAATGTACACACACAGGGAAAGTCAATGATTACATTAGGAAAAAGTGGATAAAGTGGTTCAGAACAATGGATGAATTGAAAAGTAACTGGATTTTAAAGAAAATGAAGACTGAGACTGTTTAGAACAATGTGTATGCTAATTTCCACACAAAGTGATTGATTACCCGAGATTTATCCTTAACATATGTCAATAGTATTAACCTCTCTGCCTTTGGACTCTAAAAAGTCCAGACTTTTTAAAACAGTACAGTTATGTAATCTTTATCTTGACAAGAATGTAGACACGCAGCAGTACAAAGAGTTAGTGTCAGTATGAAGTACAGCTTGACCCATTCAAATCTCCCACATTTTAATGTTACATTTACATTTATGGCATTTGACAGACAATCTTAACCAGAGTGACTTACATTTATCTTTTTTTTTTCTCATACAATTGAGTGTTAAGGGCCTTGCCCAAAGACCCGGCAGTGGCAGTTTGCTGGTACAGGGGCTTGAACCACCAACCGTTAGATCAGCAACCCAGAGCCTTAACCACATAGCCACGACCGCCCTCAGTGTTTAAAGAAAAATGCTGAATGTAAAATGAAAAATCCATCATGTTTTAAAGATGAAATTAACTGTCATTTAACCTGTTTCTTTTTTTTCAAGACTTTGGGGGGGGGGGGGGGGGGGGTGTTGGATAAAGCCACATTAGACAGATAATGGATAAATGGTATCACCAGCATCACCAGAATGTTTTCTCTCTGCATTAAAAGAACTTTGAAATGGCAATACACTTTAGAGCCTTTTTTATTTTTTTATTACATTTTTTTTTAAATAACGGCATGTCCCTGATTTGACTGATTTCATTGTTTTCACTTCGTCTCACCAGCTCTCATAAAAATGCAAGCTGCCATCTTAGAAGGTGATCAAAGTTTAATGTTTGGTGGTCGTGTTTATTATTCATTACAGTATGGTAAATTATTGCACGATTGCAGTTTGTAGTAACTGCAGAGACATAAAAGATATATTTTTATATAATATATGTATATACTGTATATATTCAAGGTTTTCCTGATCCTTGTTGTATAAGGGGTGGTATTAAAATAATGAAAAGTAGTCACATGTGAATAATAATGATGTTAATGTTAGTACACACTGTCACGAGTGCAATGTTGTCTCTAAAACTTCTGTTCTATAATATCTATAGCTTAGTGTTAAATAACTGTATTACATGGTTGTTGTTGTTTGGAATTGTAATATTAGATTAATATTTGGTGTAAAAAAAAAAAAATCTTAGTAACTAACACAGACTAATATTTCAATAGCGATCAGCAGCTGAGGCTGACCTTTTCCCGGTTATGAAACACCTAACTTAAAACACTTATTGATACTGCAGTGTTTAGAAGAAAAGGTTGAAGTGGAGGAAATCAGGGGTATCAGGTGCCACTGGGGGCGCTGTGTGGTTTTGGACCCATGAACTGTGGAAGGCATATGGCCTGCCGGTCTGAAATAAACTAATGTCATATATTTAGGCCTCCATAAATCTATAATAAGCACAAAAAGCAAAAGGCAAATTGCTGGACTTCCCGATCACGTACGGGGATTAATTTTTGATCATTAACAGCATCAACATGAATATGAATGCAGAAATTATAATATCTTTGGAATGAGTGATCATATTTCCTTTATTTAAAGAAATTTGTAATCCTGAAATGAAGAACTGTCAAATGAAGTCATCTCTAATGAAATATATATTTAAACTAATGATTATACCCATAGCAGAGCAGTTGTATAATTAACGGTACTATTTGATTATTGTATGAGGAGTTTATTCACTGAAGTGAGTGTAAGATTGTTTAATTATTTTATTTTTGGACATGTTGAGATATGAAGTCATGAGGGATCAATCAGAGTCTTGAGCTAGTGGATGATAGACCAATCAGAGTGGAATGGGCACCCTATGGAAGCCAACGCAAGCTGGTAGACAGGGTTCGAGATTTTTCTCGCGGAACAATTTCTTCTGTGTGACTGATTGTATGCTTTTCTTTCCCTAAAGGTTAAATAAACACCTGAAAGTGAATTTGGATCTCTTGCGTCGTGAACTGGACACTTTTCGCCACAACAAGGTCAGTTTATTAACCTACTGTTGATATAAGTAGAAGCATTCAAAGAGCGCAAACCTACACCAAGGAAGGACAGTCTCTCTGCTGTTTTCCTTTAATAAAACTATTCATTTGTTCCTTGACCCATTCTCTACCTTCCCTAAAAATTTCAGGAAAATACTTTCATAGCTTTTTTCACAAACTGATACACAAACAGACAAACAAACAAACGGTGGGAAAAACATAACCTTCATGGCGGAGGTAATTAATGTAAATTTGTGATCAGGGATAAGATTGCACATACTTTATTCATGCAAAACACTGGTATCATATTATTATTTTTTCATACATTCGTTTTGTGAACTGCTTAATACTACTTAGGGTCGCGGGGAGGCTGGTGCCCATCTCAGCCGACTCTGGGCGAGGGCAGAGTACACCCTGAGCAGCTCGCCAGGCCATCGCAGCAAATATATATTCATTTGTACACAAATACATATTCATACATATATATTATTTTATTTGCTTGTTACTGACATTTGTTTATTTGATTAGTTATTGTTATATTTATTTATTTATTGTAAATATAGTATATCATTTATGGATGTGAGTGCCAGGAGTTGCTGATGATTCTTGATTAGCATATATTTGAAAATGAGTGTGGTTTCACAAAGTCCCACTCAGCAGCAGAGGCAGGGGGTGGGTGGGCCACCATGTCTGATTTGAGGGCATAAATATTCTCTTTTAAAACAGAAATATCATGATGTAGATAATTCCCAAATGCATCAGGGAACATTGTGGATTAGAGGCCTGTTCCTTGCAACATAACGTCACATTCTTGAAAAAATATATATGTACTTATATGTACCATCAAATACATTAATTCCAAATTTTGTTGTTTTTCGTGTAATATGTCTAAAATGAACAGAAGAGTCGTCTTGCTTGCATTAGCACACTTCCATATTTTATTGTTTTTCATGGAACAGCTGGCTGGTTGATGTTAGTGGTTAGCCTAGCATGAGTTGTGACTTCTTGTTTTTTTCTGGAGTGAAATAGCTACTAATTTTGTATATTCTGATAGTAGTCATAGTAGTAGATTTGCCAATCAGAAAGTATGATTGCTCATATTCTGTGGGTAGGGATAGGATAATAAAGTTGGAACATTTTCTCTTTAAAAGAATAATTTGGAATAGGAATTAAGAAGAAAATTTAATATAATAAAAAAATATAAAGCAACAGATATTGGACACACTTTTAATGGGTTTATTTTTCAGAGGAAAGAGCAGATGCACAGCCAAAGCAACTGATGACTTCTTACTACCATCAGCAGTATCTTAACATACAAATAAAAGAAAATTACTTTAACTGCTTTTAATCCCAGATCTCAACCCAGATGAGCATCTTTCATCAAAAATACATTCAGTACAGCTCCAGATATCTTGGAAACTTTATACTGGCCATGTTCACACACACACACACACACACACACACACACACACACACACACACAATCAAATGACTTTGCTCTTTAGTTGCAGCAGTATAATCTCGCATCATTCAGTGCTGTGTCGTCTCCCACGCCTCTTGGTTCCTCTACGATTGTCTGGATTCCACAGATGCCTGTTCCAAGACAGGGTTCACTCCACGAGCCCCAGTCACCCCAAGACATTCCTGCACCTTGAAGTTCATCACCACCACTGCATTTAAACCTAGTATATATTAAACAGGTTTCATATATTTAGTCTAATACAACATAATTCAAGGAATATTTTGTGTGTGATTAAATGTCTTTGAAAAAAGACGTTTAACGTTTTAATTATGTTCAACTTGATGGGTGGATCTTAAGATCATGGGATCAATTTTTTTTTTCAGCTTCTTTTTCACCAGCCAACTTTGAATACAATCTAGGAACAGAATAGACGGACTAGAAACTGCACTGTTCCAGCATGAAATGACATCCTCACAGTGATGAAACAGTGTGAGATTTTTATCAGCAGGTAGACTTCAGTTCATTCTTGCTGGGATTTCAGGAGTATATTATTTTCTTCTTTCCAGTAATCACAGCCAAACACCATAAAAGGTCAGTGGAATTATGTTGAAACATGCTTAATGATTATATTTTGCTAAAAAGATTTGCTAATAATGTTTTTCACAGACTATTCTCATATTGGACTTAGTTTGGGGGTCAGACCGCTGAGCTCCATTGGCCTCCTGATGAAACCTACTACCTTCATTTTTGGTCAAAATGAGGTTATGCATGAATATAAGTTAAGATAACCCTCTAGGCGGACGTTCTAACGACTACGCCACTGTGCCACCCCAGCTCTGAGTTGTCGTCCTTTTATTTCTGTATACAATGTTAATATCCATGAGACTTGAGCAAAAAGTAGGGTGTTGATTACTGGTGTACTTTGTAGCAATGAAAAGTTATGATGTCTTAGAAATAAGAAAATAAAGCTTAGTTTATCGGAGCTAGCAAATGGCTAAAAGAAAAAATTAATCATGCTACTTGTTCAGCCGAGTGTCCAATGAGCTTGTTCCAGAGTGTCACGTGAGCTAAACCCATAGTGAAAGTGCGAGACAAACATTGTTGCTTTGAAACGATATGGGTGCAAGTCCTTCTATATCACAGGTGTCAAACTCAAGGCCCGGGGGCCAAATCTGGCTCGGCAACTCATTTTATGTGGCCCATAAGTGTTTTCAGGGTATATGATTATCGTACATTCTTTGCACTGACCATTACCATGAAACATAATTTGTCATACATCCACTAGGTGGCGGCAAACCTACTTTACGTCTCATTCATGGCTCAGGAAAGGTTGTGAGCTAGCATGTTGCTGTCAAGCTGGTCTCAGGTACAGTATATGATTACCCCACCAACCTACCCCTTCATTAACAAACAAACAACGTACTGTCTGATGTCACTGAAACATTGTTTGTTTGGGTGAGGGATGTGGGTTCTAAAATTGTAGTGGTATTGTGATTACTTGATATTATTTGCTGCTGTATCATCCTTCAGGGTTCCTTGGTAAGATTCCACACGTAACTGAAAACTTTTTAACATTCCAGATTTACACCACTGAATATCTGTCCATTTACCCCAGCTGGAAAAAAGAAAACACAAGCATGTACATGTCACTGTTTTAGGTTTTAAGGAGATGTCCATGGGCTGCAGACTTCAGTAATAAATACCTTGCTTATATTTATAAGCAAAGGGGTCAGCACAGAAAGGAGGTTACGTCACTTTTTTTGGATTGATACAAACACCTTTATGGTACCAAGTAACAGCAAAAATGAGGTATTTTCCATCAACCAATTAAAAAGTTTAACTCTCACATGACTCTAGTATAAAATGAACATCTCAAGTTATTGCAACAATTGGGGTTGTGTCTAGCTGGGACTTGCTTTTGTTAATTTGCTCCATTTTATGTGTAAGTGACTTAGCCTTTGTTTTGTTCTCACCACTTCATTTATGTTCTGTGTCCAATTACTTTACATCACACACAACCATTCACATTTAAACCTAGGGGCAATTATGGGCATGTCCTTGGTCTGTCCAAGAAAACTGGAGTACCCGGTGGAAACCCACACAAGCACAGGGAAAAAATGCAATCTCCACAAAGAAACGCACGAGACCAGGACTCAAATAAAGGAGCTTGTTGCTGCTAGGCGGACATGCTAAACACTACTCTACTGTGCCGCCCCACCCTGGCACCACTCCTACTTTATTGCCTTTTTTTGGGAGGTGCATGAATAATTACCAGACAGACCAACAGAGCCCTGTTTGCAGTTCAATAACCTGTTACTCTTTCTAAGTCATACTGAGCAGCAACCTCTAGATATGGGTCAGCCTCTACAATCTTACAAGACTTACTGTACTTGGACAACTGGTTCCTATTTATGGTCCCACAAAAGCACAGGCCATTCAGGGCACTAAAGGACACAGTCTTACAAACATTTTGGCCAAACATTCATTTAATGGAAGGATAAATCAAACTGAAAACATGGCAGATATTATTAAGTTTGGTGAGCATATAGACTAGTCACACCCTATTTGTGTGATGCCAACTGCTGTTGTGTGTTTCAGGGTTGCTTCCTCATTTGTTCTGTGGCAACTAGAGTGGTATTGCCTTGGACATGTTGGTGGTAGTCAGAAATACTCCCACTTCTCACAAAAGCTATTCTGGTGGCTCTGTCCATGAAAGCAATGTAACTACAAGGGAAAGACTGACATCAGCACACAAAAAGTGGCATTCCAGATCAAGAACCTTGAGGTTGATATTGATTCCCTTTGTTGAGTTTGATTTGGCAATTGTAATAGAGTGGTACAGGTTGCACAGACCTGTACCACTCCTTTCCATTGTACAGCTCACTCTTCCCACTTAAAACAGAATTCAGCAAGTACAGTTTTGCTTGTGGACTCAAGATGGCAGACAAGTTCTATGTATCCACTGGCGATACATAGCTGTCACAGTGCATCAGCACCATGGACAACACCACATTGGCGGTCATATTCCTTATTGGAAAGGGGCAAAGAGATGTTGTAATCTAGCACTGACTACTTGTGCCTGGGTCATTAACACCCAATGGTATAAGCCTGTGAAGTTGTTATAACAATCATTTTTCCAAAAAAAACCCCCAAAAAATCTGGGTTAAGAAGCTTATCTGCCATACATTGATGGCCAAGTGATTCAGGTGGCTGTCCAAGGCCATAACACCCAATTTTATAAATCACTTGAGTGTTCTACGAATGCAAGCCAGCATTGTGGGCCTTTTTGTAGCATCAAACAATATTTAAAAGCTCTTTCCCTTTTATGAAGGAAAGACATGAATGGCACTCTAGTCTATGTTGAGCCTGTCACACTAGGTGGTAGCTGCATGATTAACAGTGAACATGAGCATAACTTCTTCAGGTTCAGCTAGGATTTTTGCGCTACTGCAAACTAGGCATCACATCTTCAGGTTCTCATAACTAGTCAAGCATGTAACTGTGGTCTATGACAAAAGATTGTCTTTTGTAATTTCATTATTAAAAACTTAATATTAAAGGCAGTGGGAAAAGCCATGCTTCTCAGGGACACTACAACATAAATTTGGTTTTAATTCCAATGCATTACCTTCCAGTGTCTGACTGTACTGTAGCATAATCAGAGTATGGTCCTGATCCTTTAGCAGAGTTAACGCAATGAAGACGGATTCCGTTTAGTGCAGTGTTATCACCAATTAGCATAGATTCCCAGTAACCTGCAACCTGCAAACACAAATCAACTATAGAAAAGATTACTTGTAGTGTAATGGCTGTAGATTTGAAGCCAGGGTCTGCATAGGAACATGGGGTTCATTTAGAAGAGCTGCTACCTTCTCTCTATGGTAAGGTCCAGCATGTAGCAGAAGCTGTCAATCATTTCTTCCAAATAAATGCACCTGCAACAGCTTATGATATAGTAGATGGCAGGACCATTTAAAAAGTCCATTATATAAACTGTGACTTGTATACAATCCCTCCTTATTTGAGTCTGAGGGGGACCCATGCACCAAATTTGGTGATCCGATGTCATATCCTTTCAAAGTTATCACACTAACAATTTATACAGATGGACAGATGGACAGCGGTGGTGGCGGAAGCTAATAAGAAAGGCCCTTGAACAAAATTTGGTAATCCAAATGTAATATTATATTAAAAATTTTATACAGGCATGTTAATGGATGACGAGCACAATAGAGACAAATTCACTTGACTGCTGTGACCTTAAAACAAGGTCAAGGTAACCCATATACAGCCCCACCCTGAGGGGAACCCATGCACCAAATTTGGTGGTCATTTCCTTCCAAAGCATGCACTACCAATTTGGATGGATGGTGCTAAAAAGGGACAGAGAAAACAAGCTATTTCCTCATTAAAATCTATCAGCAGGGGCACTAGACCTGTGGTGGCTGCACTTTTCCTTTGTTCAGATTTGCAAGTTTTTCACAATGCAGCACAATGGTTAGCACGTCCACTTCAGAGCAAGAAGGTTCTGGGTTTGAGTTGCGGGCTCAGCGAGGGCATTTCTGTGTGGAGTTTGCATGTTCTCCCCGTGCTTGTGTGGGTTTCCTCCAGAGTACTCCGGTTTCCTCCCACAGTCCAAAGACATGCACATTAGGTTGCTTAGCTGTACTAAATTGTCCCTAGATGTAAATGGGAATGGGAATGGTAGTGTGTGTGTGTGTGTGTGAGTGTGTTGACCCTGAAAGCTCTTCAGGATGTATCCCGCCTTCGCCTAGAGTCGGCTTAGATGGGTGCCAACCTCCCTGTGACCCTACTAGGATTAAGCAGTTTAAATAAATGAAATTAATAAATAGATGAATGTTTTCTGCAATTAATGGAATGCATGAATAAATAATTATATATAATTGGTGTCCAGACAAACAATTCAGTTTTAAACTACTTTTAAAACTTGTATTTGTTGTAGAAGTAGATTTATTATCATTAAAGCTGCCCCCTCCCTACATCATCATCATCATCATCGGGGTCCCATAACTGAGTCAGACGTTGGGATCCATCCTTTCCAAGCTTTACAGTCGTCCCTTATGCAGATAAAGTCAATGCAGCTTGTTGCTCCTTTATCACTAACCATATTGGTTGGGAAAAAAAGATCAAAATAAAATTAAAAACTCACCTTAAGACTAAAGCCAGCAGCATAGTAACCCAACGGACACATTTCTTTAAGTCCCCATGTGCCCCAGCGCTGTCCGTTATCTACAAATAACAGTGACTGATAGGGCCTGTCAACAGTTCGTTGAACTCTATTTCCTTTTACAAGACATCCAAATATCGCCAGAAAAAAAATCAGTGTACTGAAAACTGTCCGATGCATTGCTGCTGATTTGGTTGCTAGTACTTTTCCCCGCTATTTCTATCCTGCCAGGTTAGAGAAGTTCTTTTTCAGACTTTGGCCAAATCACATTTGGTTTGAAACTGTTTTTCTAGTTGGGCTGTTTTTTAAAAACCTTGATCGAGGACAAAAGTTCACAAACTGAGACTTTGATCCTGAACCTTAGTCCTCAAAGAGACGTTACATCATACATGGTTTCCTATAATGGTTTCAAGCAAATGCTAAAACACAGAATCTCTTAAATAATTTATACGGTTTCCGTTAATAATGTAGCATTTCCATGCCTGCTGTCAGGCTGTGTTGAATGTTAATGATACCTCATAAGCTCAGTGAGTAACCAAAGCATAGCTACTTAAATGGAATAAATGTCCTGTTTGTAATCTGCTAATCTTAAGCAGTAGCTGTTTCCACATAATAAAAACTAAATTACAAATATGACTTTCATTATGTACTTTTGTAGAATAAAGGAGTTGATTTCCTACTTTCAGAGTTAATCATTCATTCATTTGTAAACACCGGGGGGAGACACACACACACTCATCTGTTTGTCCAGCAGGAGAATTTAACAAATCATATATTATTCTTATCCTTTTATTAAATTAAATATTAATTTAAATTTTAAAAAAGTAAAATATCATTTATTAATAAATAGCAGGAGGCTTGGTGGTGTAGTGGTCTTATGTCTGGCTCACAGCAAGAACCTTCTGGGTTTCTGTGTGGAGTTTGCATATTTGTCCTGTGCTTGCATGGGTTTCCTCCGGGTAATCCGGTTTCCTCCCATAGTCCAAAGACATGCACATTAGGCTTACTGGTTGTTCTGTATTGCCCCAAGGTATGGATGTGAGTGTGAACGGCTGTGTGCGTTGGCCCTGTGATAGTCTGGCGAGTTCAGTGTGTACCCCGTACTTACCTGTAGTCAGCTGAAATGGGCACCAGACTTCCCATTACTGTAATACAGGAATAGGCAGTTTGTAAAATGACTGAATGAATATCAAGTTGCTATTTATAGCACTGCTGTCTTTGCCTTTTTTCTTATTTTTTACATGTAGAAGTTACGGTAAGGTCTTTATAATACCTAACTGGGCAGTGGTAGCTCAGTAGTCAATGCTCTGGTTTACCAATCAGAAGGTTAAGGGTTCAAGTCCCAGTACAACCAATCTGCCTCTGTGGGGGGGCCACATGCTGTAAATTGTTATAAATATGTACACTGGCACCACAAGTATCCTTTTAACTGTACATTGTGGTGTCACACTTTTCACACAAGTTTTTATAGCATGTGCCTGTATGCTATGAGGACAAAAATATCTCTCAGAAGAAATTCTCTGATTCATTTAATGTATTCATTCTTTATGAAATATATATTCTCTTCATATACAGCTATTGGAAAAAATACGGAGACCCCCCCATTAAAAGTTGTTGTTGTTGTTGATGGCTGTATTTACAAAGCATATAATTCTTTTCTTATTCTTTTCCAATTTGCTGAGTGTTAGTGTGCCTCTCTGGTTAGCACTGTCACCATAATGAGAACGTTTAGGGTTCGATTCTCAGCCAAGGGGCTTTCTGTATCAAGTTTGCATGTTTTCCTTGTATTTGCATGGGTTTCCTTTGAATGATCTGGTTTCCTCCCACAATCCAAAGACATTCACATTTAATTAACTGGCCACTCTAAATTACTTAAATGTGTGAGTGTGAATGATTGTTTGCAACACAGTGGCAACCTGTTCATGGTGTACCCCACCTTTTGCTTTAAGTCAGCTGGAAGTAGCTCTAGTTTCCACCTTGACCCTGACTGATAAGTGGAATATATGGATGGATGGAGAGATAAAGTACATTTGGCAAGCTTTGACAAGGCAAGAGAAGACAAGTTCAGGTTAATATCAACAGTGGTTTATTAAATATAATAATAGAAAATCAGACAAGAAAACAGTATAAAACAGCAGCTGGATGCAAAGTAAGAAAACGGGCAGAAAAAGAGCGATAACTGAAAAGAGTGACGATTAAACACGTAAACAAACCAGAAGACACACAAGATGTAGCAATAAACTAAACTACATATTCAGTAGAAGTTTTAAAAGTAGTTTTATGAAGGAACTGAATATATGTAACCAGTGAAACATGGATGAGAGCAGGGGTGAGAACTTGGGTATGGACTGAGGACTCTGGGAGGTTGAGTTTTAAAAGCTTAGGGTGTCATATCAGGTGTGAGAGCAGTCATGTGACTCCCTCTGAAAGAATTCGACCTTGATTGTGGAACCACTCATATTTCAGGATAATTTCACTTCCTGACAGCAGTTACATTCATTCCATGAGTTATGAGCTAGTTAAACTTAGCTATATATATAAAGAGCTCATATAAACTCTGGAGATTAGGTGTTTCAACTTTGTTTTTGTTTCAACTTCACTTATTATTCAGTTTCACTTGAAGCATATTATACAATACCTGCATCAGAGCTAACAGGAGAGGAGCGACTGAATAGACTATTTAGCGACATCCACCTTAACCTTATAATTATAAGTTATTTTCATTGCTATCACTCAGTGTATGTTCACCCATTGGTCAAAGTTTGTATTTAAAAAATATTATTATCACTGGATAAGAATACACGGCGAATGCTAATTAGGGTGTTGCCGTGTTTTAATTAAACATTTTGAATTTAACAGTAAAAAGATGTCTGCCTTTCGGGAAATACAGTACTATGAAATATTAGTTTATTGTTAATAAAAGTTATCCTAAGGCACTGCAGGAATATAAATAAAATAAACAATCATAATGATATGAGGCTTAATGTAATTCACATGTACAAACATATAGTATTCTATTCCCTGAGGAAATCATAGGGCATCAGTGCTACACACCACCCTCCTTCAATCCTGTACACCTTCTCTTCTCTCATTCATTTCATCCACAAGGGTTTTCAGTCTTCCAAGGTGGTGAAGAGCTCTAAAAACAGAGTGCAAAACATCAACACATACAGGAGTAGATACAAAATGGTGCAAGTATGAACTAAGGTATAAAAGATGGCACCATGTGCTGTTGTAAAGAATAATCAGTAAAGAGGTGGTAAGATACTGAATACTGAATTGTGATATTGGCTGACGTTGACATTATTGTTCAGTAAAAAGGTATTGAGTACATGCACATCTCAGCACCCTATTTTAAGGTTGTGGCGCGTTCACGAAACTAGTTCTTGTTATCGGTTGTTATAACACCGATTCAACAATCATTCCTTCACCAGCCTCTCTCTGTTTCTCTCTCAAAGGTAAAATTCCCAACTCAGAAAATTTCAGTTGTAGCTCTACGGCGGCATGGTGGCTTAGTGGTCAGCACGTCCACGTCACAGCAAGAAGACCCTGGGTTTTTGTGTGGAGTTTGCATGTTCTACTTATGCATGTGTGGGTTTCCTCCAGACAATCTGTTTTCCTCCCACAGTCCAAAGGCATGCCCATTAGGCTAACTGGCTGTTAGAGTGAGTGTGAACGGTTGTGTGTGTTGCCCTGTGATGGTCTGTTCAGGAAGTATCCTCCCTTCGCCCCGTATTGGTTGAGATAGGCTCCAGCCTCCCCACGACTGTAGTAGCAGGATTAAGCAGTTTGGCTAATGAGTGTAAGATCCCGTCAGAAGTGTTAGGGTTATGCCTGTCTCATGATCTGTTCTGGTTCTTTCCTCTGTTCAGGTCACCTGACTTCCCTCCGCTGCATGCAGTGATTGTCTGCTCCGCCCTGATTATCTCCACCTGTTCCCCATCACAGCCCCAGGATAAAAAGCCTCGTCCGTCCCCCCCGTCCCGTTGGCAGATCGTCTTGTGCTGTCATAGAGAGCCAGCGTATCTCACAGTTCACACCGCGATCTAGCCGGCCGTTCCTAGTAAGGCTTATGTTCAAAATGAACCATGGAATTCTACCCTGTCGTGACTGTCCTGCTTTTGGGTCTGTCATTCCTTAGTGCCAACGTAATAATGAGTGAGAGTGGTGTTTTTTTTGGGGGGGGGGGTTGATACCCCAAAATGCTAAATTATCATCTCTTACTATATCAACAGTTACACATCGGTCTTAATTTGTTTACGTGGCACATCATGTCAAAGACGTGCCTCAGGAAGTTACTTTAGAAGCAATAATGCATTTGAAGGAATCACATTAATACAAAGCTTACAGCCTATGCTGCTTTTAAGTTAATCAGCACCTACAGACCAATCAGAAACATTCATTCAACAGCACTGTAGTATGTTATAGAATGAACCATTCGTAATATTGAACTGACCTTTTTAACGATTGTCCACCAGGAGCTAAATCATAATTTTCCATATCTGCTTGAGAAACCTGGAAAAACAGACAACAAGGTTACAATGTCTTTCATTTATTCATTTTCTGAACCGCTTAATCTTAATCCAGGTCACGGGGAGGCTGGCGCCCATCTCAGCCAACTCTGTGCAAGGACAGGGTACACCCTGGACGGCTTGCTAGGCCATTGCAGAGCAACACACACACACACACACACACACACACACACACACACCAAGGGGCATTTTGAAACAGCCAATTAGCCTACTGTGCATGTTTTTGGACTGTGGGGGGAAACCGGAGTACCTGGAGGAAACCCATGCGAGCACGGGAAAAACATGCAAACTCCACACAGACACGCCCGAGCCCGGGACTCAAACTGAAGCCTTCTTGCTGCGAGGCAGACGTGCTAACCACTGCGCCACTGTGCCGCCCGGATTACACTGTCATATGTATTATATTTATAAACAGTAAAGCTTCACACATTGAGGTGTACACTAAAAATCCTCAATTTTCTTTGTAATGTTCACCTGACATGAGAAGACTTCCCTATCACACGACCTCTACCAGGAAGGCAGTGCGAATGTCACCATGTCCTTCCAAGGCATTCGATGCCAACTGAGTGTTGAGGAAAGCACTATACATCCCAGTGCGTATGAGCTTATAAATGATTGGCTAGTGTCACTTATAAAACTAGCCAATAAGGGAAGGGAGTGTATGCCATTGCTCTCTCTCCATGACAGCTCACCAATTAGCTCGCAGCCACAGATGGCAGTGTGCATCCCCAGGGCTCGAATTCATGAACTCTTGGTGATAGGGCGAATGTTTTTCTGTTGTGTCACTCGGAATTATCTTGCTTACCCAATATGTGCTTGATACTCTTTAAATAGCTGCAATATAAATATAACATTTATAACAGATAAGTTAATTTATAGACTGTTCTGTACCTCCTGCTCATCGTGGCCCTCTGTCTGTATTAGTGGGTCTGAGACAGGTCGGCTGCAGATGTTTTGTATTTCATCCTTTTCTTGTGTTACTTTCTGCTCCACAGCCTGGAGGCTGAATAGCATCTGTTTAAGGGCTTCAACTGGACCAGGGTGTTTCCTGCTGCTGTAGCCTGAAGAGAATGAGCCTAAAGACTGAGACACACATAAGGAGAAAAATTATTGAGTGTGTATCATGATTAAAAAAGATAAGTAGCCTTGAAAATTCTTCCTTAACAATAGTTTGTATCTTAATAAATTCTTGTTAAGGTCTATTCGAATGCTCCTTCAGCATTTAGGGACGCTGCCAAAGGTGCCAAGGTGTTGCCTCCATATTCCTCAAATCTCAATCTGATCGAGCATCTGAGGAACGTGCTGGACAAAGTCTTTGTGTTTTGTCCTGTTGAACGGACTAAAAACGGACGCTGTTCCTACGGAATCCCTTCATAAAAAGTCAAACGACGGCAATGGACGGGAGCAGCGCCTTCCCAAAAGAAACCAGTAAAAGGTAAGAGCGTTTAGTATGCGGGGAGTTTTATCACCTAAAACGTCGCTCGATTATCGTTTTCTTGCGGCGGACAACCCTAAACAACGAGTTCACCTCACTTCCGGGGAATGGTTGCTTCGCATTGGTTCATCCCTGACTAGTAATCCACAGGGTACAATTGCCCAGTATAGTGCTTTTTATGGTCTTTCACGTTAAAATAAGCATTCTATCGCTTCAACGTATTAAATCATGCACAAATTACGCTGTAAGAATGACCAACACTGGTAGTCCTTAACGACACATCCCCTTTTGAGGAAATGAAATACAGAGACCCACTGTTTTGTTCTTACCTTCTCTTTTGTGTGCATCTGAGATTCATCAGCAGTAATTTGTTCGTCAGTGCCGCCTACTGGTACTGGAGACTTACTGTAACAGAAAAAAAGATAATATAATCAAGTGTGAGCATTCTACATAATAATGTTTACTTTAAAAGTTTACTGTAATGCAGTCTGGACGTTGTCCATGAATGAATTCTGAAAAAATACAAGCAAAACGGATTTGTTGCTAATTATGTGTTGCAAATTTCTTTTTAATCTATTAAAATCTATTAAATAAATATATAAACAGAATTACAATGTTACTGGAGGATTGTCCCATGAACGCTCAGCCTCTAAAAGCACCTCCGTGTTTCCTGGACTTCCACGCCGCTCTTTATCTGAATCATAGAAACCTAAGGAAGGGGACTTCAGGACATCCTCCGCCCTTTGAATAAGAGAGCCGATCTTATCGCCTGAGAAGGGGTACAGTGGAGTTTGGTTTAAAGGAAGAAAAAACAAATATTTTGCACTTTAAATTTCCCAATGAAATAATTTTTTAATCATGATAAACATTTCAGCTCACAGACCTCTAAAAAGTTCTTCCTCTTGACCTTTCGGACTTTCATCAGTGTTCTGCTCCAGCTTGTTGACCCACTCTGGAACATCCTGAGTCCTGACATTACCGTCATATTCCTCTAACCAGGCTGGGTACTTCAGATCAGGAATACTACCCATCCCAGAAAACTGCATGTCTGACTTGTGACTGGTCATCCATCTTGGAAGGTGATGGGATGAACCAGAGCGTTGTTTATATATTTTTGTGGACATAAAAGAGCTGGAGTGATGGGATGCACACTTATATTTCAAACTTCCCGTCAGTAAGTCATCCACACACAGAGTTCTTGATGCAGAAGAACAACCTGATGATACATTTAATGCTCCAGCAGGTCTGAAATGAGACCTGGCACTCGAGTTAGCACTGTTATCCAGTCTGGAACGTTCTACTCGAGAGAGAAAAGCTGAAGTGCGGGTCACGGGGAGAGAACCATCAACAGGAAGTAGCAGCAGATCATCGGTGGTCACGCTGATGTGGTCTGATTCTCTGCGTTCTGAAGCGGTGGGAAGCTTTAAGAAGTCCAACTCTTGGTCTGTAAGGCTTTCTTTTAGCACTGTAAACAAAACAAGATTACAGTAGCAACGGTATTCTTCATAAGGCACCTTTACTTAAATTGTAGTAGTCCAAGCAAGTCCAAGAAGTAACATGACTTGAACCTTTTTCCAGTCTTTCTAATTTAATCACCATAAAACCCTTTACAATTAGTACAAGACAATCAAGTGACATTTGGCTTCATAGTAACCTGTTAAGTAATAGAACAATTAGCAACAGCAAGGAGGCCGTGGGTTTGAGCCCTGTAGTCAGTAAGTGTGTTTCTGTTTGGAGTTTCCATGTTCTCTCCATGCTTGTGTGGGTTTCCTCTGGATACTTTGGTTTCCTCTCACAGTCCAGAAACATCCATGTCAATGGATGTCTGTCCCAAAGAATAGGTTCTGCAGACGGCTTACAACATACTCGGGTACTAAGGTTGTGGGGAGACTGGTGCCTATCTCAGGCGACACTGAGTGAAGGCAGAGTACACCCTGAAGAGCTTGTCAGTCCATCGTAGGGCCAACACACACAACCACACAACCATTCACAATCACACCTAGGGGCAATTAACCTAACGTCTATGTCTTTGGACTGCAGGAGGAAACCGAAGTACCCGGAGGGAACCCACACAACCACAGGGAGAACGTGCAAACTCCACTAAGAAAGATCCGAGGCCTGGAGTCAAACCAAGGACCTTCTTGTTGTGGGGTGGACGTGTTAACCACTGTGCCACCGTGCCGCCCATTTTAGTGTAATATCAGTAATTTTTATGTGATAGTGGTGAATATTTCCACCTCATTAATTTATTTGTTTATAAACATGTTATAACTTCAGATTAGCAACAAATCTATTTTTAAATGAAATCTGCAGATTACAATAAATAAAGTTGAAAATTCAGGTCATTAGATATGACAACAAATTCACTCTATGTTACATGTAAAATTCAATAATCTCTTATACCGTCTCGGTTTCTGTATCCCGAGCGCAGCAGCCGAGGAGTGTTCTGTTCCTTTGGAAGCTCCAGCTGCCCAACAGAGGACGCAGAAGAGTGAAAATCAGCGATGTACGCATCCAAGGCATCGGAGGCCGACTCATAATGCCTGTGTTTGTATTTGATAGTGGGACGTGGCTCAGGATGCAAAGAGCTTCTCAGCCGTCCTGAGCTGGCTAGCAAGGAAGTCACGGTTGACTCCGGAGATGGACCACCGCCTCCAGATGCCATGTTCCATGCAATGTATGACCATTATCCAGATTCTGTAACAATCAAGCAGAACAAAATTCAAATGATTAGTTCATGTCAGGGGCTTTTGGGTGAAATTCAGATCAATTTTTTTTTTCAATTTAAACAGATGTTAAAGTTTTTACACAGTGATCGCTGAACAATATATTTTTTTCTACTAGACCTAAAGTGTTTTTACTTGTATTTTCTTTCAGTTAAAGGGGGTGAATGATATGAAGGTGCAAGGTTGGGAATAACTTTTTCACCAAAACTATGTGGTCTCACCCGTGACAGCCGTGGCAGGTGATTACAAATAGTTAATGCTTGTAGACTTGATTGCAGTGAACAATGAGGTTACAATTTGTATGGCATTTATTTTTCAGACAAAACACGGGACGGAGCAAAAAAGGATTTGATAGTGGTGCTAACAGCCAATCGCAGTGGTGCGCCATACGCCACTGTGTTCTCACACAGTTGGCTGGAATATGCTCCAGACTACCCACGATCCTAAAAGCAGTTTAAGCATAGATGGATGGATGGATGGATGGATGGATGGGTTACTTCTATAAAAATACGTGCAGACATGGGACAATCATCCAAGTCATATTCCACAGCGATGTGTGTATATGTGTGTTGGCCCTGCAATGGTCCGACAAGCTGTTTAGGGTAACCTGCCTTTGTCCCCAATCAGCTGAGATAGGCTCTGCAACCCGAGTAGAAAAAGGTGGGCTGATGAATGAATGTATGACTGAATGAATGAATGAATAAACGCATGAATGCATGAATGAATGTATGAAGGAATGAATGAAGGAATGAATGGAGAAATAAATGAAGAAATGAATAAATGAAGGAATGAATGAATGAGGGAAGGAATGAATGAAGGAATGAATAAATGAAGGAATGAATGAGGGAATGAATGAAGGAAGGAATGAAGCAATGAATGAAGGAATGAATGAATGAGGGAAGAAATGAAGGAATGAATGGAGGAATAAATAAAGGAATGAATAAATGAAGGGATGAAGGAATTAATGAATGAAGGGATGAAGGACGGAATGAAGGAATGAAAGAATGAAGGGAGGAATAAATGGAGAAGGGAATAAATGTATGAATGAATGAATGGATGAAGGAATGAATCGAGGAATAAATAAAGGGATGAATGAATGAATGAATGAATGGAGGAATAAAGGAAGGAATAAATGAAGGAATGAAAGAATAAATGAAGGAATGAATGGAGAAATAAATGAAGGAATGAATGAATAAATGAAGGAATGAAGAAATGAGCGAATAAATGAAGGAATGAATGAATAAATCATGGAATGAAGGAACCAATGAATGAAGGAACGAATGAATAAATCATGGAATGAATGAATAAATGAAGGAATGAATGTTCCATGAGTGCATTTTGATTAATATATTATACTGATTTGTTTATATTAACTTTAATTTAACTTGAAATCATTTAAGAAAACACTTTTAATGATTGAGGTGTTATGTATGACAATAAAGTTACTACTGTGAACATATTTGCATAACGTTGCATTTATTAAAAGCACAAAGGCGAGTTAATACTTGATACAGAGTGTATAGTTTACATATTAGCTGATTGAAGTCCTTCCTCTCTCAGTTCATTCCGTTAGCAAAGCCACCGCCTTTAATAGGTTTGTTTTGCTATGCGGTTGTCAAGCTAACGGCTTTCACGCTAATAATAATAATAATAAGGCCTTAATTACTGCGTTATTACACACTTTAACTGTAACATCTTTGTAATTATTTTTAGAGAAAGCTTACCGCTAATCCAGTGTCAGGTATTACAAAGTTTATTTGTGAGTAAAACAGCCTAATGTCAGAAGTTTGCAGGTTTACAGTAGCACTGTTTCTGAAACTGCTAAAAATCGAACAGCTGAGTTTACCGCGCCTCAACGCGCATGCGCAGGCTCTAAGGTCACGTGACGATCTGTAAACGACTCGCCGGAGATTGAGTAAAATATAAAATAAAGTGTATCGCCTCTCTTTACTCACATAAAGTCAATATCTTTTTTAATTACTTATTGACACTTGCTAAACATAATTGTAACGTCTCTGAGTTAATAAGTGAGGCGCATTACGGCTTTTTTTGGTGAGTCGGATCATTTGAATTCGGATCATCAGTTCACCAAAAAGATCCGACTCTTTCATCTGCGGGCGGCGGCACCAGTAGCTCCTCTCTGTGACATCATCAACTGATTAACCCATTGAATATGAGCCCATATTATATAAATACAGTTCAGTGGATTAACTTACACCTGTGAAATCCCACCAGTCTGATTGGTCTAACAGCCCATTGGTCCGACAGGCCTACTGATATTTGATGGGCACCTTGCTTAAATCATTTGGGCGCTCTACTCACTTCGGTTGGCTTAGGGTTAGGGTTAGTGCGGTCGGACCAATGGGTTGTTACTTTCAGAATAGGCTTTCAGAATATAGGACTGTAACCTCCACCGGGTACTCACACTGTCCAAATACACACACATTATGCTAACTGGCTGTTCCAAGTAGCCCCTGGGTGTGAGTGTGAATGGTTCAGGGTATACCCCGCCTTTGCCCAGGGAGAGCTGAGACAGGCTCCAGCCTCCCAGGGACCCAGGAAGGAATAAGCGGTTTGGCAGATGGATGGATGGATGGATGAGTGGATGGGTGGGTGGATGGATGGTCACTCCATTCAGCATGTTCCCAGAACGGAACACCGTCGACTTGTAAATCGACAAGGTTTTAAGGATTTTAAATAAAGTTGGCTGTGCTGTTCTATGTGTCGAAGTCACCGTGTGCATTCAGGAGGCAAGAATGTAATTTCCAGTCCAACCCAACTCGACTGTCAATCACCACATCAACCACACCCTTTCCACTTTCATCACATAACATTTATAAAATGCATTCATCAGGAGCACACGCTGGGTGTCGATGAAGGTCAAACGCAATAGGGTCCCTAAAAAGGACCTCAGAATCCCTGCTAAGAAGTCCACCCGTTTTCAGACAGCAACACACTGACAAAAAGTTTCCTGAACTTAACTTTTCGTGTCAGTTTATACATTTTTGCGACAGATACTGCAAACTTTAGCATATCCTATTGACCCTACCATCATGGCCGCCGTAATGAGTAACCTGAGCGCCTCACTACGCATGCGTAGAAATCTTGCGCATGCGTACTGGTGAGCAGACCCGTGACCTGTGCTTGTTGAACACAAACAACAGAGACAAGCGGCTATTTTGGGCTGGTGCTGTTTGTAGACATCGTTTGTAATAATTATGAAGTCTTGTTGTGTCTACAGCACTGGGGTGCTGGCTGTTCTTATAATAATTGCAGGAATTGCGATGGCTTTGGCTCATGTTTTCCAAAACCTGCTGTATAACAGGATAGAAGGGGTGAGTAAATCACATGAAACTTGCTTTATGTCACTCTATTGTGTGCTTAGCTTGCTTATAGCATTAGTGATTGATTTGTTAAAAAAACACAGCCATAATATTGGGCCTGGGTTCGAATCCCATGCTCTCTGGGGAGTTTACATGTCCCCGTGCTTGCGTGGGGTTTTCTCCGGGTACTCCAGTTTCCTCCTACAGTCCAAAGACATACACATCAAGCTAACTGGCTGTTCCAGATTGCCCCTAGGTTTGAGTGTGAATGGTTGTGTGTATGTATTGGCCCTGCAATGTTTTGGCGAGTTTCTTAGTGCGTACTCCGTTTTCCAGTGTCGGCTGAGATAGGCTCCGGTCTCCCCATGACCCTAGCAGGATAAAGCGGTTTGGTAAATGAGTCAGGGAGTGAGAGAGAGGGTAACAATGACAATAATGTAGGTTCAGTGTCAACATTGTCTCCACCAAATCCCCACCAAATGAGACCAAAACCCGCTCGTGTGTGTGTGTGTGTGTGTGTGTGTGTGGGGTGGGCGGACAGAATTTCGAAAAATGTTATGTGTTGGTAGTAATGTCATGAAAGTCCACACTTAGTGTTTGGACAAACGTCTGATGAAGACTCTGTTAGACACGGGAGATGATTTGGGTCTGATTTTGGATCCAGGAATTTTAAAAAAGATTCTTTAACATTGTGAAACAGGCTGATTTTCTTCTTTCTTTCCTTCCTAATTTATTTTTTTTAAATGTGGTATTACAGCAAGGCCATTAAGTTGTGCAATATACTCACTGATATTGTTTGTCTTGGTGGGGGTTTGCACTCTTGTTTTCAAATGTGAGTCAATAGGACAATTTGTATGAGCTCCTTTCATTTCTGTTGGAAAATCTGGCACTGTGGGGCGGTGGTGGCCCGTTGGTAGGGTGCTGGATTACTGATCCCAAGGACAGGGGGTCAAGCCCCCCAAGCATCATCAACAGGTTGTCACTGCTGTCCCCCCTGTCCAGCTAACTGGGTTATCAAAGGCTAGCCATGTCTCTCACTGTCTGTGCTGAGAGGCATGTAAAAGAACCATTGCTAATTTTTGTCAAATACCCGTCAGCATTTTTCTGCCCTGCGATGGCCTGGCGAGCAGTCCGGGGTGTACTCTGCCCTCGCCCAGAGTCGATGGGCGCCAGCCTCCCCACGACCCTATTTAGGATTAAGCGGTACAGGAAATGAACGACTTGAATTTGGATATGATTATTGTTTAGGCTAGGCAGATGGCACGCTGGATGTGAAAGTAAACATGTGCTTGTTTTTCACGATGAACTTTTTTGACACGTAGCAATGACACACCCATGAATCAGTTCAAACATGATCCTGCTCAAGAAAATATCACGAAACAAGGTCTATAGCCAGAAATATTTGAAATCACTCACCCGCTGTATAGTGTATAGTTAATCAGCCATTTTGTAGTGCTCAGCAGTAAATTTTATTTACTATATAGTACACAGTGACCACACAATACACACTCGATGATGGTACACTACAAATTTCTTTCTTCTTTTTTTATAATGAGATTAAAAATAAAATACAAAGAAATGACAGAATTAAATAACGAGAGGGTACTAATAAATCCATTTTAATAGCTTGTGTGTGTGTTTGTGTGTGTGTGTGCATGAGTGTGAGCGCATTTGTGAAATTGTGTGCGCATAACTGTTTCTAGGGGGGTGGAAATGGTACAACAATTTGTTGTCACATTCGCATGCCCACACTGGCAGCCAAATAAATTAGGAAAATGGCGGGAAAAATATAATGCAAGTGCCGCTGCCACCGCCGGAGCTCCACTTTTATCAGTGAATAAATATATGTATTATTTAAGCATTAAGATAATAGCAATAATAATAACTGTTGGAGCGAAAACACGTGTTCACTGACCTTTCGCGTGTTATCGGTACTCGGACATACGCGTGCTCTGTCCAACTTGAAGACAAAGTTGAACTTCTAATTCTTTATTTAGACCCCAGTGTTGGAATGACTTTCGTGATATTACTTTACCTTAGTACAATTTCCGTGAGCTCTCAATTACGATAGTCATTGCAGTACTTTGCACCTAGGGGCAATCTGTAACAGCCAAACTAGCCTAATGTGTATGTCTTTGGACTTTGGGAGAAATCCGGAGTACCCAGAGAAAACTCCCTATCTCCAAACTACCCGCTTCGAAACGAGGCGTCTTCATCCATGTCTGTTAGGACTTTGGTAGCTTTTGGTTTGCTTCCCTACCAGTCAAGAACGAGCTTTCAGTGAAGCAGCAAGCACTTTGCAGGACTTTGTAAACTCTTTATTCCTTAGGATATTTCCTGCATATCCCTTCATGAGGATGCTGAATGCTTCCCTGGAAGCTGCTAAAGATCATAGCACATAGTGCAGCTAGCTAACGGCTAACCTGCTAGTCAGATACACCCCAGTCTGGATACGTGACTAATTGCACATGCTTTGACCAATCAGCCTGCGTGCACTGTCATTGCCATAAAGTAATGTCTACTGTCTCGTGAGAGTGAGCCAATCAGATTGTACTGTTCCTGTTTCATGTGTACTGCATTTTTGCTGATGAATCATTGCATCACTTATCATGAATCACATGCTTACATCACATGCATATGTTAACCTTTCACCTACAGGAAGTGGTGTTGGAAAACGGTACAGAGGCTTTTGCAGCATGGCAGGATCCCCCTCCGCCTGTCTACATGCAGTTTTACTTCTTCAATCTGACGAATCCTCAGGAAGTGCTAGCAGGCGACAAGCCTGCAGTGACTGAGCATGGCCCATACACCTACAGGTAATGATCAGTCACGCGTAATTCACATGGTCAGCTTTTCCACTGCTTGGAAATAAATTCTCACTAATAGCCTGCGTGTTTGTGCTCGTTAAATTGTACAACGTTGTAGTAAATGACACAGCGAGGGAAACGTTCATGTAGCAGTAGTGGCGTGTAATGGCGAAACAATGAATGGCACAGTATCGTAGTTGTTAGAAGTTAAAATTTACGGTCGAAGAGGATGAAATGAAATATGTAGCGCTGATATAAATGATTTGTCAAGGTAGGGATACTGCTGGAATATAAAAGGATTTGGTTTTTGTTTGGAGGCGTGTCCATGGCCCTGCTTCTTTTGCCCGACCATTCTCGGATTATCACATCATTATGCTGCTCTGTAACCTTTATTAACTCTTTATATAACCTTACGGCTTTATACCTTTATTATTGGTAGCTGTGTCATGCAGCCTGTGGGTCTCTTCCTGTTGAGCTTAAATGCAAGTTGAATGATAGAGAGGAAAAAATGCCTTATATATGGAGATATACACGTCTTTTAAACATGACTCTCTAAAACAACTTTATGCACACACCCCTATAATCCCCTCCTTCCCTACACAAACAGACACTTTAATTTGTTGTGACTTGCAAAATTCTGAGGTGTCACCATATTTTCTGGAGGCAACCATGGCCTAATTGTTAGAGAAGTGGGTTTTCTGACCAAAAGGTTGCTGGTTCGATAACCAAACTGGCAGGAAAAATGTGGCGGCGGAAGGAGTGAGCAGCACTTTCCCCTTCCTCCACCTTCATGTCTAAAGTGCCATTGAGCATAGCCCCTAACCTCTAACTGCTCTCTGGGTGCCGCAGTGTGGCTGCCCACTGCTCCAAGTGTGTGTGCTCACTTCAAATGGGTTAAATGAAGAGCCAGATTTAATTTTCAGGGAGTTGTTGGACGCCCTGGTGCGTTTAAATCACGTGGTCTATTTAAGATGACGTAGCAGGTAATTGCGCTCTTGCTGAGTCTCAATTTCAATTCGTGTCAGAAGTGGAGACTTCAAACTATTTACCAGTTTTTAAATGGCGTTGATACGACAAATAAAATCCTGTGATGGCAGTTTACGTGGCGTGATGTCAGCATAAAAAAAAAAAAAAACAAAACAAGGCAGTCTGGAGGTAAACACTGCCATCAAGTGGACACCAGGAGGAGTAACACATGCTGGAAATGTCAGTGCTAAATTTGTACATAACTTTTTTTACATTTTTTATTTGCATTCTAAGTTATAAAAATGGTTTGTTAAACATGTTTTTGTTTTTCACAGTAAAAAAAAAAAAAAACTTTTTTCTACTTGGATTTTGTGTTTTTTGTGTTATTTTAGTTATCCAATGTGTTAATACAGTATGTCAAAATAAAAAAGTAACTAAGGTCTCACAGGTGAAGTTGTGCTGATAAAAATGACACCAAACAAGGCAAGTTAAACAGTTTTTCAAGGTTAAATATAAAGGTAAAATCAAAAGTAGTCAAAAACGGCCAATTATAACCTGGACCCTTAAGGATTAATATAGTAAATCAAAAAAATTAAATAAACGAATAAATAAATAAAAAAAAACAAGCACACATTCAATATTTCCTCCATTTCCAACCATGGAGTTTATTCAGGCAAGTGAATATACACAGATATGACAGTGAGTCGAGACCAAAATAATCAGCCTAAGAGGATCTGGGCAACATACAAGATGGTGTCACTCAGGCTCACGACTGAGAGGAAAAAGAAAATACTGGATTTTAGACGCAAAACTTTTTACACCTGGGATGTTACAGTATCCAGTCACTGTGTAAGTGCTGAATCTGTGTTTTCATGTTCGTCAGACCGTGCCAAGGCTAGTAAGTCTGATCTGATCCCACAGAAGATCTCCCGTTGAACAAGCGACTGAAACTGTTCATACTGGCTATGATGGAAAGGTGTAAGAACATGCAGTGCAGCTAGCTGAGTATGGGGGCCAGTCAGGTGTGGTTTACAACATAGAGGTTCCTTATGACTTCCTTCATGTCTTTCTTGCTTTTTTTGTCTTCAAAGAGAGTATCGGCCTATGGAGGAAGTCAGCTTCATGGAAAACGGCACCAAAGTAGCCGCTGTGAACCCAAAAACATACATTTTCGAGCCCAACATGTCACGAGGATCTGAAGATGACATAATCAGGACTGTCAACATTCCGGCACTGGTGAGACACTCATTGGTTCCTAAATACCTAGTTCACTCTTTGTCATCTGCTGGTATTACATATCCCAGGATGATAAATGTGTGACTTGCATCATTTTTTCACAGTAAGGAATAAAGAAATGAATTATGGAGGTTTTAGCTTTATTTCCTCCATGAAGGAAGTTCACAGTCATTATGAGTAGAATTACTTAAGATTAATTTGTACGCATCAGGCTGTAATTTCTTATTCATGTGGTAACCACTATGCCACCATGCCACCGTCAACCGGTCATAACTATAAAGCTGACTTTCTGCACTATAACTTCATTGTTTCACTGTGAGTCACAAATTCTGCCCCTCCTGAGGTCAAAGTTTCTATTAAACCCCAGCTGTTGTGTATTTTGTGTTTGTGCGATTTCCTTCCAGACAGTGATGGAGAAGTTTAAGGATTCCATCGTCATAAGGAACATAATCTCTGCCTTGATGAAAAGTAAAAATGAAAAGCTTTTTGGGATGTGGAAAGTACGTGAGCTGCTCTGGGGCTATGAGGATCCATTACTTAAAGAGCTTCAGCTGTTAGATCCTTCTCTGGACCCCAACTTCGGCCTGTTTTACAAGGTATCATGATGAAACGATGGTATGATGAACAACTGAAGGTTATTCATTTTATCACAGCAGTGAAGGAGCAGGATTTTCACTGAAGTAAGTGACATACAGGAGGGAAAGCGCTATTCCCCCCTTTTGTACAAATGAGCTCACAGACGCCCATGGATTGACTGGTGATTGCTGTGAGTGACGGGGAGCGTATGCCATCCCTCCTGTGAGAGCTTGGCCAATTAGCTCCTATGGACTCCCGGCCGGTTGACTCGAACTTGTGTTCCCCAGGTTGACAGTCATGCACCTTGATGATGCTCCACTCGGGAACCCTTATGCTCCTTTCTTTACTGATATGGGTTGTTCTCAGAAATGGTGGTCCAGGTGACAAATGAGCCCAAAACTGAACTTTTGCAATACTTCTTAAAAATGAAATATGCTTTAATTCAAACTTTCCTGCAGTGTGTGATGAAGAAATAAAGATAGTTTACCCAGCCCTCAGTTCGCAGGAGATCGTTGAATGTCGTGGTCTACTCGGTGTTTTAACCTGTTTTGCATCCTGCAAAAACCGTACATTGTAGCAGGAAAAAAAAAGTTGCCACAAAATCCGAGAGACCCACAAACACTAACTTCACATGAAATCGATCCAGATAAAAACAATTTATTAAAATCTCTTATTGTAGAAACGTATTGTAAATGTGTAGAAAATTACCTCTGAATGGTGAAAAGATGGCTGCCATGTACGGTTGTTGCTTTTGATGAGCAGATGGACACCATCAACGGATCAGCTGTGCGCTTCACAAATACGAAGTGCCTGCAGCTAAACTACACGCCTTTCAAATCCTGCTGACTCGCGCTCAAGAATACATTTAAAAAATAGTGCGTGCAACAAGTGTGAAAATATGTATCTGTCTGTTTTATTGTACGGTCGCTTACAATAAAACTGGACACCACACTCTATGCGTAAACCACCCGGTCGTCGCGGATTAAACAAAAAAGTTTATTAAACATTTTAACACCACATATTACAGTGAAAGCATTCTTCTGGTTTCAGTCTCTAAAGTCGTTCCAGCGGAAGTACCTCGTGGACTCAAAAGGAAGTGATCGTAATGGAATTGTTCCTTCCGTTGTAATGTTACATTATGGACTGTTTTTGAAAATAGTGCGTTTTCAGGGTATAAAGCGCTCTTGTTTACATAGGGGTGTCGGCATGTCACGAACCGGAAGGAGTCTTGGCGGCTATTAGTCACTGCTCAAAATATACTTCACCCTCGATTTCCCGTACCCCTATTTCCCGGATTTTGGATTTCCCGTACAAAATTCGGCGCCGGACATTATTTGGTATTGCTGGAAAAATGCTCTTACAAGTTGGGGAATTGATGATGGAAGTCCGGGTCGGTCATGATTTTCCAACTTCCCTCTATCGCCCGTTCCCGTCCAAGTGGATGGACGAAAATGAAGCTACAGAGGGGCTCGAAATAATGTCCGATGAACAGTGACATCAGTGACGGGAGAGAGAAGTGAAAGTGAGAATGGTGACGACAAGCCGGAACCCACATTTAAAATGAATGTGATAGAAGAATGTGCTGATTCGCTCCTTAAGTTTGTGGAAACACAATATTGTGTATTGAGTGTCGGACAAGTGTCCCCGGGAAATCGAGGGTGAAGTGTACATTCACACACAAACAACAGCACACTGAGTATTTTATTTTTGCATTATATATGCCGTATTGGAAACACTCAAATCTGGCGATTGATTTCAAAGGGAAAAAGACTCAAACTGGGTCACCGTCTGCAGCCCAGGGTGGACCACTATTTCTGAGAACAACCCATATACAAACTTTTTTTTTTAATCTTGTGCCAAAAAAGTGTGGCTAAGACTTTTGCACATTTATATACTTCAACCACAAATAAGGCTTTAAACATTTTAGTTTCTGGTTGTCCCTAAATGTAAGAGGTAGGAAAACTGTTTGATAAAGTTTATGATTATTTTCTACAGCATTTAACTATCCAAGAACTTTATTAAAGTCTGATGTTCACTTTAGCTAGCAAGGTTTCAGATATCTTTAGGTAGACTGACACTGTGTTAGTACAACTGGCAGCTAAAACATGGGCTTTACTTGTGAATTTGGTTTTAGATGAATGACACAAACGATGGCGAGTACGTGTTTTACACCGGCAAGCAGAACTATCAGGACTTTGCTCGAGTGGATCTATGGAAAGGCCAAAGGTAAAGATGTCTAAAATTACAAAAAATAGGGAAAAATGAATTTGCTTTGCTTTTTTACTGAAGCCATTTAATAATGTATCTTTGTGTTTTTATTGTTTCTCTGTTTTCAGTTCTCTTGATTGGTGGGCCACAGATCAGTGTAACATGATCAATGGAACCAATGGAGCAACCTTTCATCCAATCATCACCAAGACGGAGACGCTTTACATGTTTTCTTCTGATCTCTGCAGGTGAATGCTGAAGCATCTTCTCCTAGTGGCTTATACATCCACACGAACATGAACTTGTGAAGTGAGATGCAAGAGACAGAAATTCACAAAAGTAAAAAAGCACAGTGTTTGTCTTTATAAATAATAAATTAAAAATTATATTAAAAAATTCACATTCATAAAACTATTTGTCAAGTGATAGTTTGACACGTTGGAATTTTACAGATGTTCTTTTATATATATATATATACATATATATATATATATATATATAAAAGATCTTGAGTCGATTTTCCGTAAAACAGTGCTCGATACGTCGAAGTAGAGCTAAATATATTGTATGTGTGAAAAAATAACAGTACTACAATTTTATCCCGACAAGCCTGTTTCGTGGTTGCCCACTCATCAGGGGATTTATATATAAAGCCATGATTTCACTTCTTAAATCACTGTTTTAATTATAACCACAGTTTTTATACCTTCACTTCCCCCATTACACAAAAAACTTCCATCTCTGCCGTTTGACTTCACTATAATCACTGAACTGTACCTTAAAGGTCAACCTCTAACCCATAGACAAGGGTAAGTAGCGACCATGATCACAGGCCCTGGTTATTCTAGAGAATTTTGGAACATATATTTAATGTTTTCATTTCATTTGCTTTATAAATAAAATATGAATATACCTTATTTTACTGTATTCATTATTACACCTTTTGTACCTGGTGGTCGTTTTTACTTAGGGCAGTTAAATGATTGTTTTCTTTGTGTCTTTATTACTTCATTATATATCATCACACGTTACCTGCTAGTTCAACCCACCTCCTCTCCGTCCACAGCTGATATTCGAATATGCCACCCCCCCCCCCCTCGCCACAGTAGTACAGATCACTTAGCACTTTAGCCCAACTGTGATCTGCTAGATTGCAAACTAAAAGCAGAAACAGCAGCGAAACTTGAGTGAATTGCATTTTTACATTGAATTGGGTGAAGTATAATTCTATCACATGAGTATGTTGGGTTCAATGAAGCATGGTTACTCTGACTATGACTAACAGTTATGTTTGTGTTCTTTAGGTCAATCTATGCCACATTTGAGTCAGAGCTGAATGTCAGGGGTATTCCTGCATACCGCTTTGTCCCTCCCAGCAAAGTTTTTGCAAATGCAACAGTTAATCCGGACAATGCTGGATTCTGCGTGGGAGGAAACTGCATGAGTTCGGGTGTGCTGAATATTAGTGTCTGCAAACAAGGTGCGTGTCAAGGCATGCCATTTTTCACTGAAAGGGAAACAGCTGACACTAACACAGAAAGCCATTTCTTTTCTTTAATGAAGAATGCAATCATTTCCATGGCGGAGGTAAACTGAACGAGAGTAGCAATAATTTATGAAATGTAATTTATGAAATCTAGGGTGATTCTGCAGCATCGGAAGCCGGGAGGTCATGGAAGCTAATTGGCTGAGTTCTCACGGGAGGGACGGATGAAATACACTCGTCCCTGTTATTTACAGTGAATGGGCATCAGTGAGCTAATTCGTACAAAGGGGCAGATAGCGCTTTCCCTTTGAGTATGTAAGGCCGAGAAGAATTGAGAAGATGCAGGTGGCAGCATCACATCACAGAGGGGACACATGCTCTCCCCGGTTGGTGGTGGTCGAATATGAAAGGGAGGCAAAACTTGACAGGTGAAAATTGAATACGGCTAAATCACAAGAAAAACGGGGAAGAAAAAAACCACTGCAATAATTGAATTTAACATTTCTGAAGATAATAGATACCACCAGAGAGCGCAGGATGAAACTAGCTGGGTGTTTACAGAGAGAAATCATCCCCTACACACATGACAGTAACTTGGGATCCACAGTTTGGAAGAGCGAGCAAAGAGAGACCTATCATGACCATCGTTGGCACACTTCTGCGGGACAGTGGTCTGGAGACTGTGGAAGAACTGAAGAGATGCATGGAGGACAGAGATCACTGCTGCTGTTTGTCACCCCTTTGCCCCGGGGGCATCCACAAGAGTAAATGAATGAATTTAAAAGTTGAAAGTTTCTACTGATGTTATCGTTGTATTCTTGAGGTACAGTTGGAGAGGATTGTTTATGGGTGGGACTGGACAGTATATGGGTTTTCTTGACTTTGTTTCAAGGTCACATGATCACTTTTTATATAATGGACTTATCGAAAGGTCCTAAGAGGAAAAACCCTGCCTGGACCCCTGTGGTCTGTTTTTTGGATAGAAATCATATCTGATGCTCCACTGGTGTCCATAGGGAAGAATAAAGGTCTGAAAATCAGTATAATATCTGATATCTGAAGCTTTTTTGTAAAAACAGTATGATTACCTATTTTGTAGCATTTTATAAATGTAAACACAAAACCATGCCGAACAGTTGTATTTTAAATTTTAATTACTCCAAATAGCCTTCATAATAGTTTACTTAATGGGCCCGTGGTCACATGGTCAGACCACCTGATTCAGGGAAGAAAAATAGGAAAACTCTACAGTATTAAGACACTGCTGTAATTTTATCCTAACTGCTAGCCATCTTTTGCTGTCTCTCTTTTTCACTGTATTCCATTTCTTTCTTTTTCCCCCTGTAGGTGTACCGATTATCATGTCTTCTCCTCACTTTTACCAGGCTGATAAGAAGTTTGCTGATGATATTTATGGGATGAGACCCACAAAGAAGGAACATGAGACGGCTATCGACATCAATCCTGTATGTACATTTATGAGCTTGGCATCATTAGTACAAACGAGTAAAACAGGCTATAAAAGATTTACATTATCAAAAAACAAACGAGCAATTATTGTCCCAAGTCCTATTACTAACAGTACAGCTTAGAATTTGGTAACTATGGTTTATATATATATATGTGTGTGTGTGTGTGTGTGTGTGTGTGTGTGTGTGTGTGTGTGTGTGTGTGTGTGTGTGTGT
>JAOUQZ010000019.1:2586665-2602193 GCA_028564935.1 Neosilurus hyrtlii
TGTAGCATGCAGGGTTTCTTCACGGGGACTAAGGAGCCCAAGCTCTTTTTCAACATGACAATGATTCTGTACACAAAGCAGGCTTCATGAAGACATGGTTTGATAAGATTTGAGTGGAAGAACTTGCAAGGCCTGCACAGCACCCCTTTGGGATGAACTAGAGTCATGAATGACTTCATGAATGCGAATGCTCTTGAATGTCTCTGAATGAGCACAATTCCCCTCAGCCCTGCTCCAATATCTAGTGGAAAGTTGAAAGGACGAAATCTGATCTGGGATGTTTAAAACACACATATGAATGGGATGGTCAGGTGTCCACATACTTTTGGTTAATGTTTTTAAAAATGTAGTGTTGTTTATTCAATGGAACTTGAAGGAACAAACTGTCTGATAACTGTTAACAAAAGTGTGATTAATTATAAATCATTATAAATTTAGTACAATAGTCACTTCAAATCAGGAAATATGCACTTACGCATGCCTGAATAAGATTATGACCAAAAAAACACAGACGAAACAAATCTATTATAATGATTATTATCATTTTTATTATTATGTGCTTTTTTTTTTTTTACATATTTATTATTAGTTGCTCTTATAACAACTAAAACGCCAATGAAAATAACGAGACAGGTTGACGGCCTACTCTATTGATAGCATTTAAATGTATTTGCCAGATGGCCAAGAAGTCGTAAACCTTGTAATTAATCATGCTACAGTCTAAACATCTGCTTAAATGCACTCTTTTTTAAGTTGCATGTCTTTGTCTTGTATCTTATTGTCCTCTGTTTTTCCACTCTCATTGGTTTGTGATGTAGGATTGTCAGCTGCCTTTATCAAGAGTTATTTATATTTTATAGCTTGTCAGAAAAAAGCATGTCAAATAACATTTCTTTAGGAGGTATAACCTAAGGCCACAGTTAACCCTGTTCAATTTGTGTGTAAAGATGATACCATAAAAATTATACATAAGGCAGTTGTAATAGCTAGGTAGAGGCTGGTGTGATTCCCCCATCTTTGGCCTCTAGTAAATATTTAAAAGTAAATATTTTGTTACTGCCACAAGGGTCATGGGTGTAAGAAGGTAACCATCAGAATAAGGCACAGTATTTTACTGGTTTTTTGTAGTTGTACTGGTAGTGATTGTACTGATTTTTATTGGAACTGCTACATATTTTTTTATTAACTGCATTTCCTTACCAAATTAATTTAGAGACACTTTCTAACCACAAAAGCATTGAACACTAAGCATTAAAAATAAGTAAGCTAGCTGGCAAAGACTTGGTATAATTAATTGTTTGCTTTTATTTGTTTATTATTATTTTGGAACCTCACACGGACTTACTTTGCAAAACCAAAGCTATCAGACATGGTAGAGAAATTTTCCATTTGGAAAAACAATAGTAGCAGAGAGTGCCTAGTGGTCAGAAGCTCAGAGTAGTCACCAGATGTATGAATAAGTCACTTGCGCACTCACATATCAAGTTTTCTTGACGTATTAAGAGGTCATGTTGTATTTTAATTAGCTTCCTACAATTTCTAAATTTCAGAAATGGCCACTAAAGCAGATATATTTCATCCTTCGGTATTGTATTGTTAATAATGTGTATCAGCTGATTAGAAGGTACTGTTCAAGTAAATGTTTACCTTTGTAGTGGAAATTTTGATTCAGTTGCTTGGACTTCCTTCTTGAATTCTGTGAAAAGGAAGTGCTCATTAGGTTTTGTTATGTATATGTACTAAGCTCAAGGACATGTGTCCTTTACCCTGTGTTCTTTTAATTGTCTTCCACCATCACACACGCAGACAGCTGTTTCAGTCTGATACAACATGTTCAGACTTCCCGATATCTCTTCCTCATCTGTCGCGTCTAAGGTATTTCAGAGGGAATGCAATGGGTTCTTCCAGCCATTCAGGCCCCTCTAGGTCATCATATTCCTTCACTGCCAAGTGGCGTAAAGGTTAAAAGTATTTATAGAAATGTAAAGCATCCAGAACTGTTTTGCTTAAAAGGACTAGTGCACATGTTTTTGCTTTCATAAACTGGCTGTTATACTGCTGCTGTGTAAACATTAGAGTTTAGCCAGTTTCTTAAAGTCATAGTTAGCATGTCCACATGCTGATTTAGAAGTGCTAATATGAGCTTTTATTCCGGCAAAATATCTCCAGAGAAAAATAATCGTCAGTACGGAAATTGTCGCCCTGATATATCCCAAACTGTAAGTCGGAATTGAGTCTGACCTGTGAGGTTTCATTCAGATCACATATATTATTGTTTAAAGTTTCAAACATTTATTCATATGGAAAAAAATCAGAAACTTGTCTAGTCTTTAGCCATGTGCTAAAATCGTATTTTCTCTTTTCTATGGCAATCTAGACACTTTTTTTGTGGCGGTAATTATTTCAAAATTTCTGTTATGTTGGCGTAAGGCTAGCTCGCTTACTTTAAAATGCCACTACCCTATCTGGAAGGCTCCCTTATATGGACTAAGCCACACCCATGTTCCATATCAATACTGTTAAAGACAGGCTACCTCAGAGCTACTGTTATTACTTCTGTCATGGAGGTTATATTTTCATTTGCTTGGGTTTATCTGTTAGTTTGTCTGCCTGTCTCTTAGCAACTTTCTGTTCACATGATGTTCCCATTAAATTTTGGTAAGAATCCATGCACTGATGACATCGCCAAAAATGTATAAAATGTTTTTTTTTTTTAATTAACTAAAAAAAAACCCTATCTTTTATTATGGTCAAAATTGTAAGAAATCATAACTCCGTCAAACCACATCTGATTTAAACTAAATTTAATATATACAGGATGAGAAGCTTTGGTGTCAGACCAACTTTCATCCAGATCTCATCTACATTGAATATTTGGACATTTTTTGGAAGTGTGGTAATACAACAGGCCCAGCAAGGGGTGCTCTGTACCTACCTACCTATTTATTTATTTATTTGTTAGTTTATGGCTTGATTTAGGTTTGCTCTCTCTGAGTGGTTTAGTTTAATATATAGTAACTAAACCTTGTTTTCTCTTTTCTGACTGGGACTCAAGCTAAGTATCGTCCTTAACAAGGTTGGTGAAAATACATACATGTGTAAAGTCAAGATTTTGTTCACAGACAAACTGGCAAGCACATGCCAGTGATTATAATACCTTCTCCAAAACTTTGACTTGGGCAGAGAGCTTTTGTTATTTTTGCTTGAAATAACTTGAAATTTGTAGCTCAAAAACGATTACAGAATCCTTCATTTGTAGTAATCACAGCCTTGCAGTTTGTTGGCAGTCTAGTTACCGGTTTTTCAGATAATCTGCGGAAATGTTAGTCCATGCTTCCTGAAGCACTTCCCATGATTTAGACTATCTTGATGAGATTTTTCCGGTAAAGTTGTTCCCAAAACAGTCAAAAAAATGGGTCGAGATCCGGTGATTGCTCTAACCAGTCTTTTATAGCTATTCAAACTGACTGCTTTTTCCCCTAAATGCCTCACATAATTTGGAGCAGTGATTTTGGTCATTGTTCTGTTGACTGTTCGAATAGGCTCAAATCACAGGTTATGGGAGAGGGTTGCAAGAGTTCAACTTTTCTTACCCTACAAGCCTTGTGGGACCATCATATGTCACCATGCTTGACCAATAAAATATAGTTGCAAATTTAATAGAACATGAACAAAATCTAAGCTGTTTTTCCCCTCAATGCTATTTTAACTTAAACTCAAGTTGAAGGGATTCCCAGTGTTTAAGGGTACTCTACCTCAAATATTCTCATTACCACAGCTTTAGGCATTAAGGAAATCCTTTTCCTCGATGCCTGCTAGGAGTTGGCAGCCAATCAGGAGAAAGACCTTGAGTGGTGACCACATAACAAAGAAAATAGGCGTTGAGAGATTGAAAGAATATAAACTATACACTGTACGTGAGAAAGGGTGTTTTATCTTTTTAATTCTTGAAAACATTACTCTTTTGAGGTTTTCTCTTAAAGTCAAGATTTGGTGGAAAGCTTTTTCTGGTGTGGGTTTTCGTTGTTTATCTACAGATGTGTGTCTTTTTATTTTTACTGCTCTGTTTTAATGATCTCTGCCAATGGGGTGATGTTTTTGCCGGTGTTGATTTGGTTTTCTCCCTGTTTGTTAGCATCTTTAGGCAAGAAAGACATTAGATTTTAATGGGTTTTTTTTTGTGGTGTTGGGTACGGCCCATGTAACACTCCAGATTTTGTTGGTGATCCGGATCAAGTTCTGGATTTTAATTTTCAAAGGATTCTTTAACATTGTGAGAATTTAATTTATTTATTTTAATTTTTTTAATTTATTTTTTGGTTTGGCAGAGATCTGTGCTACCTTTTCAGCTCGCTAACAGTCTGTTTTTGATATTTCTGTATGTGTAATTTATTTAAAAACTACAAGGTATGCAAGTTATTTGATTGGTTACAAACTACAAAGATTTTATTCTTTATTATATCACATAATTCTGATAATTCTATCTGAAGAATCCTGAATAATTGAGTTCAAACCTGGAAAAAAATGTATTTTGGTGCACCAGTGGTGTCACTGCTATTTAAGCTTTCCGTTCGGTGGGTCACATGCGGTTGAGAAGCTGTTCAATGGTGCAACAAGGCACATCCCAATTAACATGACTAAGCGAAATGTTTTATTGGGGAGGAATTTCAAATAAAACAGAAACTACATTTTTAATCTTTTTTTTTTTTAATCTTTAGTAATTTTATTCCTGTAAAAACTCAGACAAAATCACAAAAAAAAACCCAAACTATTGTTAGCAAAATTCATTTTTAATTCCATGGTCAGTCGGTATTTGGAAGCATATTGTGGCATTTGATGAAAAGTTATTTGGAAAGTACTACAACTTTCTATCGGTACAGGATGCTTATATTTCTAAACTTATGACACAACTTTTATTATAAGGAATATTTTAATTCAATAATCATTTGTATAAATGTAAAAAAAAGACTCGCAGTGCATTGTCCCTGGTTGAACCATGCTTATTAACCATGGTGCATTGAGATGTCCTATCTTATCCAGTTTTCCAGTTGTACCGTGTGTTTATGATTATATTTATCTTTCCTGCTCAGAAAGCATTATCTCATGATACTTTGGAACAAAAGTTTGGTAGTTTGTATGACAGCTTCACAGGTAACTGAGAGTGAACATGGTGTTCAATAAATTATTCGAAAACTTTTTTTTCATTTCAAAACAATTCATGGACATTTCAGTCAGTTCACGTGTCTGCTTCAGACTCAGTAGGATTCCAGGAACAAAACTAAGGTTGTGTCTGAATTGACATGCACATTATGGTAAATGTCTGTCCCAAATTGCCCCTAGGTGTGAATGGTTGTGTATGTGTTAGCCTTGCGGCTGTCTGGCGAGCTGTTCTGGGTGTGCCTCGTCTTTGCCCAGTGTCGGCTGATTTAGGCTCCAACCCCCCCATAACCCTAGAAGGATTAAGCGGCTTGGCAAATGAATGAGTAAGAGTGATACAGCTACACATATAGATACACAGATTTTGAGTGATTAGATTAGACCTATTTATGCTATGACTGAAATGTGTAAAGTGTCACGTTTATCTTTGCTTTGTTTCACGCCGCCATGTTTTTGGTTATTTTTCCTTGGGAAATTCTTCTTCTCCACTTATTCAAAGGCCCCAACTGAATTATGGGATACCATACTGTAAGCATAATACGCAGCATCCATACTACAGGTTTAGAATGTATTCCCAGGTAATTTTCAAGTTGTAGAAATATAATATAATAAAGAAATTAGAGTACGAATATTATGGAAGTATGAGCATGTGGACACAGCACCAGAATCAACCCCACAGCTTTGAAATCGACTCCACACCTCCATCATGGGCACACAAGATTTCTGTTAGCAAGAACGCTAGCAGATATTTATTTACTTATTTATTTATCTATCTATCTATTCAGAATTTGTTTGGATAGGAATGAGAACAAATCAGTGCTTGAAATTAACGTAATTAAGAAGCCTTGACATGTGACCTTGACTTGATTTTAGTCAGCTTTTCACTCCTTTTTCTTTCCACCCTTAAGAGCGTCCTAATCGATGAGGATTCAGTCAAAAAGCTCCGAGTTGTGGTCACAGAGGCTAACGTACTGATCAACGTGCCCTTCATCATTATTGGTCTTGGCATCTTGTTAGGCGTGATTGTCATCATACTCATATGTCGACAAGAGGTAAGAAATAAAATGTGCAACAAATAAAATTATAATGAAAAAAGTCTAAACGTAAATAAATGTTGCAAAATATCTGACTTCTAGTAACTGGAAAACGTATTATTGTTGTTATTATTATTATTATTATTATTATTATTATTATTAACAATTTTTGCTTGTATTTCCCTATACATTTAAAATACTTAAACGTAAAATCCTTAAACGTTGACATTTGTGGTATTGTGGGTTAAAAACAAAATATTAATAAAAGATTTATGAAAAAATTGATGAAAAAATTAATTAGTTAAAATTAAATTAAAAATGATTTTAAATTGCGTAATGCAAATTTTTATTAATAATTACTTACACTCTTGATCTATAAATCTTAAACATTTTTGGAATCGCTTAATCCTAGTACTGGGGGTTACTGGGAGGTTGGAGTCTCAGCCGACAATGGGTGAAGGTGGGGTACACTCTGAACAGCTGAACCATCACTGGACGACAGACACACACAGTCTCACACCTAGGAGCAATTTGGAACCTAATGTGCATGTCTCTCGGACTCTGGGAGGAAACCAGAGTACCTGGAGGAAACCCATGCAAGCACAGGGAGAATATGCAAACTCGACTCAGAAACGTCCGAGCCCTGGACTCGAACCCTTGACCTTCATCACATTTGTGGCATTCTATACAGAAAACAACCATTACTTTTTAATTAAAACTTTCACGTCTTGCACCTCAGTGTCCTTCTGAACTGACGTTTTCTTTGTGTTCTTATCTCCCACAGCGGAGCACTCCTGATGAAAACCAACCTTTGTTAAGCTCATAACACAACAGGAAGTGGATGTTTCCGTGAATGGTCACATTTGCTAACAGCATCTTCAGCTATGAACTGAATGTAGCTTTGCACGGAACTGGTTGTCAAACTCAAGCAAACGCAGTATTTTACATTTGAAACAGAATAACAAGCAGAAATGCATAGCCTCGAGTGTTTTAACTAGGAAATATTTGCATGCAGTGCCACGAAACCGTCGTCACTCAACTCACGATTACTTCTACTTTCTGTAAAGGCCATATTCACGTGTTACCACTGTAATCATCATATCAAACATTTCCAGGGTTGTGGTATAAATATAATGCCAATCAATTTCATTAAGGAGTTACTGCTAGCAAATTTTTCAGCTACAAATTCCCCAAATTGTAAATACACTTAAACAACACACCTACCGCAACATCCTATGTCATGATTTCAATTTTTGTTAAAATTTTATTTATATAGTGTATATATTCATGGTCATAACTGTTGGAATTGAACAATACACTCACAGATGTTATACTACATTAATCATGTAGGTTTCTGTACCATAAAATATAGGATAATTTCCAGTGTTCATTGAAATAACCTTGTTCATTCTGATTGTTGTGGAATTTGATGATGATGTCAGTGTTATCATGCTTTTAAATGAGCAAATGTTGATTTATTTTTTGTTTTGTTTTGTTTGTGCATTGTCTTTCTAAAAAATGTGACTATTAGTTAGATACTCAAACTATGTAGTGTTAAAATGTCTCATTTATACGGACACACCAACAAACAAGCAAACAAAAGATCAGATTTGCACATCTTGTAAAACCGGGTCATTAGCTGCAGTTTGTGAACAATGGGCCTCATTTATAAGTGTTTTTTTTTTTTTAATCGAAGTTGGGTATTAACTTTTGTGTAAACTAAAAAACTGCTGCTGAAAAGTTTTGGCAATGCTAAGTTTATTCATACTTACATTCATCGAGGAATTACCAAGCATGTTCACAAAACTTTGTAAACGTTTAAAGTTTTTCAAGTTCAAGAAAACTCAGGTTTTCCCAAGAAACACTACACTATCTCACTACTATCCCAAGAAAAAAAAGCACTAAATATTGCATCATTTTCTTAAAGGTGTTCTTAGCTTTTGATCTAGCGACTTAGCATGATGAGTTTTTATATAGATAAAGGCCAGGAAAATCTGCCAGATACTGTATACATAATAATAATAATCTAAAATATTTAAACTCAGCAGTGTACTCTTTATATAAAGTTTTAATAACCAATTTTCATACATTTTTACAATCTCAGAAATATTAGAAAAACTTTTCTTGTGTAAATTCTTACTATGCTTATGTGCTAACAATTTATGCATAAATCCATTCATATCCACATTAACAAATGAGGCCCACTGTAGAAATGTAATTCTGTCCCAAGTGCCAACGTGTTTTTACTATAGTTACATTTCATACACTTTTACCAACCAAACACCAGGTGCATAAAATCTGTTCAAGAATATTAACTGGTACTTTTATATGAGCTTTTCTGTTAATTTGTTGTTGTTTTCCCCAGTGATGTGTGTTGCATGTTACCTTAAATACTTTGAGATCCTTCTTCAGCATTTACAAAACCTAGTATAATGGCTGTAATCATAGATGATTGGTGTACAAATAATATGGAAATAAAATAGTATATCTGGTTGTTTTAGATTTATGCCACAGCACTGCTGAATTCTGACTTCTTTTTGAAGAAAAATTGAACAAATTAGCTTATTAACAAATAAGACCGTTGTTAATGTTGGGGAGGGTTATTTGTTGTGTTTCGTGGACATTTTGTACTAATTTGTATTTTGGCTGTAATTTTCCCATCAACAAGCATTTTGTGCTTTTATGTTTTAAAAATCTTTTTTTTCCCCTTTGAGATCAAGTTTTGTGCTGATGCAAAAATTTTTGGGCGGTTGCTTTTTTAAATAAATGTAATACAGTTTATAGTTTTTTTAAATCAGGCTCAATTTTAAGGTTTTAAAGGGATTTTTTAATTAAAAAAAATTTTTTTTGCACAAGGTTGGCTATTTTTCCACCTGCACTTTATTGAGCAGCCGTCGCTTGTTTTGTTGTGTATCACTACTGAATAATGTGATGTATCATTGTAAATATAATTTGTAGAAACTGTATTAATGAATTCTAATGGCATTCAGCTGACACCTGATTTGTTTGACACTTGTTTTGTTTCCATTGTCTGTTTATTCCATTCAGATGTTTTTAAAAAAGTCATAATAAAAATAACAACATGTTGCATTCTTAATGTAACAATATAAAAAATATTTCAAATACATATTAACAAACAGTATTTACATCACGTGACTGCAGTGTTGCTAGCATTGACAAATAAAAAATAAGGCTTTTATAACCTGTTAATAATTCAAATGGGCCTTGTGTTGTTTTTTTTCTTTATTTTATAAACTGTGTAAGCTTTGAGATCGTAAGTGGGCTGTAATCGCTAATTAGCTGTAGACAATAGACAGGAGACAAAGTACAGAAAAAGCAAGCGCGAAGTGCCTCGCACTACAACGCTAGCCACCAGTCCACCTTTAGTATGTCTTAGCATTTGTTCTTAGTTCTGTGGAATGCTACTGGAGTGATGAGCACCATTCTCCCGAAAGATATTGGTATTTACTACGACACTTAGATTGACTTTGTAGGCCGTAGCATAAGAATAACATAATTTTCCTTATTATCCAACAGTTTAATGAATTCTCACTCCTTGAAGATGGGGGTGGGGTTATTCTGGAAAAGACCACACCCATCCAGATTGAAATTACAGTAAAAGTCACAGTGTTTTTTAATCCTTTCCTCTTGTCACTTGTCTGTTTCCCCCTGATACTGCCTTTATTAAAAAAAAGATGTCGGTGCTAATGCTTCTGTGCTTTAATTAGAGTTCAGGTATTTAGTCAAGGGTTTTTTGTTTCATTGTACAAAAAAAACTGTCCATTTTCTTTCATTTCACAGAATATTCTTTCCATCCTCTTTCTGGAGAACTGCAGGTCATTTTTGTTCGGTTGAATCACATTTAGTCTTTAATGTGCAGATGTTTTTCCTGGAGGAACAGACAGATAAAATAACAGTAATTAATTCATATATCTGTCTATAAACATCCAACCTAGCTATGCACTGAAAATGAACTGTACATATTAAATCAATTCAAAGCAAATGCAACAGTTGTGATCTGATGTAAATTATAATGCATGTGCAGTTAAAGTGATCTCACACAACTTTATTTATGTGTTGAGGGTAAAGCACTCTATCTCTAAGCTAGCCTCTTAGAGTGAGGAGCTCAGACATCCAGGGGAAACTTGGGGTACAGCCACTGCTTCTTCGCATTGAAATGAGTCAGTTGAGGTGGTTTGGGCATCTGATTAGAATGCCTCCTGGTTGCTTCAAAATGGGAGGAGGCCCAGGGCCTACCGAGAACTCACTGGCTGGAAGCTCCACCTCGGATGGACAAATGAAGATGGATAGTTAAAGGATGGAGATTAATCTGATATTTGTGTCTTAATCCTTTTAGGGACATAACATGGACAAAGGTTTAGTTTTACAGTTCTGCACAATGTCTTTATATGCCGTAGAAAGTAAAAGTAAGGTCCACAAAGACATAGGTTGCCAAAATTGCATGGGAAGAACTCAAGTGGCAGGGTCAACTCAGCTCCTACTGAACACCTTTTTGCAGTGACTCAGAACACCACAACTGTAAGACTGAATAATTAATAATTATATGCTGAAAGCAAGGTGAACATTGTTGAATTATCCCCAACAGAGAATTTACAACATCCACCAAACCTGGAGTGGAATAATTGTTTTAGTATTCACTACACCGCAACATCTAGATAAGATTCAGATGTCTGTAGTTTTATTTTTACATTTGTGTTGTAACCATGACAAAGGCAGGTCAGGTGAGCTTCATACACGCCAGGCAGAGATATGAGTAGCTAATGGCATCTTTTTAAACTCACTCAGATTTTTTTTACAAACTCCGGGTACTCTAGTTTCCTCCCACAGTCCAAAGACATGAGCTCTGGGCTCTGGCTATTGACCGTCTGTGTGAATGATTGTGTGTATGTTGGCCCGTGGCTTGGTGAACTGTTTGAGGTGTACCCAGCTTTCGCCAAGTGTTGGCTGAGAATTGTGTGGCTCCAGCCTCCCCGCATCCATAGTAGGATTAAGCAGTTTGGCAGATGGGAGTCTTGGACCATATTTACATCATGTAGAATGCCATATCTTGTAATTTGCTTTTCCTAGTGAATGCTTCCTTCTTTTATTCATGCCATTTTGTACAACAGTGCTTTTCAAAATGGGGGTCCAAGCATACCTCTAATCTGTGAAGCACAGCCAGTGGATTGCACTTTTTTATGTAAAAACCTTACTACAAACCTTCTATTATCAAAATAACAGGTTATTTTTTTAAGTTCTTTCAGTTATTAGACTTTTTGACTGGCTAAATAAATTGAACAGGTTTAATTTTAGTAACTCAAAAGCAGACCGAAAATTAGCAGCATCTTGGATTCATTCTGCTCTCTGTAGAGTGGTCAGGAATAAAAATATTCACCAATAAATAAACAATACATAATCTTACATATTCGAATAATGAGCCGACTCATTAAATATTGGGATTGTGTTCAGGATTACTATGGATTATTTTTGCAGCTATAATCCCTAGCTCTAAATTCTTTTTAAGAGATCCTGCGCTAGGAAACAGAACGGAAAACTGGGACACTGTATGACTTATAGCTAGACTAAAAACAGAGGCTGATAAGATTAAAATCATCTCCTAATAACTGCCAGCTTTACTGCCAACCAGGATTTTGATATCCTGCTATGTGCTTGGGTCAATGTTCATCAATCTTATTACTTAACCATGCTAGGTAAACATGTTATTTTACCACTGTGACAACAAGGCAGTTACCTTCCGGAACATTCTGGAATTAACAGGGTTAATTTTATTGATTTATTTACTTGTGTAGTATTAAAAATAGGACTTCATTTCTTTTCATTGCTGTATTGCTAATATAGATTTTAATAATTATATATGTGTGTGTGTGTGTGTGTGTGTGTGTGTGTGTGTGTGTGTGTGTGTGTGTGTCTGTTAACACCTCTAGAGAGAGGCAACCAGGAAGCATTCTAATCAGATGCCCGAACCACCTTAACTGACTCCTTTTGGTGTGGAGGAGCAGCGGTTCCCTCAGAATATCTGAGCTCCTCACCCCATTTCTAAGACTGAGCCTAGACATCCTCTGAAGGAAACTCATTTCAGCTGCTTGTATGCAAAGCCTTATTTCCTGACGACGTTCTTAAAAAGTGCTGTCCCCCATTCGGACCTCTTGTAAAACTGCTACACAAAGATCTCCTTGCAGAGAACTGTAACATATCAGTGATTATGCTGTAATCTTATTATTGATAGGATAATATTATAGATTGAGCAGATTAATATAAACCTTGTAAATGAAACTGCATCTCATGCCTGAGTTGCTGTTGTGGAAAATTAATCAACAGTTGTTTATAAGAGTTGTCATTCTTTACCTGCAGTAATTTGTGCCACATTCGTAATGATCTCTGCATCCTGCACCAATCGGCTTCAGTGTATTCCAGCGCCAAAGTAGTGAACGCTTGGCACGGTGGATGAGTCCAGATGCCCAGGTGTCCACTACTGGAGCTGTCTCTACCTGAAGACAGAGAGTCATACAGAGGTATTGAACTGATAATCATGTAAGTAAAGTGAGCTCATAATCTCTCTTCAACTTGATGGTTTACACTATTTCAACCAGTTAAAAAAAAAGTTGATGAATACACAGAGGAGAAAAATAATAAGCACTTTTTTAGTAAAATTTTTTTGTTATTGTGTCTTACAAAAAAAAAAACTTTATAAGTGTGTTTGTGTCTCTCTATGAGTCAGAGAGATTGTACATTTACACATTTTATTGGACACTGAATAAGCCAGAACTAATTGTTATTTTATGAGTGGACACAGATACAGAACTGCTAAGGAGAGACAGAGAGAGAAAAGCATGGGGTTGGGTGCAAATAAATATTTAAAAAATATCTATTTATTTTTAGACTTTACTGGAGTAAAACATATGGAGACAGACAGATAGATGGATAGATGAATAGATAGATAGATTGACGGATAGACAGATGGACAGATAGATAAAGGGATAGATGAATGAATGGATGGATTGGTAGATAGACAGATAGATGGATAGATAGATAGATGCACAGACAGATAGATAGATGAATAGACGGATGGATAGATCGGTAGATAGACGGATGGATGGATAGATAGATATATAAATAGATAAATGGATGGATGGATATGTACATACAAAGAGTTCAGATGCAAAACCCAGTAAGTCCACATGACTGCTTTTGTTTTAAGGCAGTAGAATTTACCTGGAAATGGTTTCTTCTGAACAATCTGATACTTTGTTCAGTGCCCTTTAACCATTCCATCACCAAAAAAGGACAAATAATTTATTTGTTTTATAGCAAAACAGGTCAAGTGGACTTAGTGGGTTTTGCATCTGAACTCTTCATGTGTATATACTGTATGTACACTGGTTATTGTTCCTTGGACCACCTTTGATATCACATTTGACCATTGTGCATACCACCAAGAGCACCCCACAATACCTGCTGCTTTGGGGATGAATAAACCTACTTGTTTAACCATCACTATATATCCCTTGTCACGCAGATCCTCTAAGTCATTTTTCCTGCTTCCAACACATCATCTTCAAGAACTGACTGTTCGTCTTCTGAAGGACAATCCGAGACATGCTAACAGTCAAAGGGAACGAAGGCTAGTGTGTCTGGTCTGATCCCAAAAAAGAGCTACTGTAGCACTAACTACTGAAGCTATTAATGCTGGCTATGATAGGCAGGTGTCAGAGCACGTAGTGTATTACATGTTGATGTGAATGGGGCTGACTAGCCGTAGACCGGTCTGGTGATGTTAATGTTTGCGGTGTATAGCAATCAGTCATAACATGCTGGTCTCTTTTTGAGCATAATTTACTTCTTGTGTGTAATGAAGTTCTGTATACATGCACATTGGATTTCATGCCCAAATCAGTTATTGATCTTATTGAGAAATGTAAGGGAGTGATCACACTAGAGGTGCCACAGAAAAGCAACTGACACAAATAACAATTTTGTGAATTTTTTTTTTTGTATTTTGAAATTCACGTCACAATGTTTTGCGACTCCACATGCAGGCAAATATTTTGTGGCTTACATACATATATCGTGCGACTTATTTGCGAGAAATTTGTTTGCGGATGTTTGGCAAAAAAAAAAGCAAATCTCCCATCGTAAATCAGTTGCATTTATTTCACTTTTTGTTCTCAAACCATTTGCTTTTTATTCTCGCGTTATTAGTGTGTACAGAATGTGAATAAGATGTGTACGATGACAAAATACAGAGAATACAACAGATGCCAGCAAGTCATAAACTTTTCTCAAACCTTTCACGTGAAAGTCTCCACTTTTCCTTGCGAACGAAAAACAAATAATTTGTGAGCTTCTCATGACATGTGTGGACTGTCCGAGAAGAGTTTGACACTGCTCTCCGTCAGCGCCTTGTTTTGCAACATTCGCGGAAATTTCAAACATATTTGAAATTTTCTGCGATGAGTTCACGAACCAGGTGACCAAAATGCGATACCATGAATGTTGTGCGACAAATCTGAAAACAGTTTGAGAATGAAAAGCGAATTGCCATTTGCATCAGTCGCTTTTTTATCGCACCTTTAGTGTGCTCACCCCCTTAAGAATGTAAAAAAAAACAGAGAATTGTTATATTATCCAGCTGATGATATTTATATAACTATTGTTGTAATGACTATTGTAATAAGTTTATGTATTAAAATATGTTTAACAGCAAAAACAAACTATAATTGTATTATACATTCATTTATTTATTTTTAGTATCTTTCAGTGTCCTGGTCAATCAATGGATCAATTAGTGAATGAAACAGAAGCAGCTCATAATACAGGATTGGTACTATATAGTATGATGGCAAATCCTACCTGGATAACACAGATTAGAGACATGAGCACTACAAATGCAAAGAGTGTGAGTCCGGATGGTCTCATGGTGGAGAGTGGCTGTATTTATGTTCCGTTTGTCTACTCCGAGAATGCGCTCTTGAGTGTGTGGCAGCCAGTAATGTACACTGTGCTTATATTAGTGGTAATCTTTCTGATAACCATCTCAAAGGGCAACGTTCATCTGCGATGGCGCGAAGAGGAACACTTTAACCAATGGAATCAGGATAAGGCCACGTCTACAGTTGTGTGTGTGTGTGTGTGTCTGTGTGTCTGTGTGTCTGTGTGTGTCTGTGTGTGTGTGTGTGTGTGTGTGTGTGTGTGTGTGTGGGCGCCAAGTTTGTAGGTCTAGATATGCAAAAAGAAAAAAAAAAGACAGAATTTCACTGCCTGGGCGTCTATAGCTTATGGAATGTACTAGAGGTAGAATATATATATATATATATAT
>JAOUQZ010000019.1:2602293-2612881 GCA_028564935.1 Neosilurus hyrtlii
ACAATAATAATACAACAATCATAATGCAACAACAATAATACAACAATCATAATACAACAATAATAATACAAGAATCATAATGCAACAACAATAATACAACAATCATAATACAACAATCAATGCAACAATAATAATACAACAATCATAATGCAACAACAATAATACAACAATCATAATACAACAATAATAATACAAGAATCAAAATGCAACAACAATAATACAACAATCATAATACAACAATAATAATACAAGAATCAAAATGCAACAACAATAATAATACAAGAATCATAATACAACAACAATAATACAACAATCATAATACAATGACAATAATACAAGAATCATAATACAACAATCATAATACGACAATAATACAACAGTAATAATAAACAATCTTAATACAGCAATAATAGTACAACAATCATATTACAACAACCATAATACAGCAATAATAAAGAACAATCATAATACAGACAATAATACAACAACCTTAATACAACAATAATAATACAACAATCATAATACAATGACAATAATACAACAATCATATTACAACAATAATAATACAACAATAATAATAATACACCAACCATAATACAGTGATAATACAACAACCATAATACGATAATAATACAACAATCATAATACAATTTTATCAATCACAATCATAATTCAAAAATCATGTGTCCTGCTTCCACAAGAGAAATAAATATTTATGTTTCACAGCTTTTGGAATGTGTATATATATGTGGATTTTATATTTAATTCTGATTTATATCTCAGATTTTATTTTAGTTATTCAATTTATGATGTGTGACGTGCAGATCAGGAAACACAAACACCTGATCTTTACATGTAAAGTAGTATTACTGTGGAATGTCTCGTGTAATTGGATAGACCACTTAGCAATGCTTCACCAGGGACTGTCTCTCTGTTACAGTGATCTGTCAGTGTGAGTAGTCACGACCAACACACTTTGACAATTCCCCTTAACCTGTGACATCATCACCTGAGTGACCTGCCTTCTATGCGACATAATCACCCACTGACTGACCCACACACTCTGTCGCGCTACCACCCTGGGACATTCCACCCACAGAACTTTTTTTCACTGCGCCTATTTATTATTTGGGGTCCAAGCATTAACTTAGAACCCCTATCATACTCACTCACTCATTTGCCACACCTTAATCCTTCTAGGGTCATGGGAAGAGATTTCTAGTGGGGAGTGCCTTTCTCAGTCGACACTGGGCGAAGGCGAAGTACACCCTGAACAGCCCACCAGACATCCACACATCCTTAAATCTAGGGGAAATTTGGAACAGCCAGTGCATGTTTTTGGACTGTGGGAGGAAATCAGAGTCTCTGGCTTTCTGCCACATCTCACAGATTTCAACCCATCTCAGTGACATCATCACTTAAATTTACTCACATGCCCATTTTTCAAAAAAAAATTCTCTCCTTTCATTTTTTCTTATTTTCTCTCCCTTCTTAGTCTCTTGGCTTAGGCCCCTGGAATTGCTGTCTTTATTATATTTATCATAATTCATTCCTTCAATTATTTTCTGAACTGCTTAATCCTAATTAGAGTCGTGGGGTGGGTGGTGCCCATCTCAGCCGACTCTGGGTGAGGGCAGAGTACACCCTGGACAGCTCGCCAGGCCATCGCAGGGCAGAAACACGTTGACGGCTGTGCAGATTACTCTTGACAAAAATCAGCAATGGTTCTTTTACATCCCTCTCACCATAGAGACATGAGAGACATGCCCGGCCTTTAATAACCCAGTTAGCTGCACTGGGGGGACAGCAGTGACATCCCGCTGATAGAAGGGCTTCAACCCCCGACCTTGGGATCAGTAACCCAGCACCCAACCACCGGGCCACAACTGCCCTTTATCATACTAACAATAATAATAATAATAATAATTATTCAATTTTAATAATTCATTCATTTTCTGAACCACTTAATCCTAATTAGGGTCGCGGGGAGGCTGGCGCCCATCTCAGCCGACTCTGGGCGAGGGCTGGGTACACCCTGGACAGCTCGCCAGGCCATCACAGGGCCAACAGTCACACAACCATTCGCACAACAGCCAATTAGCCTACCGTGCATGTTTTTGGACTGTGGAAGGAAACCTGAGTACCCGGAGGAAACCCACGCAATCACAGGGAGAACATGCAAACTCCACACAGAAACGCCCGAGCTGGGAACCGAACCCAGGACCTTCTTGCACTCAGCCACCACTACGCCACCGTGCCACCCCGTTATTGTTATTTTATTATTATTAATAACAATTTTGTTATTTTATTATTATTATTATTATTATTGTATAATTATTTTTTATTATTATTATTATTAACTGAAGCAGAGTTCTGCGTTGCGTTTGTCATACCTCTAGGTGGCGCCCTTGACTGCCTGCACCGGAAATTCCATTTGATGTCATAGCGTAAGCGATTAATCCCGCCCATTCTGCCCTCTGGCCCCTCCTTTTCGTGTTGGGATGAACGAATCGGATTTGAGATCCATAAAAAGGCCAAAGATGGCGTCGCTGGAACGTCGCGCGAGAGGAATAAGACGCCGAACTTCTCTTCAAAACAAACGTCGCTCCGGTTACCTCAGCGCCCGTGCTCGCTTAGTGCAAAACGCAGAACTAAAAATGGCGTCGGGTTAGCGGTTAATGTTCTCTGAATACACGGGGATATCTCTTCGGAACCTTCTGGAGCTCGTACGTGAAGATCGATATATCTCCCAGTTCCATGTTAAACAACCCGGTTGATGATGAACTCGGATCATGGGGTGCTAGCGGACGTGCTAACCGGCTAGCGAGCTAAGCAGAGTGGTCGTGAAGGGGATTGGCCTGCGCGTGGATGGGAAAGCGCCGGGGGTAGATCAGTTTTAAGAAGCCGAGACGGGTTATTAGTGATCGCCATGTACTTCCTGACGGGCTGGCCGCGGAGGCTGCTGTGCCCGCTGCAGAGCGCCGAGGAGCCCTTCCACATCCAGCCCAGCTCACAGCGCTTCTACTTCGCCGTGCTGTCGGACACGCAGCTCAGCATCTGGTTCAGCAGGGTGAGTTCTGAGGGGATTCTGAACTGGCAGTACACGTATGGTGTTGGGTGTAAAAGTGTGAGGGCGCTGAGGTGTTTTTTTTTGGGATGAATCCTCTCTGACTGACTGACTGAAGGCTTGAGGTGGAGCTCGAGCGCTGCCGCGTCATCCGCTCCAGCTGATCAGTTAGCACTGCTAGTTACTTTAGCCTCTCCACAGTAACAATAACAGGAACATTTCCTCGTTATTATTGACGATTTAAACAATTTACCATTTAATCTCAAACCTTATAGTCTTAAAACTTTTGTTTTTTTTTATTATTCCCGATGAATAACTAAACTTTGTTTTTGTGTAAGAGTTAGCTTGCTAGCACTAGCTAGCTTGCTAATGCTAACCTGGGCTCATGAGGTAAATGTGAGCAGTTGATTCCAGCATTCATGAATTAACATTAAACATCTATTTCAGCCTTTAATATTTAATTCCATTGTTTTATATTGTAATTTAAACCTTAGAAATTCTAACATTAACTTTAAAAGCGACCCTGAATTATTTTTCAGTGTTAGCATTCACCTCAGTTCTTATTTTAAAGTTCACACAGACAGTGTTTATCAATAGTCAACTTAATAAATTTATAATTCTAATGATTTCTGCACGGTATTGGCATCTTCAGGAGTTGGTGTACATCCTTAAACATGAGAAAGTACAGCTATATTAAAATAAACCTGAACTGTTTAAGCTTCTCTAACTAGCATTTCATGTTAGCATGTACTTAAATTGTAATTTTAGTGTTTACACACAGAGTTTTATATGTTACGGTCAACTTTTAGAGTTCATGTTCTTCTATAAATTTAGAAATGATATGTTAGAACTAATTTCAAGCTACCTTTTAGATTTTTGAATGTTTACGTTTACATGAATTCCTGTTTAAGTGTAAACATGAGTGCTTTAAGTTGTGAACGTGATCATTTTGTAATGCTAAAGGTAACTTGAATTTTGCATGTTGTCATTAAGGATTCATTTCTTGGGGGGAATCATGGAGATGGACTCATACGGTTGTTATAAAATAGTTGAATGAATTTTGTCAGCAAATTTTTTTTGTTGGCAACTTGGTGCATAAAGCTGCGCGCAGATTTTGGTGAATTTCTTTGGAGGGATGGGGTATGGCCAAAGTACTAACACATTCGATTTTGGTGGTCATCCAGACCTAGGAATTGTTTTAAAGGAATCTTTACCATTGCAGAAAACAGGCAGTTTGAATAAAAGGATCACTGTGGTCATGATTGAGATTTTGTTTTTTTACAAAATTGTTTAGCGGAAATGAAAATTAGGAGGGAAATGAGCTACTTTGGCAGAGGTTTTGTGCTCGCCGAATGCCTCTAATTTTAGTTTGTTTAAATGCATTTACGTGTATAAGTAAAGAATGGATCAAGCCATGAAGTCATGTTTCCAGTCTTTTTTTATGGCCTGACCACTTCTTAAATCGCTCACGTGGCTTAGTTGAAATCTTAGTTGTGATATATGCAGCGTTGAATCTTCTGTTCATGGAAAGATCTTCAGACTTTAAAATTCCATAAGCAGCTTTTCTTGGATGGATAATGTTTTGTCTAGAGTGGTGTTTAAGAGATTCCTCCAGGCTGTTAATGATAATGACCTGGGTGATTTATGTTCAACTTAACAACTTCAGCAACATCTGAAAAAGAAGCCTGAATTGGCTCCACATGCTAAATTACAGGCTCTAAACTCTAAAGCAGAGCAGGTTCGGGTAGCGACATGCAACCCATGGTGCTCTTTCACACAGCCCTCGGTATAATGGAACACACCACTCAAAGATGTCAGGATTTTTCTGTAGGGTGTTTGAAAGTTTCCTGAATCGCTCCCAATACTGGTTTGTGTGCTGTGTGTGGGGGTTTTTCCGTCATGAAGTTTGTGCACTCCCGAGGGAAGTGTGCATCTCACCAAAATCCCAGGGTAAATTTTTTTTTTAGCACTGTGCTGATTGTTGAAAGGTCAAAGTTCTCTCTGTGGGTCTACTCGAGTGTCCCAGTTGTACTATTGGTTTATGAAATTTACCGTATGGGTGAAGACAAAGTTCAGAACTTGGCACCAGATAGAAATACTCATCATGTCTTGGGTGTTTGTAGCTGACAGGTTTGAGTCAGACAGTATAGTCTGGCTTAAGGTTCGACCAGACCACGATTCATTTCCGTGTCGTTGCTGCAGCACTTTAATGTACTATAGAAAAGTGCTGACTTTTTTTCTGTAGTAAGCATTAAAAAAATACCGTGAACATGTCACGTAAGGAATTCTTTTCACCGAGTTCTCCTGAATGTCACACATTAGCAGTACTCTGTTTGTTTGTGTATTGTTTATTTCAGCCTTTCATTGATTTGCTGTCTTGAGCAGTCTTGAGTGCGCTGGATTGTGTTTAAAGGTTATTCACGTTTGGCGCGATGCCCAAACTTAATTATTCTTAAGCTTCCTACTTACAGATTGTTAAAAAAACAAAAGAACTCTTAAAGTGACGTAGGAGGCTGCATTAGAATGTTCATACTTTCATACTATTAGTGTGCAAGGAGTACTACGTTGGATTTGTGAATATTTAGTCGAAATATACCTGGATGACGTACTAAGCCTGTGGTATGGAGGTCACATGTTACGCTTGCAGCACGGTATCCCATCCTTCAGGGGAAAATTACACTTCTGTTCCATGCTTCTGCAACTGCGTAAATGGGGCACGTGATCACACAGAGTAATTTGTGCATCATTTTCCAGTATAGAGCAACTTGTTTTGTGAATTTGAAGCCGACCCATATTTGTATTTGACACTTTCACTGGGCCAGTTTTTAAAAATGGGTTTCTTGTTCTAATCAGAATGGGGTCAAATGGGGTCTAAGGGGCAACTGTTCCGAACACCGCATTAGGAATGAGACGATACGTTATAGTTATGACGAGAGACATATGATGAATCAAGCTTCACCTGACGATACTGAAACAGAAAGTATTCTCTCTGTCAGTGCTGTATCGCCGAATTGTGCTGTAAGAAACAGGTGTGACTTAAATTAAGGTCAGCAAACAGGCATTGGCTTTAACCTGTGTGTGTGTGTGTGTGTGTGTTTGAGTTACTGTAACCACTTTCTGATGATTGTTCTATTGAACTATTAATTAAAGGTGTTTGAGAAGCAGACCTCTGTCTAGTATTCTCTCATTCTGTCTCATCTAATGCCTGGTCCTGTACACTTTATTTCTCGTATGATTGTGTTTATGGGGTGGCATGGTGGCATTAGCTGGTCAGCATGCCTGCTTCATTGCAGTGTGGTTCTGGGTTCGAGTCCCGAGGGCGTTTCTGTGTGGAGTTTGCACGTTATTCTTGAATTCATTCACTCATTTTCCGAAGCACTTAATCCTAATTAGGTTTGCAGGGAGGCCGGTGCCCATCTCAGCCGACTCCGGGCGAGGGCAGGGTACCCTAGTACTTGTGTGATTTATTATTATTTATTTATTTTCTTCCCACAGTCTGAATACATGTACGTTAGGCTAATGGTCGGTTCCAGATTGGCCTGGGTGTAAGTGTTGGTGTGAGCGGTTGCGCATGTGTTGACCCTGCGATGGACCGGCGAGCTGTCCAGGGTGTTCCCTGCCTATGAGATGGGCACCAGCCAATCCAACAACTCTGACAGGATTAAGTGTTCTGGCAAATGATCTCGCTCTGCAGTTGAACCTTTTCCTTTTTGTCTGCAAGATGGCTGTACACTCTTTACGTGCTATGAAGTAACAGCTTTCTGTCCAAGTAACTAAATTTTTTACTTTATTTTTGCAAGAAGAAAATTGAATTCCAGTGCTATCTTGTTGATTGAGGACCCATAGGAAATACCTAAGCACTACTTCCTGTTTCGTTGTTCCTGATTGGCCAGTTCCTGAAAGGTACAGGAAGGTCCGCAAAAAGAATTTCTATGCCCTTCCACAACATTCCTGAGTGCATATGTCAATGTTTACGCGCACCGCTTTATTTCACACACAAGCACGTCGCCCCCAAACATCAATTTTTTCCCTCCCCCCTTACAGTCCATGAAACACACTCGCAAATACCCCAGTATCCATCTGCGTCACATCACTGTCTGCCCATCGGTTTCAGATACTGCCAGTTGGAGATCCTTACTAATAATGGGAAAGACGATGCTAAGGTGTTGCTATGGATACTGGATACCATGGTGTTCTATCAGTTGAAAAATAAAATTATTTTTTTTTCCCTGCTAGCTAAATTTTTCCTGCAGTTTTCTGGAGCTGATTTGATCTCTGGACGAACATTAAATATTAGTTGTAACTTGTACACTTACGCATACCTTTTGTGTGTAGAAATGTTTTGGCTGCATTAGAGATAATTATGTAAAATTATTATTCGCAAGCATCGCTGATAGCGCCTCTTCTTGTTGAGGATTAATATGTGTCATGCACTTGTAGTAATTTCAGAGCTGTATTCAGCTTCTGATGACGGTGTGGTCTCTTAATCATGCTGTGCTATGCATCATGCTAATCCCTGTCGGGTTGGTGGTTCTGAGGCAAAATGGGGTTCTGTAGCTGCTGATGGTTTAAAATCTCTCTCTCTCTCTCTCTCTCTCTCTGAATCTGTAGGTGTGGTTTGTGTGGGTGTATTTATGTATACACTCTTCTAATTTTTCTTCTGCTGAACCGACCCTTCAGCAGCTGTTTTTTTCTGTGTGACTGATCCATCCACTCTGAGCTCCATCAGTGCTCCATCTCTCACTTCCACTGAGCCGACCCTGGATCACTACACTGACTCCGAATGAGTTGGGCAGTGCTTTCTCTCACTCCTGCTGTATGGATCCTGACCTACGAACTGCTCACTCTCACTGAAACAGTGCTGGATCCACATGTAGTCTCACCAACTAATCAGATTCTGACTCGGCGCTCTTTCTTACGCTAAAGTGATCATCTCTCTCGATCCCTCTCTTTAATCTATTCTGTATCCACAGTTCTATCTCTTTGATGAAGTTATCCTGCCATTAAATGCATCCCAGATCAACTCTCTGTTCTGCTGAATGTCTCTGTCTAATCTGCTCTAAACTGTTCTACAACCAAAACCACAATTTCACTTCACTTCAACTCTTTCTGGATTCTGAATTTCAGTGTTCTATCAGGTGCTTCTGCCGGAGTGTTCCCAGGTCAACGTTCTTGCCCTGCGCCCCTGCCGGAGTGTTCCCAGGTCAACGTTCTTGCCTTGCGCCCCTGCCAAAGTTTTCCTGAGTCACAGATCCTTTAGCAGTGCGAAATGATTTTTTTTTTCTTCCTCCATGGGAACTGTCCTCAGATCAGAGTGTGCATTCATCACCTGAACTCTCCACATAGAAACCTTTTCTTAATGTCATGTATGTGTAATTTACTCCCTCACTCTTTGTCTCTCCGGCAGTATGCCCATCTCCAGACCTCCACCTGTACACGATTAATTAGCATTAATGTCTCGCCACTGTAAACAAACTGCACATGTAGCTGCTAGTTAGGAGCAAACCTGGGATATTTGTTTACTTTCCTGCACACTTTCCTTTTTAAACATGCTTTTGTTTGCTCCCATCTTCCCTCTAAAATCTCTCACTCTGTATAAATATTTACATACTCATCCTAAAATATATGGTTCGTGGTCTAGGGCTAGGGTTCTCAAATGTCATGTTGACTCTGGGACCTATAACTGTAATTATCAGATGTTTTATAATTATTATGCAACAATTTATTCCAGTCCACTGTTTTGATTGGACGAGCAGCATGTCACATGTTCTTATTCAGTAAAACCACACTGGGGTGTTCGTTTCACCGGATTGTGTTTTCCACATAAAATTTCACTTCCTTCAACATTCCCTATGAAATGATCTTAGTTAGCGGCATCAGAAGAATACGATGGTTATGAATATATCTGCTGACTGAAAGATTAAAGCTCATCGGATCATAATGGGGAGGGGAATAAAAAAACAAAAATAAACAGATACAGCTTTAACGCAGATGAAGGTTTCCTACTGGCAAACAATTGAACATTGGTACACCGCAGAGGAAAAGCAAGACTTGAGCCGTGCGCTTTCATCTTTTTTAATTTGTGTAAAGTTATTCCTGTTGTGAAAAAAGAAGTGTTAAAATCCTGGTGTATTGATCGAATGTCATGCATTTTTCGCTACCCAGATCAGCAGGCCTTCAAAGGAATCTGGGACCTTTGCCAAATTTCCCATTTCTAAAAAAAAAAAAAAAAAAAAAAAAAAAAACAACCCCAGCAGTCGTATGAAAATGTTCAGGATGTACCACTCTGATTGAGGAAACACCCCTATTCATCCACTGCAGTGTTTATACACCAATCAGTTAGGAAGTGGTTCACTAAGGACCGTTTCAATGCACAGGCAAAAAAATAAACATCTCTCACCAGCGCAAACACATCATTTGTTTAATAGTGGAGCGCCGAAGGTTCATAATGTCGTAAAGCCGTGAGCCTGATTTTTTTTTTAATCATTTATTTTATTTTTTTTTATTCTTTTTTTTTGTTGCAACCGTGCTCACGTGCCCACACAGGCAACACAATAAATGAAGAAAATGGCAGGAAAAACACAGCACTCGTGTCACTACCATCGGCGCTGAGTGCACTTGCACGTCGGTTTATTCTCTTTATGTACACGTTTATGCGGACGTTTTCTAAGCTAAAACACTTCTGGGCCATTTCATGTCAAGTCGTTTAGATGTTGTCCACCACTGAGTCTCAGATTGTAACCTATACCCCTAGAGCTAACGTAACATTTTGTTAATCTCCGTAGTGTACATTAACTAATAGGCTTGAAATCCAGAATTGAGAGAATCAGCAGAAGCTCTTTTCAACCTTCTTTGCTTGTATTTTTTAGCCTTGAAAGGGGTTGAAAATGAAAAAACCCAAACTTCAGTAAGTTAAAGTTCAGTAGTGGTTCATCTCACCCTGAACACGTCAGCAGGATTGGGCTCTCTGCATGTTGCTCTAACCGTACGGGAAATTTCATAGTCCTTTGACGAATAAATCACGGCGACAAAAAAAAATCACATTACAAGATTATCGGAATTCAAATCGCTCTCAAATTGTCAATTATCCGATCTTGCTGAAAATTTCGGGTTAAGCTTTTTTAAATATAAAGATTCGCATATATTTGAGTAAAATCTGTGAATAGGTGGTGGAAGATTTGGGAAATCTGATGGCGCTGACGTAGAATGAACCTACTTGACAAAAGTATTCGAATTGAGTTATCTGACAAATAAAGCAAAAGAATGTAACTGTCACTTGTATGTATGAATCATAAATTTCAATGATGTCACATTAGGATTATTATGTTTAATAATAAAAGTAAAATTATAGCAAGATACTGTTTTGTTTCTAAGAAACTGAGTTGGTTGGTTTTCTTTTCTTGTTTTTTGTGTGTGGTATTTCATATATATATGTGTGTGTGTATGTGTGTGTGTGTGTGTGTGTGTGTGTGTGTGTGTGTGTGTGTGTGTTAATGCTTCTGCGTATGGATTCCATTTATA
>JAOUQZ010000019.1:2626103-2657794 GCA_028564935.1 Neosilurus hyrtlii
GTGTGTGTGTGTGTGTGTGTGTGTGTGTGTGTGTGTGTGTGTGTGTGTGTGTGTGTGTGTGTGTGTGTGTGAGAGGGGGGAGAAAGAGCTGAATCCTGTTCACGGAACCTCCATTGGTGTAAAAGGTTATTCAAATTGGAGAAATAATGTAAATAAAATTAAGTGAAATAGACTGCAAACACTGATCTGGATTAGGGCAAACAATTAAAACTATCTAATCTGTGTTTCCGGTATAAATACAGTAAATAAAGATACTGATACGTACAGAATTTGTCGTATTTCTCACTGATTCAGGGTTGAAACTTTACTGATGGTTAAATGTTTCTGTTCTCAGATTCACAGCACGTACCTAGAAACTAACTGGCCGATACGGGTAAGTTTGTGTGAGTGTGTGTGCCGGTCGATATGTGTTTGGTGTTTACTTTTGTGCCTAGCAGTGGTGAACTGTTAAAACGTACATTTAGTGAATACACTCGTAAGTTCTTGTATTTAGTTTAATTCTATTCTACCTATCACAGAGGAAAATGTTTCTGCTTTAGTTAATGTTTAGCTTACAGTAAACAATTATTTGCGGAAGGCGAGGTGGGACTGTCAAATGCAACATTCACCAAGCCTGAGGCGAATAATTGATTTTGTACAACACGGGAACATAAAAAGCAAGCTAATGGTTATTTTAAACATATTTTTACATGACCATGATGAAGGCCGGTCAGGTGATCTTTGGTTTGTAAGCTGAGCGTTGGCGCTGTGTACCATCATCGTTTTAAACTTGGTTTTAATATATACTACTCAGGTACTTAAAGAAAAGTAAACTAAAATGAGATATTTATGGGTTTTTTCCCCATGTTTAAAGCCTGAGAATTTGAATTAAAATTAGTTTATCTGAAATCAAAAGCAAGCGTTCCAAATTCTCCTGATACACATGAATATATGCATATTTTCATCATCTGGTGGTTTTTACCTACATTCTGAAGTTGCAGCCTGCTGAAATTGGTTTGATAGAGAGCCTGTTTGAAAAGGCTGCTGTTTCGCTTTTGGGAGTGCCTGAAATCGCAATAATAGGATGTAAATGCCTATTTATATAAGGCAAGTTAATGGCAATAATAACAGTATACAGATATTAAGCTAACAAATTAGATATAAACTAGTGAATAAAATTAAACCAGGCACAAATACAGATCAGCAAACAAGAGTCTGATCGTACATATGAAAGAAAAGAATACCACGCCATGTATTCATATACAAATTACTTTTACTATTCGTATTATTGACAAAAACACAGGATAATCACGTGTCTTTTCGATGTTTTTCAAATTACAATGTTGCCGCTCTCTGGAGTTATGGCTGTTTTTTCTTTACATGAAAAAAGTTACATTAAGCATGTTAGACAGCTGTAAACTATACATGCAAGCTTTTAAAATGTTTGGGGTTTTGTATTCCTTTGAAATATTAACTCTGGCTATTAGTTATCACCTAAAAACTAAAAATATAATTGTGCTTTTTTTAAGGAGTGAGTATTTTAAGTACATTTTGCTGTAATATATTAATATTTGATAATATACTTAATATTTGGTTATTTAAATAAGCTTGAGAATACTTGAAGCAGAGTATTGCCATGGTGTGTTTGTAGTGCTTTTATTTAATTAAGGATGTGTGCCCTTGTTTCAAGGTTCTTCATGCCTGCTGTTCAGGTTAACGTGTGTGTGTGTGTGTGTGTGTGTGTGTGTGTGTGTGTGTGTGATGTAGTTTGCGGCCATAGACTCGGCGGGTCAGTGTTTGGTGGTAGCGGGGAGACGTGGATTTGCACATTACTCATTATATACCAGGAAATGGAAACTGTTCGGAAACATTACACAGGTAAATATTGCACTTAAACTTAGAAAATTATAACATATTTAATGGTGTGGGAGGATGAACTGTTTTGATTTTGTATTCCTATCTACCTATGTGTTGAAGGAACAAAGTATGACCGTGACCGGGGGTCTCACCTGGTGGAATGACTTTGTCGTCGTTGCCTGTTACAACTTCATCGACCAGCAGGAGGAGGTACAGCACCACTGTTGGATTCTTCGTTCATCATTCAGTAGCTGATTGTTAATGTGTGCACCCAGCATGCCTTTGATGGTCTAAGGATATCCGTTTGAGCAGATGCTCTGTGTATTTAAATATACAATATAATTGCCTGTAGCGCCAGACTTTTGTAACGCCCTGCGTTTTTTAAAGATTTCACTATTTTCCTTGTTCTATTCTCTCTGTTTATGTTGTAGATGAGATTATATCTCCGCTCCTCGAATCTGGACAATGCCTTTGCAAGCGTTACAAAGCTGCATGCTGAAACTTTGCTGCTTAATGTGTTCAGAAACACAATTATCCTGTTTCGTACTGACTGCTCCATCTGCCTTTATAGCATAGAGAAGAAACAAGACGGGTAATTATCTTTCTCACACACACACACACACACACACACACACACACACACACACACACACACACACACACACTCTCTGTTACTCTTGTATAACCTTGAAATAAACTGATAAGATAATGGAGTGATGTCCAGCAACACGTAAAAACTTTAGGAGTATTTCCTAAAGGAAATGCGCTTTTAAACAGTGCGGTTTCTGAGATTTAATGGCTTATGTAGAGTGAATGTGTCTCTTCTCAGATCTTCAGTGTCTGTAGATTTGCTGCAGGAAGTGTCCATGTCACGTTACATTCCTCATCCTGCGCTGGTTGTTTCTGTCACACTCACTTCAGTCAGAACAGAGACGGGAATGTCCCTGAAAACCACCCAGCAGGTACACACGGGTGCATGCTTGAACACCCACACACACACATACACACACACGTGCTTCTGTTAAAGCAGAGATGGGAATGTCACTGAAAACCACCCAGCAGCCACACACGGGCACATGCTTCAACACGCGCACACACTCTCACTGGCACACTTCTCTTAAAGCAGATATATGGTTGTCTCTGAAAACCACCCAGCTGACACACGCTCCAGTCAGAGCAGAGATGAGTATGTCAACTGAAACCACCCAGCTGGTACACACATGCATGTGCTACATCGTGTGTGTGTGTGTGTGTGTGTGTGTGTGTGTGGAGGTGGAGGAATGACACTGAAAACCACTCAGCAGGAACTCACTTCATTAAGTGAAGACATTGGGAGGCCATTGAAAACCACCCAGAGGGAACATGCACACACGCGTGCTGTAGTTAGAGCAGATGTGGGAATGTCCATGAACCTCATGTTCAAGGCACAGAAGCTCCTGCACATGTATGCAGATACAAAATAATGTATTTTAAAGAAAAAGATTCGACACCTACTTGATCATGACTCTGTGTCTCTCTCTCTCTCTCTCTCTCTCTCTCTCTTTTTCTCTCGGGCTTGGTCTCCCCCTCTATCTCTCTCTCTGAGTCTGTCTCTTTCTCTCGGGCTCGGTCTCTCTTTCTGTATCTGTCTGTCTGTCTCTCTCTTTCTCTTGGGCTGTCTCTCCATCTCTCTCTCAGGTGTGTAATGCAGAAAGTATTTTGTTAAATTTGGCCGGTCAGCTCATTATGCTGCAGAGAGACCGGTCCTGCCCACAGGTACGAGACAAGGACTCATCAGCCAGTCAAAAAACACTGGTGAGTTCTGCACACATCCTACATATTAGCCAGTGGATTTTAAATGGATCTGCAGCTCTTACACTTTACGTTCTCCTGTATTTTTATATGCCTGTTTGGTTTAGTTTTATTTTCTGGCTACACTGTCCATCTCCGTTGTTTTTACAATTTTTATTAAATCCTTCCATTTTGAACTGTGTTCTTTTAGTTGCCTTTCTCACCCCCTGTGGTTCTGGCTCAGTGTGTAGAGAGTGTTTGGGCCTCGAGTCACTCTGGTTCTAAGAAGCGCCACCTAGTGGAGGCCCTCTGGCTCTCGTGTGGTGAGTCGGGAATGAAAGTGTGGCTCCCTCTATTCCCTCGCCGCGAGAACCGCAAACCCCACTCGTTCCTATCACGCCGCATCATGCTCTCATTCCTCCTTGACATCTACCCGCTGGCCGTGCTGTCGGAAGACGCACTCGTTTTGGGCGCTGCTAATGACACTCTTCTTTACGACTCCTCCTTTTCATCCAAAGACAGCCTAGTAGGAAACTCCTCCTCTATGGATGGCACTGGTGGAGATTCCTCCACCAAAGAAAGCCCTTCTCGCAGACCCTCCACGTTTTCTTTGTCCCGGGAGCCCCCGGAGTTGTTTTTTCCGTTCTGTTTGGTAGAAAGGACATCTCAGATCTACCTCCACCACCTTCTCCGTCAGCTGCTGGTGAGAAATTTGGGTGAGCAGGCCTTGTTGTTAGCTCAGTCATGCTCATCGCTGCCTTATTTCTCACACGTGCTGGAGCTGATGGTGCACGTGGTGCTGGAGGAGGAAGCCACGTCTCGCGATCCCATCCCTGATCCGCTGCTGCCTACCGTGGCCAAGTTCCTGGCTGAGTTTCCCCTGTTCCTGCGCACCATCGTCCACTGCGCCCGCAAGACCGAGTTCAACCTCTGGAACTACCTGTTTGCTGCTGTCGGGAATCCAAAAGATCTTTTTGAGGAGTGTATCATGGGCCGTGATCTGGACACAGCTGCTTCGTATCTCATCATACTGCAGGTACAAGGAGAATTTTTTTATTAAGAAAAAGAACCTGTTGTATACTTTCCTGCAGATTTTACAAGCACATCTTAAAGTAACTGGTACCTCATATACCACAACAGGTTACACATGATTACAGTTTTCTGTTTATTACTATAGCAGGTTACTGATGTCTAAAACATGCATGCCGTAGATTTATTTTCATGTTCAATATTTTATGTAATATATATGTTATTATTTATAACAACAAAGAAGTTTAGATCACAGAAATCTTTTGTATTTGTAAATCTACTTTTTTCCACCCTAATAAGAAACATTGGGGGCAGCCGTAGCCTAATGGTTAGAGAAGCGGGTTTGGGACCGAAAGGTTGCGGGTTAGATTCCCGAACCAGCAGGAAATGTGTGACGGTGGGGAGTGAGCTGCACCTTCCCTCCCTCTACCTTCATGGCTGAAGTGCCCTTGAGCAAGGCACCTAACCCCCAACTGCTCTCTGGGTGCTGCAGGGTGTGTGTGTGCTCACTTTGAATGGGTTAAATGCAGACGCAATAATTTCCCTTGTGGGATTAATACATTATATCAAAAATAAATGTAAAAAATATTTAAATTGTGTAATTCTTTTGCTAGAACATGGAAGCTCCAGCAGTGAGTCGTCAGCACGCTACGCTTCTCTTCAACACAGCACTAGAACAAGGAAAATGGGATCTCTGTCGTCACATGATCCGATTCCTCAAGGCCATTGGGTCCGGGGAGAGTGAGACTCCGCCCACTACTCCAACCAGTCAGGTGAATTGTGAATGAATGAATAGTGTGAAAAATCAAGCAAGCAGCCTCTTAGTTCTTAACATGCCAGTTATTATTGTCTGTTGAACCAGATGTGTGTGTGATGTTTATAAACCTCTAAATGAAAAAAGCTCCAGTTTTTATTGAGGTCAGTAAAGGTGCTGAGAAAGGCATCTCGATGCTTTTGTTCTTATTTTAGGAGCCGAGCTCTACGGGAGGGTTCGAGTTTTTTCGCCATCGCAGCATCAGTCTGTCTCAGTCAGCGGAAACGGTTTCTACGGGAAAGTTTAGTTTACAGAAAACCTTCAGCATGCCTTCAGGACCATCCACTAAAGGGTGACGCACACTTATTGTTTTTGTGATCTTCCATTTGTATAACGACTGTTAAATAATTCTGACTCCTCTTAAAACTCATCTTTATCTCAGTAGCCAGTATTTTTAACCAGCTTATTTTTTTCCTGAATAAAATAATTGTAAAACCTTTATTCACAGACAGTATCTCTGTGCGGCCTGGTTTAGTTTCTGGCCATTAATGTTAGCATTAACACTCAGATCTTGTTACCTGAGCACAAGCCTTTGCTTCTCTGTATTTATTTCTGTTTATAAACGGTCTTGTCTGGCCTGGAAAAGAAATCTCAGTCTTTCACTATGAAACCTTTTACTCTGATCAGACACCTGGATTTGTTTTAGTGCAGATATGAACTTTAACAGTTGACCATGAGTTACATTTTCTATACAGCTGGGCAATTTGTGCTTAAGGGCCTTGCTCAAGGCCCCAACCTTGGGATCGGGAATCCAGAGCTTTAACCACTGAGTCACCGAGCATTAGTTCCTTTAACTCTTAATCCTTATAGGTGCATAAATGCAGGACAATCCGCATGATTACACAATGATTGTGCTCAAGAAGCCGCAGTTCAGGAATGATTCGATCCTCCTTTGCTAATGTGTTGTCATGGGTTGTGTGTGTGTGTGCGCAGTAAGGAGAGCGACAGTGCTGAGAACATGTACATCGACATGATGCTGTGGCGTCACGCACGACGTTTGCTGGAACAGATCCGTCTAAAGGATCTCGGCTGTTTCTCGGCGCAGCTGGGCTTCGAGCTGATCGGCTGGCTGACCCGTGAGCGCACCCGTGTCGCTCGTGTAGCTGACTTCGTCTCTGCCCTTAAATGCCTCCACAACGATTTCCTGTGGCCTTTTCCTGTTCTCCCCGCTGGCTCACCGCTCAAAAATGGCCGCTGTCGAGCAGGTGTGTGTTCATGATGGTTACGTTACAGATTCTTTACGTCAACTGCGTGATGTGTTTTACTAGTAGTGACCGCATGTTTATATTTGTCTACTTTTATCAAGTCGTGTAATTTGTGCTCTGGTGAAAAAGAAATCTCATCAGTGTTGAAGTACTTCTTCTTTTTTTTCTCTCTCTTCTGTATCTCTTTCTCTGCAGTGTTGAGCACACGCCTGCTGAAGTCTCGTTCTAACGACAGCTTACTGAACAGCGATATGGACACCGCACCACCTCAGATCACAACCAATCACAACTGGCTGGATGGGCTGGGGGCGGAGCCTAAAGAGATTGACTCTGCCTCATCACACAGCGCTCCACAAACACAGGAAGCCTTTCTGTCACCTCTCATCAATAAAAGTAAGTTTCTCTAAATCATTCTTAAATATTTTTTTCTTCAAGTTAATCATTTTCACACCAGCCTGTGTATTTGTTTTATTTTTAATAAATGTCTCTATATCAGTAATAAATGGTCCATCCGAAACATTAACCTCCAGATGGAAGCTTGTTTGTAAAACGTTTAACACTCAGGTTCACTCTTTTCCTCTTCCTCCAGCCGAGGAGTGCAGCATCGGCTCAGCCACTGATCTAACCGAGACGAGCTCCATGGTGGATGGTGATTGGACGATGGTGGACGAGAACTTCTCCACCCTAAGCCTCAGCCAATCAGAGCTGGAACATATCTCCATGGAGCTGGCCAATAAGGGTCCTCACAAGTCGCAGGTGCAGCTCAGGTAAGCTTCATCAGGATAGGGTGACGCTGCTGACGTCATGAGTGAGAGACACGAGCGTGGCTGCAATATTAAATTCTAATCGTTTTTGCAGGAGTGTGTATTCAAATGTGTTGGTTCATTCTCTGTGTATGTTGTAAGGATGGTGGTAATCAGACTGATGTTGTTCCACAGGTATTTGCTGCATGTATTTTTAGAGGCAGGATGTTTGGAATGGAGCGTTGTGATTGGTCTGATTCTGCGTGATGTCGGTGTTATTAAACAAGTTTTGGGCTTTTTGGATGCTGCGGATACAGAAACGGTTCAGAGTGTACAAGCCGGACTCGTCGCTGTTGACCAGTGGGCTTCGTCTGATTGGTCAGTTTGGGGTGTGTGTGTGTGTGTGTGTGTGTGTGTGTCCTAATGTTTTATTCTAATACTACTGCATTATTATCATAATATTGTGAACGTTGTAACTGTTGGGTCTGTCTCAACCTGTTTTTGTCTCCAGTCTGGGATACAAACCCTTCCTGAGCCTCATCGCTCCCGAGCTGCAGAAACTGTGTGACGTCTCCGTGGATCAGGATCAGCTCGACTCCTTTCAGCCCGCCGTCTCCAAGCTGGCCGACCCGGTCCTGCCACGAGTGGAGGAACACCGCGGGGTCACAAACTTTACCCTCCCCATGACTCTGGAAATCCCCGCCGGCTCCGACCCTCGTATCATGGACGACACCCACAAGGAGGAATCCGAGGACGAGGCGGCTGAGGAGGGAGCTTATGACTGCACGCTCTCGTGATTCCACAGAACAGAGAATCAGCAGGATCTGGGATCCTCTACATTGTGTCCTAACCTTAGTCACTAAGCCATGCAGCATCGTTTAAAGAGCACACAGTGCATTATGGGTTGTGGCAGGAAGCACAGGCAGAAGGCAGGAACTTTGTCTGGGTTTCAGTTGCACGTCGGAGAGTATCGAGGGTTTCAAGGGTACTACAGAGAACGCAGGGTGGTTTTCTTATTCACTGTGTACGCCACACGTCATCTTCACATGGCACGGTGCAGGGTGGTCCCGGTGCTGAGAATGATAGTTCAGAGCATCACATCATGGCTGATGTGCTCATTAGTGTCAGTGTCACAGTAATGCCGAATATATAATTCGAAATTCTGTGTCTGAAAAGTAATGGCATCTATAATTAATCTGATTGGTTATTAATGTACACGAGGTGTTCGGTGTTATCATCTGAATTATGTATTGATATCTGGTGAATTGTTAATCGTGTGCTTTTAACACCATTGCTCTGGATTCTTCAGAACCCACAGCGCTGTGTTCAGAAGTCTCGTCCTTGAGATTGAACCCAAGTTTATTTACGTTTGCTCATTTTAACAGCCGTGTGTTTTTGTCTAATATGAGAATCGATCATTTTTTTTTTTTTGGTGATTTAAAAAAAGTGTAAATAAAATCTATATGCAAGTGGGTGTGGCTTAGTGATTAGCACGTCCACCTCACTGCAAGAAGGTTCAGGATTCGAGTCCCATGCTCGGCCGTTTCCGTGTGGAGTTTTTATGTTCTCCCTGTGCTTGCATGGGTTTCTTCTATTGTACTCCGGTTTCCTCCGACAGTCCAAAGACTGCACATTTTGATAGTTAGCTGTTCCAGATTGCCCCTGGGTGTGTGGATTTGTGTGTTGCCCTGCGATGGTCTGGCGAGTTGCTCAGGGTTTGCCCCGCTTTTGCCCGGTGTCGGCTGAGATAGGCTCTTAGCAAGCCTGATAGGATTAAACAGTTCAGATGAGCGAGTGAGTTTATTCAGGCTGTGTGTACGTACACAGTCAAATCTGGTTTGCATTGAATTCACCACAAATTCTTAACTTAGGAGTTTAAAACCCAAACAAACTTTAGATGTTGCTGTCGTCTCCCCCTCACTTAAATATCTGAACTCGAGTACTTTCAGGAGGTCACCTCAGCACTTCTAACTGCAGGGTGTTTAAAGTGATCCAAATCCAGTGCTGTGATTTCACTGAGTATTTACATTCTTCCAGTTTATCCGCAGGACGTACTGTTATCCTAAACGCCACACCCTTACTCGAATACAGCTTCAGCACTGCCTGCATCGCCGCAAGAGAAAGCCTCGTGTGAGGGATGATGTGTGAACTACGTAGTGAGTAAGGGACCGTTGTAGGAGCGAGGAGACTTGGCTGTGGTGAGAGAGAGAGAGTACAAAGCATCTCCGACGTGCTGTGTAGGTAATGCTGCAGCTCTGTTCTTTGTTTGAATTCATATCCATCCAGACGTGTGTGTGTGTGTGTGTCCTATGTTCTAATACCAGTATTATTGATTATTGAACAGGCTGTATTTCCAAAAATGAATTGGGGGGTGGGAGGTGGAGCGCTCGGGGGTTGCTTGGGGAGAACGGGATACTGTAGTATGAAACAGTTCACCCACAATGCATTATGTTGCTACTATGGTTGGGTAAATATCATATCGTCATAATTCACTATACACACAGAGCGCTTGACGTTTAGTCCTACGCTGATGATTCATGATTATAAGTTTGCACAATGAGCCAATCACGTTTCATTGTACTAACTTACTACATGTGTTTTCAGTGAACTCAAAAGATTAAGGCAGCCAGGCTCCTCCCTTTTTGTGGGATGTCCCATGTTATAGGCAGACCATTTAAGAGATTCTCTACTGTCCCTGTCACTGTGCCCCGCCAGTATTTCAGAGGCGGTACCACCCTGAGACATCCCATCCCACCTGCAGAGCTTTACGCCCTGCTTCTAGATTCAATTAAAATGATGAATAACTTCCTTTTTTATTATTTTTTTTTTATTTAAATTTTCTTGTTTTTGCAGTGTAGCGTTGTACACTTTTTTTGACCCCCTGTTAAGGGCAAACTTTAGCTTTTGAAGCTCGAACACAAATAAAATTCAGTCGTCAGAAAATATGGCTTTTGCGATGACTGTGATGGAACATTGCACAGATTTGATCTAGACAGACTTTACATCCCTTTACTCTGGGCTTACGCTGGGGCAGAATGTCTGCCATCTCTGTGATTCAAAACAGCATGGCGCTCCATAATTTAAGTCTGATTAGGGTATAAAAAGGAGGCAGGGTGCACCTAAGGAATCGTGTTTCCAAGTTAATCAAGATCCCCTACCATGGTTCATCAAGGCCTGTTACTCTTAAGGTGTTTTAAGCTCTACTGCTCTGTACTACGATTCCCAAGTTTTATCATGGTTGAACGAATCGTAATGCAGCGTAAATTTCACAGCAAAATTCTTTGTGGCAAAATTCATGAATCCTTGAGTTCCCTCAAGATCGTCACGATTTAATCCTATGAAGTTTTGGATTCACTCGTGATTATTTAAGGATTATTATTATTATTATTATTATTATTATTTAGCATGGGCCGACCTCTGCCATAGGATATTGTTTGGGGGGGTAGAGATTTTTTTTCTCAGTTCTTGGCAAAATATGTATCACAATATTAATCAAACTAAACGTCCAGGGTGATTTTCTGAGATTCCGCTTTTCCATAACAATCACGAGGGGAAGAAACATTTTCTTCAAAAAAATAATCTCTTTTAAGCTTCGATCAGTTTCCGCTCATGTCTAACCGCATTGTTCTAAAGGACCTGTTGAATATGAATATATAAACACACGTCATACTCACGACACATGACCCCGCCCTGATCATAAGCACAAGTGCATGCTAACAGCGTTCTGACATCGAGTCGGTAACAACGCTTGGTTTTCTTTACGTGTTGGTCTAATTCTCGCGGCAGTAGTGAGTCCAGCCTCTTACACAACCTGCACTTTTTTCCCTACAGTATCATGTACAGGTCTGGATTTCCTTCAGTCCTTAGAAATAGGAAGAGCAGATTTGGATGAAATGGATGTTTTGAAGATGAACTGCCTTTTTTTTTTTATTACTCAACTGTGAGAATTTAATACCTCATTGCAGTTGCCTGCATTTTAGAACATTTGTTGTTTTTTTTAAATCATTTCTCCAGTCATCACGCTCCTGCTTCTCATTGTGCTTAGAAAGCACCAGTGATGAGGGTTTTTTTTTGTGTGTGTGTTTTAAAGACTGTACAGCTTCATGTTTTGTTTTTTATTATGAATGAATTCAGTAACGCTATCTGAAATATCACACCGTCACAAAGGAAGTGTGTACAGTTCAGTGTATTTAGCTGTGTAGTTGTTTGGTTGGTTTGTAAGAGTGAGTGAGGTCATGGTCATCTTTGAGTTTATTCACTACCGCGAAACGCGTCAAACTCTCAAACACATGCAGCCCTGCGTACAGTCTGGAGTCTGAATCTGGATTATTTATCACATGACAACACTCGCAACGAGGGCTGAGAATTTTTTTTTGTTTTTTTTTTTTCCCCCACACTGACAAAGATCCATGATCCAATGTAGTGGATGAGCTCAGGCTCAAATCCCACTCTTTTTAATGGCAGGTGGGTGTTGGAGGTGGGGGGTTCAGTTGTGCTCTGGAGATCTGTTCATCATTGATGCACCAATGGTACTTTAAAGAGGTTTGTAGGTTGTTTTTTTGGGGGTTTTTTTTGTTTGTTTTTTTTGTACCCCATTTATTTCCAGATTTAATCTGGCGTGTATGAACACGAGCGTGTCTGAGTGTGAGAATAGCAACAAAGCCGCAAGGTACATAACGAACAGTAATCTGAAGCAGTAATATGATCCATGTGCTGTAAAAATCGAACTCGTCATCCTTCGGCTAATGAAGTGGAAATAGTATTATGGCTGATCTTATAAGAAATCATTCACGGCTTCAAACCTGAGAACTGAGAATGTGTAATGATGGTCGCTTTTGGACGGAGGTCTCTGTCCTGTCCCGAGAGACGAGTTCTCAGCTCTTCAGGGCCAGAAACCAACATAGAACTGCTTGCTTGCTTCATTTCTTGTCACTTCAGTATTATTATTATTATTATTATTATACATGTCTTTTTTCGTTGTTGTTGTTCTATTCACGTGCAATGATAAGGCAGCAGCTCTGTGGCTCTTTATCTCAATCATGTTCTCCATGTGGACCAAACTGTTCAGTTCTCGCTGCTCCTCAGCTCAAACGTTAGCTTGTTTCTCGAAACGATAAAGAAGCTCATTGACCGAGTTCGCTGTGCTCTCACATCTCATTTTCTTTCTTTTTTTTTTTTTCCAACACGTGTATTTAGCGTGCATGTTATCATACAGCCACTACTATGCTTCATATAGTCTACTTACCAAAGAAGTGATTTAGGCCCACGTGCAGCTCAGAGCTGATCTGAATATGCAATTTAAGTTTATTGAAATGTCCCTCTTTCTTTCTCTTTCTTATCGCTCATGATCTCATCGTTCTGTTTTTCCTCTGGTGTCTGAGGAGGATGGGAATGCTAAAGTGATCCAATAGGTTTAATGGAGGAATGAGCATACAGCATAGTGGTGTGTGTCTGTGTATATATACAGTATATATATTTTCTAATCATTTCATTTGTTCTTAATGAACAAGCGCGGTACTTTTCACGCAGGACTTTTCTGAACAGGAACACGGACTTCTTTCCTTCCTGTGTGTGTACGCTTGACATGTTATAATGGGGAATCTGCAGTGGTGCAGGATGCAGCACTGCATCAGGAATAAAAGTGTGTGAGTGTGTTGACATTCTTGTACAATTCACTTTTTCTACCAAGTTTCTAGAGCTTTTCCTGTACATAGATACAAAGAACAATAAATTATTTTTAAAAGCATCCTACAAGGTGTGGAACTGAGTCTAGTCTTTGTTCTCGTCCTGTTTTCAGTTCAGTTTTGTTTCTGTGGCATCGTCGCAAAGCGGCTTTACCCAGTAATCTGTTCAGTCTTTCTATATAAAGAGTCCTGAGTGTTTACCTTGGGCGGTGAGTACACCCGTCTTTTTAAACTTCTTTTCTTTGGTTGCTATGCAAAGCTAAGAAAACTAGTCTCTGTGCCATGACAATGAATCAGGTTTTTTTTCTGCTGATAACCTTTTTTTTTTGTTTTTGTTTTCTTTGCCATCCCTATTTTAAGAATTTATACGTCTACATCACTGAAGACTCATTAGTGCTTTAGTAGGGGGTCTCAAAAAAAAAAAGATGATCACTCAATCATTTGCTGAGCAACTTTTAATCCCACTAATCACAGGGAGGCTTGGTTCTTCCACCGGGCGAAGAAGCGGTACACCCTGAATGGCTCACCAGACCCTCACTCACTTCATGGGCAATTTGGAACAGCCAGTTTGCCTGATGCATGTTTTTGGACTGTGGGAGGAAACCGGAGTACCCCGAGGACACCCGTGCAAGCATGGGCGGAATCAAACCAGGACTTTCTTGCAGTGAGGTAGAGGAACCACTACAGCCACCTGTACACTTAGACTACTTTTATTTACTATAATGTAAAATGAACTATGACGAGGCCTACTGCGACAACAGCGACAAGCTAGCATGCAATGACTAGCTATTTGAAATAGGTTTCGCCACCTAGTGGACGGTTGATGAATTACAGGTCATGGTAATAGTTGATGCAAAGAATGTACGATGATCATATTCTCTGAAAAAGAACATAGCATGAGTTCACGGGCCGCATGTGTCCCACAGCCCTTGAGTTTCACACCTGTGCTACAGACCATCACCTCCTTAATGCTTTATAGAAGGGGATCCGGTGTAAAACCTGTGCCAAATCAAACATGTCTTCAAAACGATGTTCTTGACGCATCAGCAACCGACAGCGGTACTGCTGGGCCAAGAAAAGGAAGGTGAAGCCAGAGATGAATGTGAAAAAGGGTGTGTAGGTGATTGATGTGATGATGGAGAGGGGGGGCAGAAGAAGACAAATGGTAAATTTTGACCAGGTGGAGTCAGTCATGGTGACACCCTCCATCTATGAGGCTGGGCTGAAAAGTTCATAGGCTGACCATGAAGCAGTGGTTGAATTTGTTCAAATGTGGTTTATTTTTCAGCAGAGACTCCCGTGTGGTCTACACCCGTCTTCCATCAGTATTCCAGCACTTTGATCCCACTTGCTATAGAAGCTCTGATCTTGCTTGTGAAATGGACACTATGAACTGTTCATCCTAAGCTTGTACAATACTATTATAATATACGTTACTATCATGTAAATCTCTCTCTCTCGCTCTCTTACTTACACACACACACACACACACACACATACCTTTCCCCATGGACTTTATTGCTGGATTGCTGTCATGCCAGGAAATAAAACGGAGTCACCATTGCATGAAATAAACACTAACATGGGGCATTCATGAATTAAGGCATCTTTTCATACACCAGTACAAAAAAAACAGAACTGTTCATTATTATTAATATTAATAATAATTCCAAAAAGGCAAGTGCAACGATAATACAAATAATTCAACACGTCTTCAGCGCCGTGCCTGTTCTACCCTCTCAGATACAGGGAGTACAGTCAAATCTACTAATCTACCCTGGGTGCTCATTACTGGGCTATAGGGTAACTGTACATTTTTAGAGCCAAAATGGTACCAACAGTATATAAGGGTTCAGTTAAGCACATTAGATTTGAAAGCTGGTATGTCATGTACCCCTCTTTATTTCTAAGAGTGTATAAACAGATGAAGACAAACTCACAGCAGTCATCAAATTGTCCCAATAGTTGTACGCGATCTCTTGAACTGTTAACGTTCACAGTGGTTTCATGTTTCCTGTTAGTCAGTCATGTTCTTATAGTGTGCAGCGTTATAACGGTTACAATACTGGCAGTGTGTTTCAATACGGTGTGGACTCTACGCTCTAGTTATAAGTAACTGTCAGTTTTTAAAACCACTGCACTGTATAGTATTCTTCTTCTCATCATCATTACACCTCCTTAGTGGTTTAAATAAATAACACCTGGGTCTGATTTCGAGGCTTTCACTGCGGTCGTGTTTTGAGTTGATGCTCGGCTCAGTACCGGTACATTTCATAAGTGCTGACCCACGATGTCGGAAAAGTCCAATCCGGAAATTTCTGCAAGAACAGCCGGAGTTCGGGAGTGTGCTGATCGTCTCCGAAAAAATAGTGAGAAGAAAGGGCGAGGGACACCGTGCTCTCTTCATCCAAATGCTCTGAAGGTGGCTGAGAGGAAGAGAAAAGTGCACAGAGTTCGGAATGAAGTGTGCTCTCAGAGTAGAATTGTTAGAGTTATTTGAATAAATAAAACACACTTGAGTAGCTTCCGCCTAATATGTGCCCGCCCCTTGAACCCCAAATTTGTAAGAGAAATTGACCATACTGGAGCAATACAGCGTTCTGCTTTAATCCATGGCAGCGGCCACACCCGCACACAAGCGCATTCACTCACGTATATTAGCTAAAATATTAGCAAAAATGCTAAAATGCCATCTCACTTAATATGCGTTGAGGTGCACTGGACCCCGACATGCGCATATTAACAAGATATTCCTTTCCATCTGCATCTCTGTAATGGGAAGAAATGATAAACTGTATTTCACTAGAGGTCATAGGTGTCAAACTCCGGCCCGCCTCCTCATTTTATGTGACCTTGAAGATCTTTCAAAGAATATGATTATTGTACATTCTTTGCATCGAGCGTTACCATGAAACCTAATTCATCATTCTTCCACTAGGTGGCAGCAACCTATTTCAAGTAAACAGCTAGTCATTCATGACTCAAGAAGGACGTATGCTAGCTTGTTGATGTTACCCCCTTTTAGAATAGATGTTCTGTGATTATTCGGCCCTCGATCACCTTTAAATTTAGTGACGTGGCCCTCAGTGAAAAAGAGTTTGACACCCCTGACATAGGTCATCATTTATTGCCTTTGACTAGAGGAAAAAAAAAAGAACTGAATGCCTCCTCCCTTTGTTTAAATCACTCATTACGGCTGGCTAGCTAGCTTGTTGCTAACATGAAGGCGTCCATGTTTTCCCCACCCCATGTAGCCTAAACGCTCAGGGGTTATAAAAATGCATTTCGGATTGATTCCCGTTCTCTGTTTCTGAAGGCAGGTCGAATGCAGTGTCACTTCAGGTGATACACTTTAGCGCATACGTGCTGGTGATCTGTAGTGTTTAGTCTGCTGAACTTTATACTTACTTGAACCTCAATCCAGAAGGTCCACGGTCCTGCATCCACGCCGTGAGAGTAAAATATAAAATATTCTCCGTCCAGATCATACTGCGGTGTCCCATCTGCAAACGACCAGCCTGTGAGTGAAGATCCCTTGTGGGGAAGGATGTACAGGGACATGTGGCTTGGACCTGTGCGATAATAACATCATTAAATCATGGGTACTTCCAGCTATGCTCCAATAACATTCATCCATCCGGACAAGCATTTTCTTCTAGGTGGGGTCAAAGATCAAGGTGACCGTAACCTAATGTTGGTACGCGACGCTCCCCCTTCCACAGACATGTACACATTCCTAGTTTGGCTTATGTGAGGATAAGCATATAGGAAACACGGCCTGGGTGAGCTTTTTCTTTTAAGTTGCTCACAGTGCATCATGGGTAATACATGATCGGGAGGTCCCGGTTAGAGGAGATTCCTCTAAATGCTTCTTTTATCTCAACACACTGGATACCCAACTTACCTTTAGCTTCGAAGCTTAACCTTACAGTCCCCCACTCCGATACATGTTTGGATACCAGCTGAAACTCTAGTGGAGATTTAGGAGACACTGCAGGAGCAGGGAGATACCAGCTCTTCCTAAAACAAACAAACAAGCAACCAACGATCTGAAAGGCTTTTACAGGGCGTATTCCCCACTAAATAATCCGACCAAACGCCTCTGGGTTTCAGACCTTTTCTGGTTCTTAACATCCGGAACTATGGACTAGATCTTCCAACTCACGTCCGCCACGCAGCAAGAAGGGCAGTGGTGGCTTAGTGGTAAGGCGCTGGGTTACTGATCTGAGGGTCAGCGGTTCAATCCCCACTATCACCACTGTTGGGCCCTTGAGCAAGGCCGCTCAGTCTCAGTCGCTCTGGATAAGAGTGTCTGCCAAATGCTGTAAATGTAAATGTAAGAAGGCCTGGGTCCGATTCCCAGGCTCAGGGAGTTTGCATGTTTTCCCCGTGCTTGCGTGGGTTCCTCTGCGTATCCCCGGTTTCCTCCCTCAGTCCAAAAACATGCAATGGCCTGCTGATCTGTTCAGGGTGTACCCCACTTTCGTACGGAGTCGTCTGAGATGGGCGACAGCCTCCCCGCGACCCTAATTAGGATTAAGCAGCTTAAAAGATGAATGAAACTTTCTCTAGGATGACACGGAGCACTCATGGGGAACTGGGACATTTCTGTGCATTTGGCCACCTGGCTACTCTAAACTGCCGCTATGTGAGAGTAAACATAGACTGTATTAGCCCTGTGATAGGTTATTGGTTGAGAGGAGTGTCCAGAGCGACGTCAGGATAATTATGGAGATTTCATATTTCAGTGTTACGCTAAAGCAGCAGCTAAAATTGTTACTGTTATTAAGCTTCCAATTTTTCGACGTGGATATTCCTGTCTGCTGTAAACATTAGCTTTGAAAAAAGGTTTTCCTCTTATGATACAACTAGAAAAGGACCCATAACCACGTTTCAACCACGTTTTGCTCCTCTCATGTTTCCATCATCTATAATCTGATGCTTGGCAGCATTCGAGAGCTTTGGCTTACTTTGGCTTGATCTTTAAGACGAAAACAATGACTCACTTGATGAGGAATTTGACGGGAAGGAACCAGGGGAAACCGCAGAAGGGTAAGTCTTCGCTGCAGCGCATGCGGATGGTGTCGTTGATCTCGGGAACGTGAGGTGTGACGTGGCTCATTCCAGTGTAATCGAAGCTGTTGATCCAAAAACCCGAGTCGGTTTTCTCCAAAGAGCCGTCCAGAGCATGGAACGTCCGTGTGATATGCTGGGGGATCATCATCCTCATCAAATAACACCATACACACGACTTCAGTAATGCATAACATAAAACAAAAACAACACAATTACAGCACAGATAACAGCAAATAGGAGGATTTATTACTTATTTGGCAAAAAGCGATGCAGCGCGGGTCGATACGTGAGAACCGTAGCTGGGATTATTGTGGCCATTCCGTGACCATGCACATCAAACCATGTCCTTCCAATTCTCGTCGTTCCATGTACATTTTTACCTCCAGATCAACATCTAGTAGGCCAAGTACGTCTCACTGATGCCTTCAACTTGACCAAACTTTTCAAATACAGAAGCCACACCCTGCAGGTTCTCAAGCTAGCTCCTAAGCTCTCACGTACTCTGAAGGAAATGCGCGGAACATTTACGGTATTATTCCAGTTTGCCGTCTACCATAAAGTAAAGACACACGTTTGATAAAAGGTCATCTGGTCTTTTGGGGGAAAAAAGACGTTCAGCTCTCCAGTTTTTAGCCCCAGGTTCCTGTTCTTGCTGATTGGAGTGTTGGTTTGTTTTTTTTCTGTTGTCGCAAATCCACATCAAGGTTCAACATTTTATGAATTCTGGGATGCTTTCCTGCTCGGCGTGGTTATAAAGAGTGGCTATGTGACTTCGTGTCAGATGCTGGGATCCTATTTTTCCCCGTTCTGATTCTCGATGTGAACACTAACAGAAGCTCTTCACCTCCATCTATGATGATGTGTGTAGCGCTGCCATGTGATTGGTTAATTGGATAATTGCATGAATGAGCGAGTCCACTAGCTTTTATTATACAGCAAAAAAGTTCACTTGGGAAGACAAAAAAAAAGTGTTCATTGATCTTGACTCAATCCTCATCCACCAAGCCGTTAATATGCTAATTTATCATTATACACAATGAACGTTTCTACAGCCGAAGGTCACCGATAAGTACCATTTTCAAGGGGAAGAAACACTTGCCTGTATAATAACTCGTTTGGGTCGTGGACTTCCCGGATCACCAGAATATGGGAAGAACAGTCCGCAGGAAACCAGGACAAGCGTCACGGCAAAAATCGTCCACAAAACAGCTAATACACGCTTAGTGCTCTGTGCCAGGTACAGGAAGTGGATCTGCATTTAACAGAGTTTCAATTAAGACTTATTTGGCTATATTTATAAAATATAGCCAAAAAAAAGATTTATTGGCTGTATTTATAAAATACACTACAGCTTTTTCCTATGTGTGAGGACTGTAAGGAGTCTCACCAAAAAAGAGGAGAGCAAGGCGGTTGCCACAGCAATAAGTGACGCAAGCACCACATCAGGGGGGATTTCGGTGCCGCTGCGTCCCATGATTGGTGTGAAAATCTCAAACACGATCCAGATGAGGAACAACAGGTGAACGTAGGGGAAGGACAAACCCAACAGGTAGAAGAAGACATAGGATTTTGACACACCTGCAAACCGAAACACACACCACAGATACAGTGCTACATAATACACTAGGGCTGGGAGATATGACCAAAATTTTCATATCACGATATAAATCAATAAACAAATCAAAAAAAAAAAAAGATGCAGGCTCCTGAGTGGCACGTCAACAAAGTCTGCGACTATCAACCCAATTCAAGTAGATGCCACAGCAATCCGCAACCGGAAGTTCATGGCAGCTAATTAGCCAAGTTGTCAGAGGAGGGGAGGAAGGGTTCATATCACTCACATGGCTCAGCAGCCCATCAAGAAAGTCTCTCATTCGTATTGGGGGGCGGCTAGCGACTTTCCTCCTGTGTGGAAGCGTATTAGCCCCCCTGAATGCGCATGAACAGCAGTTCATAAAGATGCGAGCGGCAGCACTGCATGTCACAGAGGGGGCATGTGTATGCTAACGCCCCTCCTGGGTTGGTGGTGGTCGAACGTGACAGGGAAGCAATACTAAAAATAATATAAAATAATATAAAAATAACAAAAAATACAACACAAAGTATATAATCCACAGATAAAAAAGAAAATAAACAAGATTCCGTCAATACATGAGATGAACTGAGCCTAGCAAAAAGAAGCTAGCACATTTTGAAACGGGTCTGAGCAGCTCTGTGCAGCAGGTTTACTTTACTCTAAGAAATTAGATGAGTATATCATGGTCTCGTTCTAAGAAATAATGGTGGGATTGATATTCGGCAGTGTCGTGTAGGATTAATTAGCTGCATATAAATGTAGAGAATTTGTTGAGCCTAATCAAGTCTTTGCATGTTTCACGTTCATCAGCTTTGCGTGACAGTGCACGGCTTGTTGTAAGTGTGTGTATTAAAATAACGCGTTATGGCTCGCACCTTTCTGTGCAAAGTGTCTGGAGAGAAGCAGCCTGGTGGCGAGAGGGAAAAGCACCATGATCATGGGAACATACGCCGAGCACAGACCACGCTGAGTGAGAAAAACAAGGGCACAACACCACAAGAGCAGACTGACGTCAAAGAACAAGTCGCCCAAATCCAGCCTCCGCATATTCTGAGAGAGAGAGAGAGAGAGAGATACCTAAGTAAGTATCAGTGCTAATCACTTTCAAGGGAATAAAGTGAAAGAAAATGTAACAGAGAGAAAGAGAGAGTGAGAGAGAGAGAGAGAGAGAGAACATGATAAGACATGTTGTTGTTGTCGTCACTCACACTGTAGTAGATGTTTTTGGCGAGTGTGTGGATCAGGAGTATCTTCCCAGCTGCTGCGGCTCCATACAGACAGATGGAGGTGTGAAAGTGAGTGAACCAGAACATGGAGCGGCCCAGCAGGGTGACCATCACCGCCACGATCAGAACCGTCAGCAGTACCACGAACCAGCTGAGCACGAACACGCACGAGCCGTACACCAGTTGCAACACGTACTGACCACCTGAACACCGCAACAACACAGCACGGCTTCATCAGGTCCCGTACCGCTAACAACGGCCTTCATGTATCAGTGTGTAGAAAGGCTTTACGTTATGTGTGATTGCCATCATTCCCATGAGTTGCTGGGTTGATAAACGCTGATTTACATTTATAGTAAAAAAAAACTGCATTCAATGTGAGGCTCTGGAATGCACTAAAAGCTCAGCCACCGCAACGCTTCTTCACTTACAGGGTGCCATTACTTTTTTCCTGATTAACTAGGCAGTCTTCTTTGTTTTTCTCTGTAGTTACTCATTTTAAAGAGGAAATGTACAGTTTTACATACAGTATATACAATAATATATAATATTATTAAATCGATGCTTTATTGCTTGAATTTTATACATTTCTAGAAACTTACCAATGGATCAGTGTATAAAGTGGCCATGGGGGAACTGTGCCACTGGGGGCAGACGTGGCCATATGATGAGAAAAGCAGGTTTGGGTCTTGAAAGGTTGCTGGTTTGATTCCCAAACCGGCAGGAAAAAGGGGGGCAGCAGGTGGAGTGAGCAGCACCTCTCCTCCCACCACCTTCACGTCTGAAGTGCCCTTGAGAAAAGCACCTAACCCCCTAACTGCTCTCTGGGCACCACAGTGTGGCTGCCCACTGCCCTGAATGTGTGTGTGTGTGTGTGTGTGTGTGTGTACTCACTCTGGATGGGTTTAAATACAGAGCCAAATTTCACTTGCAGCATAAATATAGAATCGCCTGATCCATAACTTTATACAAAAAAGCTCTTACATGACACATTTTTCCAAACTGTAATGAAAACCTAATTTGTTGTTAAAAACTCCTTCAAACTATAGCTATTATTTATAAACCACTTTGTAAAGTTATTTTTTCTTCTGCTAGGTTTTTATATCGACGGTGTGTTTTGTTTAGCTAAAAGAGTGTGCACGTGTGTGTATGTGTGTGTGTGTGTGCGTGTACGTATGCATGCATGTACTTACCCACATTGCTAGGTCGCAGGCATTTCTTGGCAAGGTAGATAAGGGTTGCTATGGTGACCATGTAATTAATGATGGAACCAACTCGCGCTGGATACGCCACCATAACTACACCCAAGACATCAAAAAACACCATGCTGCCATGTCGATATTCTGATGGGTCAGCCAGTGTTTCCGTAGTGACCAGATGCTTCAGCAGGGCCAGGATGTTGTCACCTGGTGAAAGACACATACTAAATTCAAACCAGAAGAGACGTAGACATTATAATTATTATTACATTTTGGGTCCATGGTACTGAAAGATGCCTCACATCACTGTGGAATTATTGGGAAGTGATGATGATAACGTAGATTATTACGCACTGCCTAAAGGGGAAGTTCCCGATATACTTCGCTGCTGATAGGTTTCTGAGACTGATGGTAAAAGAGTAATGTGACTTTAAGGACAGATGAAATAAAATAAAATGAATAAATAAATCAATCAATCAATAAAAAAATAAATCTCCTGTGTTTCCTGACTACAGTATGGAGCAAAAGAAGAAAAGTTAAACACTGAGGTTTCTTTTCTCTAACTGACTTCCACGTTCATTTGTATCACGTTTTATTAATTATCCGTTTAGCAAGTTCATGTTCTGTGTTTCCGTACATGTTTCATGTTGTTTTGCTCAAAGAATGTTTGTATGCCTGTCTGAGTTAGCCTGTGTGTTTCTTATTCTGCGTAAGTCAGCGATGAAGTCCGCTCAGGAGCTCCGCTATTAATGACTGACTGTGTTCGATTGTGCTTAACCCTAATATTCAATTATACTTCATTACAAAGTGTGCCTCTGTCCACCCAGCAGTATAAATGGGTACCAATAACAATACTGGGAACGTAACCTGCGATGGACTAGTGTCCCATCCAGGTAGAGCTGAACTCCTAGACACCTGGCTGTGATGAGTCAGTAGGCTCGGGTGTAAAAGCCTGACCGATTTTACTGCACCAAACAGGAAGGTTTATGTTTGTTGTGTATGTACCTGCTCTCTGAATGGAGTCTGTAAGGATGCGATCTGCACTGTCGAACTTAGTGTGGTAGATATAACCGTTCTCAATAAAGGCCAGGTCAATACCTGCACAAAAACACAAAACATATCTTATTAAATAGTAACATATTATTATACATTAACATATTATATATTAGAAGTATATTTTATTCCCAAGGTTAAGCTGGTGTCTGGGTTCTACTGCAATGCTGTGCTAGGGCATTATTTAAAAAAATTATCTTGATACAATCTCTCGTACCTTTTAATACCTACTTCCACCCATTATAATCAGTGACTGTGGGTCTAACATCAATTTGTCATGTTGACATTTAGAAACTCCTACAACTTCCTGAACTCTGGCCAAAAGTCCAAACCGTTTCAAACATGTTTACACACACGCCCGTCTATCCCTCTACAGGTACTTGTATATCTCTCTGTCTGTTTTTCATATGATCATATATGAAGTGCCCCACACCACCCTGTGATCACCGGATCCCATCTGATCTTGGAAGTTAAGCAGGGTTGGGCCTGGTTAGTACTTGGAAGGGAGACCACCTGGGAATACCAGGCGCTGTGCAAGTGGCACTGAGGGAAGGCAAAGGCAGAACGCAGTGGTGTAATATGCCTAATTAACCATAAGCACCTGGTGCTCGATGGCAGCTGAAGCCTGGAGCAGGCTTGTGTGTATTTTTGTGTGCATTTATACCAGGAATGTTGCCAAAGTCTCTGAAGATTCGAAAGTCTGTGTCTGAGGGAATAACGCCACTCTGGAAAACTTCCTGCCCCACAACAGAGGCAAAGGGGTGTTTAACAGCATTAACATACGCTTGAACCAGCCATGGGTTCTCTGGACCTGAACACACACACACACACACACACACACACACACACCCCGCATTGTACAACTCCATCACTTGCCTCACCCTCTTTTTCTTGATGAATTGTCAACAGTCCAATAGATTGAAGACACACATGAAGTAATAACGATTCACTCTATTGCAATGCAGTGCGGTCTCTAACTGATTTTCACGTTCATTTGTATCACGTTTTATTAATTACAAGACTTGATTCAACATAATGTGATTTAACACGCAATACAATGCAAGAAAAAAGTTTCAGTAATGTTTTAATAATGTGTCAAAGGTCAAGTGGATGTTACTGGGTGGTCCCCAAGATAAAATGTGAATTCAGAGACAGCCACTGAGCCTGAGGAGCATAATTGTTTAAGTATATACTACATGGAAACGTAAGCAAAAAAGCACTAAAATTAGATTTTAATGGTTTATTTCTTAAATTTTTTAATCAAAAATGATTTAACCTGAGCTAGCGCTGTGGAGCTATTAGCATCTGTTTAGTCCATGCATTCAGAGATTAGTACATACCATGCTCCGTAAACATGTTTTAGTACATACTAGATGGAAACACGAGAAAAAAAAATGTTTTAATGAGATTTCACGGTTTATGTTTCTATCTTTAATCATAATAACGATGGCACCGTCTGTTACAAGTGACCGTGACAAACTGTCTGTTGTTATTATCCACTGGGAATAGTGCTTTTTAATCATGAGATAGCGGACCAATCATATCGCTCCATTCCTGTGTAGTGTATACTAATGAGTATTCATTCATAATGATACTGAATACACAAGTGGTTACATTAAGAGGCTCAGCTGGAGTGGGAAGAAGAGCAGTGAAGTGTGTGTATGCATGTGCGTGTGTGTGTATACTGTATAAATACTGTGTATGTATATATATATATATATATACACTTACCTGTCTGGAACACTAGCTCTTTTCCCCCGACTCCAGCAGCCTCCAGATTCACAAATGCTCTAATCTCTTTCACCCACTCATGTTGAGTGATGAAGCCATGACTTGCCTGTGTTACACACACACACACACACACACACACACACACAAAACAACAATAACATAAATGTACATACTACCATAAGGTTAACACAAAGACACTCTTTCCCTTCACCCCATCTCTTTGTCTTTTTTCTTCCCCTCCATCTTTTCTCTTCTCCCCCCGACTCCCTGTTCTCTGTTTCTTTAACACATTGCAGAGGGTAATTCCAGTGGGAAAAGGTTGTGTTAATTTATTTGTTTGAGGTCAGTGGAAATTTTGGGGAACTTAATTAATGTTTATTTATTGTTAAATGTCTCTCTAAACAAATGGAAACAAACTGTGTATTGCACTGTGAAAAATATTTCCATATCAATTCACACCTCTCGACGTTAGGCTTTGTGGCGAGACTTGTTATTGTGCAGGTGGTTGAGTCTCTGTATTGTTTGTATTTTTGTAGATAAAGGTCTTTAATTCGGCACTTTGGTTTGATTTCCTGGCTTTTAATTCAAAACATAACAATAATTTTAACATTTTCTATAAACATCTTCAGGAAATAGGTACAGGTTAAATAATTATCATGTACATCAATCTATTACTCCAGAGGTAAATAACATCTTTAGACTGATTTTTTTTTTTTTTGCTATACTGTATTCATCCCACAAGGCAAATTATTACCTCTGCATTTAAACCATACAAAGTGAGCACACACACTCACACACACGTAAACAGTGAGCACACACACTCGGAGCAGTGGGCAGCCACACACATTGGGATGCCCGGAGAGCAGTAGGGGGTTAGGTGCCTTGCTCAAGGGCATTTCAGCCGTGAAGGTGGAGGAAGAGAAGCTGCAGCTCACTCCCCACCGCCACACATTTTTCCTGCTGGTTCGGGAATCAAAAAGATAGATATATAGACAGACAGACAGACAGAGATGGATAGATGAATGGATGGATAGATGGACAGACAGACAGATCGATGTAGACAGACAGACATGCAGACAGGCATAAATGTATAGACAGATAGACAGGTATAGATGTGTAGACAGACAGAGACAGGTATAGATGTGTAGACAGACAGACACAGATAGGTATAGATGTATAAACAGACAGTCAGGTATAGATATGTAGACAGACAGACAGACAGACAGGTATAGATATGTAGACAGACAGACAGACAGGTATAGATATTTAGACAGACAGACACAGACAGGTACAGATGTATAAACAGACAGACACAGACAGGTGAAGATGTATAGACAGACAGACACACAGACAGGTACTATGTATAGACAGACAGGTATTATGTATAGTCAGACACACAGGTATAGAAATAAAGATGGTTAGATTGACTGGATATGGGTCTCTCTATGCCTCTTTCTCCTCTTATGTGCTCTCACCTGAAGCACGTTCTCCTCTGCTCCATTAAAAAGAAAGATGACTCCATGATTTAGAGGAATAGAAAGATTTGATATGGAGTCCAGCACCTCCAGCATCACAGCACAACTTACAGCATCATCACTTGCTCCTGTCTCACACACACACACACACACACACACACACACACACACACACACACACACACACACAGAGTGCCACAAAGGACAATGCTATTACCACATAGTGTTATACCATGAATTATCACTAAACGTGTTGGTCTTCTAGGTGTTAATTCTATACTGGTGCTAGTGCCAATCTAAAGAAATGTTTAAAAGCACTACACAAATACAAGTGAACTGAACTGGAGTTGGTTCAACTGTTTGGTGTCAGCATCATCAACCTGTGCACACGGCCTGTCAACAGTTCAGGTTTGTGGTGGCGGTAGTGTGATGGTGTGGGGCATGCTACTGTCAAAGAATTGAGTGTCCATGTTTACCATAATTTACTCATCATAGTGTATAATGGTTACTCAGATTATCAACTCAAACCGACTCCATGAACATGACCCCTCCCAAAACACCCTCCCAATCACTAGACCAGAATCCAGCTGAGCAGATTTGGGATGTGATAGAAGGGGGGATCTGCAGCATGAATGTCATGCTCACAAATATCAAAGGAATATATTGATCTAATAATACATACTGAAACTGCACACGTGCTGAATATACCCCCAATACACTGAAACACGGTCACGGTGTTTACCTGGACTGCTGGGCACACTGTCGAAATGGCAGTTCGCCAGTACGAAGTGCTGAGCTCCATGTTTGGGTTCGAGCCGTACTACAATGTTAGTGATCTGATCGTAGCAGCTTGTGAACCCGCCCAGGAAGTCGATGCTAAACGAGCCACTGTGTTTGCGCGTTTGCACCGTGATGGTGTTTGGCCCGTGAGTGCTCTTTCTTCGCACCTGTTCCACCTGTTCCAACAGGAAGTTTACCGTCAAGATGTCGTTTTCAGCACTGCCTGTGGGTCGAGGCCCCACACTGGTGATGCGCTCCAGGTACTCCCTGTCACACACAAAACACACACAAGTAAATGTGAATGCGACAAAAGTATTTTTTTCTTCTTTGAAATGCTATGATTTCTCTGTCATCACAAACGACTTACTTATACAGCTCACGTCCAAACTGTCCTATTTTACTAGTAATGACACGGCTACTTCTCGAATTCTATTCCGAACCGGACCATGCTAATGCGTGAATGCTATGCTAAGATGTACGTTTTCAAAAGCTCGCTCAGTTTCACACTGCAAATGATCTCTAAAGAGCCAGTCGTTACAATAACACGGTCTTCAGGAGCTTAGTGATAGCAGAGGGAACATTCACACACGGCAAAGAAGACCTTTTGAGCATCAAGGTCATGACTTAACCAATGCAATATTTAAGAAGGAACAAGGTTCAAACGAGAGATTCGGCCCGATAACGTCAGTGGTAAGTAAGAGAGAGGCAAAGAAACCGTATCAGGTTGTAGTTCTCTCTTTCTCTCTGTGTGTGTGTGTGTGTGTGTGTGGATAGGAAAGTCCTGAGACAACTTCCGGATACTTCAGAATTCACAAAGAATACATGCAGTAACCCCCGTCCTCCTCCTCCTTCTGTGTGTTTTATTGTTTTTATGCTACGCTACAGCAGCAGTTCAACCGATCAACACACCCTTCATCACAAGAAAACATCTGGATGAAAAGAATCCGTGCTTCTGAAGGGAGTTTGTGCTTTTGACCAGTGTTTCACTGCCAGCCCTTTTTTTTTTTGCTGCTTTAATTTCCATCCACCCATCCATCCATCCGTTCATCCATCATCTGTAAGGAAACCGAAGCCAAATCCAAGGTGTCTATTAATTCAAGATATGTTTGTAGTAACCAGCTGACATGTGCATGGGCTGTTGGAGGAAACAGGAGTACCCAGATGAAACCCACACATGTACAAAAAGAACATGCAGACTCCACAGAGAAAAGCCTTCGGTTGAGGTTCAAACCCTAGACCTTGTTGCTATGAGCCCTCCTTTAATATTTTAACATTTCTCTCTACAGGCTTATGAATATTAATGACTCAGAAAAACATGTTGGAATGAAAAGAGAAAGTCTAATCTAGAAACAAAAGTGGAAGCACACTCCAAGTCAAACATCTCTCTACCATAAAGGTGTATTCCCATCCCCGTTCAGATCTAGAACCAAACAAAGAAAAAGATACACAGTGGAGGACTAGGAAAACATTGGGGAGAAATCCAATTTATTTTAGAACACTGTATATCACCATAGTTTTTAAACACCTGAAGTGTGTTTCATACGGATAACTAGATGCATTCAGAGAGCGCAAACCTCCGCCAAGGAAGGATAGTTTCTCTCTCTCTCTCATAAAAATGCTGTGCAGTAAAACTTCTTGGCTACTCTGGTAGAAGGATTCACATGTGAATTGCTGGAGAGAGTGGGAGGAGTTTTATTCCCATGCAGGTTATAGGTGGGAGCCAGTGGACAGGTATGCAGCTCATGGGAAAAAGAGCTCATTGTGGTTTAGTTATTTATTTAGATTTTGGGAATTGGGTTCATCTAAAGTTGGTAGAAAACTTCAAAGCCGTCTCCAAACAGAAATGATACACAAAAGTACTCAACACAATGCGTCACCTGGTATCCCTCCACCTTAACCTTTTTGATGCTTGAACTGTGACCCTGAGCTGATCTTTGACCTATGACTGTAAAACCTGTACCAGTTCATGGGCATTTAGTACTGAGTAACTGGTGAAAGGTTTGGTCCGAATCCATGCAGGCGTTCAACCTGCAGGGTGTGTACAAAATTTTTCATATGACCATGACCCTTGACCTCAGAACCTGTACCAGTTCATGGGCCTTTAGTAGCGAGTGTTCGGCGACGGTTTGGTAGAAAATCGATTAAGTGATTGGAAAGACAGAGTGCCCACAAGGATGATTCGGACGCATGGACTAGGCGAAAACATAATAATAATAAAAGTGGGAGTGGGCAGGATTGGTCGGAATTCCGTTGGGCAAGAGTGAGATTCCAGAAACAAAACAATTTTGAGGTTTCGGAGTTATATTGTTGTACTCTGGCCAGGTTTCCAAGCAAAACAAAATTTCTTTAAATGCAAATGTGTGCAACCCAGAGCACTGTTACCAACGTTCATTTACATGCAGCAACCGACATCCTTATTGATTGTTAGTCTTCGCCAAACATCAATTCAGATGTCCTACTAAACAGAAGGTGCGAAAAACAATTCTGCTTATTACTTATTCAAAGGCCATTCTTCAGTCGGCGTTGCCATACAATCAAGCGACTACTTGGGACAGATGGAGTGTATACCAAGACACCTGCCGCATAAATAATAGCATTTAATCAGTGTATATTCTTCTACTTAGACTTCTACTATTTAATTAAAAAGAATTTCATTCCAGATGGGGTATCAGCTTGTACGTAATCCCAACTAGCGCCAGGTGTCATCCCGTACCAGTGTGGAGTAGATCTGTGCAATAAGATTTTATTGAATCTCACTCATTCCACAACAGAGACGGATTCTAAATCTCTGCCATGATGTCAACAATAGAGTAAATCATTCACAGCACACTCACTATTTGACTCATCATTACTATCAGGACGTAGCAAGGTATCACTGGATATAGGATTCCCTCCTGCACATATTTAAAGTGGGTACATGAACAAATCTGCACACCTATACGTCAAGTACCAAGAAGGTCACATGAGCCGATACAGTCAGTCGGTGTATTGAGTTCATTAAGCATCATTCATTCGAGCCTTCCCCGGGATTACTTAGGGTGAGGCAGGAAGACACCCTGGATAGGACACCAGTCCAACACAAACATCACACCCGCATATTCACCCCAAGACTCGCCAATCCACCAACCGACATGTTTTTAGGAGCAAGGAGGAAACTGGAGAAACCCACACAAACATGAGAGGAACATGAGAAACTGCACACAGACAGTAACCTGAGCTCAAGGGACTCAATATGGTGAATTACTGGTTTAAACCAGAGCCTGTATAGAGTTTTGTATGTTCTCCTCATGACCGAGTGGGTTTCAACCCACAAACCTAAAAAAAAACAAAACAAACCCCTGTAGGCAGTCAGATTGGCTATGCTGCGTTTCCTGCTGGCATGTACGCATGGTGCCTTGACACGAACTGGTGCTCCGTCTGGGGTGAATTCTCCCACCTTGTCCCAAATATTCCTGAAAAAGGTTACGGATCCACCACCACCCTGCCCACACATTCACTCATTTCCAAAGTGCTTTATCCTACTACGGTCGAGACAGGCTGGAGCCTGTCTCAGCCGACTCTGGGCGAAGGCGCCCATAACAGCTCGCCCCACACGCATCTGGGCGCGATCTGGAAACCACAGCAATAAGGTCCCGGGCTTGGAGAGGGCGTTTCTGCGTGCACGCCCCCCCTATTCTTGTGCGGGTTTCTTCCGGGTGCGCCGGGTTTCCTTCGACAGTCTGAAGGCGTGCACATTACAGTGTACCTCGCCTTCGCCCCGTGCAGACGGAAACACGCATGCGTCCTGATTTGAACGTGTAGAGGAGATGATGGAGGAGGAGGAGGAGGAGGAGGAGGAGGAGGGGGGGCGCTGTGGTTCAGGTGACAGAGGCCACCTGTAGTCTGTGGGCAGGTTGTCAGGTCGAGTCCCAGCTCCACTCCTCTCCATCAGCCGGTGTATGACCCGCGCTCGCAGTCACAGGGCTGCCTCTTCCCGTCCGGACCTGCTTACCTTGCCCTGGTGGCGTTGAAGTCACCGGTGGGTTTTCCTACAACCAGCTGCTTTACCGACCAGTGCACGGACAGCCAGAGCGCGCACACGAACACGAGCACGAGCGCGCCCGCGAGCCCTTCGCTCAGCATGAACGAGCCTCCGTGTGTCTTCTTCCGGTCCTCACCGGCGCTCTCGCGGACATTGTTTTGGTACGGAACGTTATTTAGGGAGGATTTGAGCCTCCGGATAGCGGTGTCGCCTTCCATTTCGAAGTTTGGGCTCCGTTACTCCCGCGGAAGCTTCGGTCACAACGCGCCGAAGGTCAAACTTCCGGCATCGTGTGACGTCACAGGTGTTTTTTTTTTTTTTTTTTTTTTTTAATGCACGAAAACTCGCTCAATACTTCCGGGTTTTGTATTTTTTTCTTCGATAGAGGGCGCACCCAATTTTTTATTATTTTTATTTTTTTTATCTTTTTTTTTTTTTTTTTTTTTTTTACACTTTATCTGTAAACAAGACCA
>JAOUQZ010000019.1:2657994-2686548 GCA_028564935.1 Neosilurus hyrtlii
TTCGACGTATCGAGCACTGTTCTACGGAAAATCGACTCAAGATCTTATATATATATATATATATATATATATATATAAATACCCATGGCAACACAAGAAAAACAAGATTTTTATGGTTTATTTTTCCATTTTTAAACTGCAACACTGATGACGCCACCTGCTCTAACTGACAAACCATGAGTGTCTATCTTTTCAATTCAAACATTATTTACACGGGATAATGTCTATTGATCCCTAGATAGTGAACTAATCAGATCGTACCTTTCCAGTGTGGTATATGCTAATTCGTTTTGACACATTGCTTACGTCAGGCTTACCTAAACTGATGTACAGTAAGCTACATGTGAACCTTATAACTGTACACACAGTCACCTATGATATCACATACTAATCTCATAATCACATGTGAAATATAAGTGAGAAGCCCTTATACCTAAATATTGTTTCCTTAATTTAGGATTTAACTGTGATAAGGGTGAACTTGATAATAATGCATGATGTTGCAGTATAAATATCAGTTCCCCTTACCACGGGGTGCTCCTATATACGATATACAGTGTGGTCACATCAATTTGTATTCATTTTTAACATTATTATGGTATTAAAGAATTATAGGAGTATAAAATGTGTGTTTTGTGCCTCAGAGTGGACAGAACAAAGGGAGCTATTTGAAGTGTTTCATGCCAGTTACATCAGTGGCTTAAGAGAGCAGAACCCGTGATGGTCATGAGAGCGGGTTAAGGAAAGTATGTGTGTGTGTGTGTGTGTGTGAGAGAGAGAGAGAGCAAAAGAGAGAGTGAAGAACTGGACTGCTTCTTTCTCTGCCTGAGTGTGTGGCTGTAATCAAATTATCCAAATCAGGTAAGATTTCACAGCAATATAATTTTTATTAGGATGATCTTGTGTTATTTGTTCAGACGATTAAATAATAATTAAAGTAATTACCTTCACTATTATCCATAAGTTAAACACTTTGCTGTAATTTTGGGGCCTTATTATCATTTAAAAAATGATGACTGAATGTTAAATCAATTTATTTATTACATATAGGAGCCATGCCTCGTGGGGACTTCACTGTTCATTTTGCAAGCAGGGGACGTGGCAACTTCATCAGAGCAGAAGAGTAACGTTACTTATATATGCTTCATATTTACATCATCATGTTAAGATGTTAACATAATTTAACAATTTAGCCTTAGTGTTTGGTGTATGTGCACGGTTTACTGTCGTCCTGCTCTAACACACCCACTTTTATCCTCATTAACATCACCAAGGCACTGACGAGCTAAATCATATAGTAAAATTGCTATACAGTAATGCATAATGTACAACATTTGTATACTGAATGAGTAATTTAATGTTCTTAGATGTTCAAAGTTCTACATGACACTTCATAGAAGCTTGGTGTTTATAAAGGACAGTCCAACAGTCTGCTGATGTAAATGACAGTATTAATGTGGACTATAAAAATGATGATGATTAACTTGGTTTCAGGGCTGCAGGCATTGCTTTTCTGGCGATTGTCCTTACGGCGCTGTTCATTCTGGGCTGCTGGTACTACCGCAAACGCAATGGGTATAGAATGATTCAGGTGAATAGAATTTTTTACAGTGAAACAAAAATGTATTATTGGTATTTAATAATAATATTTCTATTTGCCATGCATGAAACTGTAGAATTAACAGGACTATATATATATATATATATATATACACATACACACACACACACACACACACACACACACACACACACACACACACACAAACAGGATTTATTATATACTACACGTAAATCTCTGGATAATAAGCATTTATTAAATGAGGCGAAGTATAGATGTAGAGAAATAATTAGTCAAGGGCCTTTGTCATTGGTGGATAATACCCGATGAGACTTGATAATTCTTCATATCCGACGGCAATGAAGCAATAATTCGGTTCTTAAGAGAATGTCAAGAATTATTTGATGGCTTTCCACCAATCAGAAACAAGAAAATCTTTTGAACGAATATCAAGACATACGATCCACCCCCTGCGATCGCAAACACGGGATAATGATTAAATCAATTAAAAATTGATGATTCAAGCAATAATTCACCTCAGGTTTGGTGGATATTGCTGACAGGTCATAATGATTATCTGTTGCCGGGACTAATCAGCAATATCCACCTCTCCTCTGGAAAATAATAATTATTATACATGTGCGTCTCTGCATACATATTATTAAATCTGTTATTAAAAAAATAGAAATTAGGTGGTTGGTTACTTCTCCATCCAGTAACTCCATGTTCTGATGTGTTTTATTATTCCTGCTTTCACAACTTTATTTATTATATTAATCACTATTAATACTTCACATCAAACACTGTTATAGTTATGTTTAATATTTCAAAACATGCATGAAACGTATTAGTTCCTGTAATCACTGAGGTGTACAACAGCTATAAACTATTTTCTCTCTCAAAGTTAATTAGGCTTAAACACAGCTTGCCATGTTAGAAACCATAACGCACTCTGCCCTCGAGTCGGAAAATTCAAACCATCTGTTTTTACCTCGGACCTTAAATCAGAGCTGCTCTTAGAAAGCTTCAGCATAGTAGTGTGTTCAAAATCTGTTTATCTGTAGCACATGGTAGAAGTATTAAAGAGTAACATCTAGCATGAGAAACTTTAGTAACTATACTGTCACTATAAAGTCCTGCAAAGCAAAGCGTATGCAGAAATTGGTGTTGAGAAAAAAAAACAAAAAAACAAAAAAAACTTAACATACTGGAACACAACAGATTTTACAGCTCAGCTGACTGAAATTCTTCTGAGGCTTGTGTTCGGTCATGCTGAAGCTCATGTGATGTAAAACAACCTTTTTATTTGATCCCACAGAACTCGCGGGGCCCGAGTCTATCCTGGAGGGAACTATTGAGATCGGGACAGTACAGTGAACTAGGGGCAGGAGGTGATAATAAAGTGGCCCTCAATGAATTCAGCAAAACCCAATCTGTGGTAAGTAGCCGAAAGTGTAGAATCAGTGCTAGCTGTTCAACAGTATTATGTACCATGGCATTCTGGGTAATATCGATTTGGTTTTCTTCTATATTGTGATACATTATGCATATATCATTTTAAGCTACAGCTCTTCAACACTCCCAGCCACCTTCACTCTGATTTTTGGGTGTGTAAAAAAAAAGTACTGCCTTATGTTAACGTTCAGAGCAAATGTTTGTAGGTTAACAGAGTCTATGTTGCCGTGATATACATTTTGTAGGTTCTTGTAATAATAATAATAATAGTGCAAACTTTTGCACTCAACACAATATTTATCTCTATATAGTAACTGCAGCTTATAAACAGATGTAAACTTTAGTGCTAGTGTGCATACTGCCAGGACAGTGTAGTTTCATATCACATCTCAAAGAAAAAGTTCTCTCATCATTACCAGCAAGGCAATGGGGCGATATTCATGTGAGTTGTCACATGAAGCAGTTAGCATTGAAAGCTGACTGAGTATTTAAACCTAGTGGATTTACTTACAAGGCGGAATTTCATTTCAACTTCTTGACTTAAATGCTTTGGATTCACAAAACTCTTTCCACTGATTCATGAAAGTTCTTGATCTGAGTTTCAACACCATGTTTTCCTAACGATTCATGCTTCTTATTTTTGCAGTTCGCCAGCGCACCTCCAGCCTATGAGAAGATCGCCATTGGACAATCACCACCACCTTACTCACCCTAAAGAACAACGTCAATCTTTGACATTCTTTTGTCATTTGTAAATGACGCAAGGAACAGGAGTAGGAAAAACAGAAGGTTCATTAAAATCAACTGTGAGGCGATTTACATTTTTGGCTTTAGCTTTGGACGTTTTACTGGTTTCGTTCTTGCAGCTCTACCCTGAAATGAAGATATAATACGATGCTCGGTCAAAAAAACTTTCCACACACTAATATTTTTGAATATTTTGAATCTTGACCCACCTTTAACCTTGATTACAGGACAGAATCAGCATGACACTACTTTAACAGACTTAAGCAACATTTATTTCCATCCAGAGTTGGGTTCAAATTTCAATCGCATTGTAAATTCATGACAGGAAAACCAAACCACTCCATAAGGTCTTCCTGCACATCCCGAAGCCTTCAATAGAGTTAAGGTCTGGACTCTTTGGTGAAAATGTTTCCACGTGCTTCCTCATCCACTCGTTCACTATTTGAGTCCATCGATGAGATAACCTGGTCATTTAGTACATTCAGGTCATCAGCTGACTTCATTTTATTGCCTCATAAAGGTTAATAAATGTAATTATTAGCTCAACCTGACCAACTGTATCAACAGTACCATGGTGATTATGCACTTTAATCAAGGCTAAGGTCCATTTGGCTAAGCAGTGTATGTTGTGTATTAATAGTAAAGGTTTATGAAGGGTTAAACAGGAGAGCTAATTGTCAAAAACCAATGCATACAGGACATAACCAATGTTTATGCTTTGTTAATGCTAGACAACTTAAAAAAATCCCTAAACATTCACACTAAATAAAATCTGAGTGCTTGTGGTGTGTTCTGGACTGAAGAACAAACTTTATATCAAATGTTGCCCCAAACAGGAAAATCTTGGCACATCAAACTACTATGTACCTTTTACTAACTAAGCTATATTAACCTCTTTATATATTATTATGTCCATTAGTTATAGAAATTATCATTTGTGACTGAGTGCAATTTTCCAATTTGCTCATAAATTACCATATATATCTTGATCCATCTTTTTTTGTTGTTGTTGTTGTTGTTAAATGGACACTACACTTTCTTTACCCAGTCATTTACATCCAAGTGAAACAATAACTGATACGGACAAGATGCAGCAGGATCTCCACAGGCTCCAATTTCAATTCAACCTCATCAGTATTTTACATAAACCTACACTCCACTTACTACAAACCAACAGGGGTGCTATTGAACAAGCGGTGCTTCACATCAACCACACTGCATGTGCTTTCTATTACTTACAGTGCAATCTTCTCACACACACCCCTTTTTTTCACTCTTTGTTGTGTTCACACTCATATTTCAACCTGTCTTTTCTTCCAATATCATTTGAAAGATGCGATGGCCTGGTGAGCTGTCCAGGGTGTACTCTGCCCTCGCCCAGAGTCGGCTGAGATGGGCGCCAGCCTCATCGCGACCCTAATTAGGATTAAGCGGTTTAGAAAATGACATGACATGACATAACTTGAAAGAGCTGCTTTGAACCACAATAAAACTAGTATAAAAACCACGGCTTCTGACCTCGCTGATGAATAAACAATACAATCGTACACTAAGGAACAAAGCACTGGATTTATTTCCAATGTCCGATGCAAGTGATTCAAAATACAAATTTCATGGCAGGGAGTTTATTAAATAAATCGATCTTCGATCATACGGTAGTATCACTTTAATCTGCAAAGTTTCGCTACAAATCAGCTTAAATTAAAATCTACTATCAAATCTTTCAACATGGACACAAAGTGTAAGGGTGCAGAACAGATGTGGCAGACATATGCTAACAATATAGCATTTGAAAAATAAAATATGAATTGTACAATGACTGTCAAAAAAAATGTAAATGCTACAAAATAGTCGAATCCTTCGAAAATTATCTTCTGAAGTGTAACGTTTGAAATGTGAAATTGAACAGGACAACACAACAAATATACTATACACAATACTGGCCATTCTAATTCAGATCTGATTTAAAAAAAAAAAAAAACAACTCTTCACAGCATTTCCACCGTCGGTGTAATAAGAGTCCAATATACAAAATAGTGCTTATTCCATAGATCTAAACCGTTTGATCTGAGAACATCTGGGGTTTGAGGCGGTCAGGGGGTATTCAATTATTTGATGGGATATTTATTCAATTAATTGTGGTAATTAGGTCATTCTGGATTACCTGATGTTACAGTTTTCTCAGAATCTAATGTGTGCAAAACAGGTGCATTAGCGGTGGTTACATCCACTCTCGGTTTATCCGTCATCACTGGTGGATTTTGCAGGGATGCGTATCTGAGTACATTCAAAACAGCCCCATCTGGACTTAGCAACAGTTTACTGGGAGTATAGATGGTTTGTCCACCTGAAACTTGTGCTGGAATCTGGCTTTTAACCTGTGGTGGACAGCTCGTGGCCGACATTCTATTTCCGGGTCGCACTGGCCTGACTGGCTGACAAGTTGCCATTAAAAGTGTGTTAATAGACGGAGATATTTGTGCAACACAAGTGGTTTGAGTACTACTGACGGTACTAATTGGTGGTACAGTTGCCACAGGAAGTGTTTGCATCCTTGATAACGTACTACTCATAGGTGACACGGTGACGACTGGGGACGTCCAAGAAATCACGGGTTTCACTGCCGTTATCGGTGATCCTAATTTTGGAGCAGCACCGTCAGGTTCTGTCCGTAAAAGATCTGGAGCAGCCGTGTTCGGTAAACATCTCTGTGATGGTACACAAGCTGCAGTGTTTTCTTTCGGGCAGCTCAGGACACCACACGAGGAAGCAAGAGAGCATTCCTTTACTTCAGGGAGTAAAAAGGAAGGAAGTCTTACAATACAAGGCAAGCTTTGCTGCCCTGATGATTGGGCAGTACCTAACTGAGACACTTGTGCAAGAGTAGAAGACTTAATGGAGACTTGTGGAGGCCTGACGGCAGTTAAAAGCTTATTAGCAGAGACTGATTGTTCGGCTTTTGCTGTGACGGGTGTTGGTTGCCTGACTGATGTATCCTGTGCCCTTATACCAGGCGTCACCATTCTCAGACCTTGAACAACTGAAGCAGCAACAGGAGGAGTCAAAGTAGCCGCAACCCTTGGGGCAGAACACACAGGATTTGTCCCTAGTTGGCTTGTAGGATGCGCAGTAGGGCTTGAGATTAGCAGTACATGACTGCCAGGTGCAAGTCCTTGAGCAGGTACCACAAACCTTGTGTTGTTAATTAATAGTTGGGTTCCAGGAGCAAGTGGAGCGGTGGTATTGATCATAACTTTTTCCGGAACTGTTGTGGTACCAGCAGGCATAGGAGGAGAAAAGATAGGTGGTGTCACCAAAGAAGCCATTACTGATCGAGTTCCAGTAGAAGGGTTGTCTGTTACAGGTTTTGCTGTTGTGGTGCTCAGAGGCTGACAGACTCTTGTCATATCGCTAATGATGGGAAGTCTGAAGGTTGTGAAAGCCGTACTAAGGGAAGTATTATCCAGTGGTTTGTCCTGCATTACTCCCTTTGGTAAAACAGTTCCTTTGGTAAACGGGCTTCCTAATATAGAACAGCTTATATTCGGAGCTGAGCCGCTCATTACAAGCTCTGATCTATTATTTAGGAGGTCTGGTACTAAGACAGCAGTCTTCTTTTGTACTGCTGAAATGAGTTCAGAGGAGGCCATATGCCCAGTATCATAAGTGGAGAACTGAACACTTTTGCCATCAATAGATCCAGTTACCTTGACAGGACTGTTGATATTCAATGAAAAACAGCTATTTGTGCCAGGGATGCTGTTCTGGACAAAAAACTGCCCACTTTGGATTTTGGACATCATCATGGGTGCAACTTTTGTTACAGTTTCTGCTGTTTTTTTGTTCGTCATTGCAGTTCTGTCTGGTATTCTAACTGCTAATCCAGCAACGTTGATGCCCTGGACTTCAGTTGGTATCCCGGCAGATGTGCTGCCAATGGCTTGTCCAAAGCTAGGTCTAACTTTCATGACCTCAGCTGCTGACGGTGTAGTTTTGGCAGTAATATTAGCCGCTGATATTGGTAAACCTTCAGCAACAGTAACCGTTGAGCAGGTAGAGCCAGACTGACTCATGAACTTGACCCTTGACCCTGGAAAAACAGACGATGCAAAAGTAGTGGTGATACTTGATAAGGAGACAGTTGTAGTGGACGTGACTACAAAAACATTCTGGAAGGTAGAATGATCAGGACTGGCGGCGCTAGTATCTTGGGGATTCTTCTGAGAAAGTCGAATTACATTTTCGGAAGCAGTGGTCTGGACGGGCCACACAGATGAAGGGACACTAGCACTGGTTTGGATGGTTTTAAGTTTAGCCACTTGAGAATTAATACCAGTTACCATCTTGGCACTTTTTTGTGTATTCTCAGCAAAAGACCCAACAGGGAAATGCAAGTCATTGTTAAAAGGTACTGTACTACTTAATCTTTCCATCAGACTAGATGGGTTCACTAGACTGGAACTGTTAAAAGGTGACTGGGCTGCTGGGTTAAGAGAAGTTCCCTTGTCATTTGCAGAGGTGACAGCAGGAAATAACTTGGCGGTTGTAGGAGTTTGAGCAGTAGATGTTGTTACAGTAGACGCCTTTGGCACCAACAAAGCTTGAAACTTTGGGGGTAGGGTGAAAACAGGACTGGGTGGTAAAACACTTGCACCACTGTTATCTGAAGTCTGTACCTTCACCACACCCGTATTTCCTCCTCTGGTTGTGACAAGAATCGACTGAGAGTCTCTGATGCACACGGTCTTTAACTCTTGATTAAGCTCACATTGTTTGGAATCAGTAGTGGCTGAAGTAGCTGTAGTGAATCCTTTTAGGGCGGAACTTGGTTCGGCAGGTGAAACGTCACAAGATGATTTTTGCAGGCTAGGTGAAACAGCAGATGATGTAATAACAGTGCTAATGTTTTTTAATGGAGACACTTGCTGGACTGGAATCTTGTTTTCTGGCACAGTGAACCCTGAAGTACTGGATAAAAGTGTAGCAGGCTTGGTTGTTGCAGCAGGAGTAACACTTGGTGGTTGCTGGGCTCTTTTATCCTCAGTCCTTTGAATGAGTAAATTTGTGGGAAGGATAATAACTTGTTGCATTGCCTTCTCGTCTGTTTTCTGATGAATGACTGGCTGCACTGAAAACTTGACTGGTGTGCTGTTATTTCTAACCAAACTCAAGCCTTCTGGAGCCCTATACACAGACTGCATAGGCCTCTGTACAGATGATGGAGTGGAAGTATGTGCTTGCGTGGAGGCCGATGTTGGTTGCGGTGTCGGCTGACAAACGTCTATAAGATTGTCTGTGGTTAAAGCTGCAGAAACCGTCTTATTTGAACTTTGCAAAGGTTGATCCATGACAGGTACCTGTGGATGACTTATTAGGGTTACTTTATTTCCAACACTTCTGGCCAGCAATGCCTGAATTGGATTACAGCGTCTCTGAACACCCCTCAGAGGTGCAGTTAGCACTGACACTGTTTCAGTGGTTGAAGAGTTTGCCCCTGGTGTACTTTGGTCCCTGGATGCAACCTCAGTTTGTGGTTCTGGGATCACAGAATCCTCGGCGATCATCATTCCTTTTTTGCTGGGACTGTAGTCCTCACTTAGACCACCACTCTGACGGCGCTTTGAGCTTCGAGTAAAAGGTCCAGATTGACTCAAGGCTGTGTTAACCTCTGGTCTGCTGAATACATGAGCTAATGAGTGATTTCCAATGTGATTTTCATAGTCTGCAAAAATGAAAACAAAAACAAACATATATTTATTTTATAGACCATGTTACTTTACCATTTTGATAACTTATTACAAAAATTTATTATACAGCAATGGTATAGGACATATAATTAAGAAACAGGCCATGCAATATATCGATAAACTGTCTTACTGCGATATGACCATTCACATATTCAGCCAACTGAATATCGTGTCACGATTTACCAACTATCATCTTTCCTTCAGAAATGCACAGGCAGTGGAAGTGTTTTTACCCCCACACAGTAAATACATCAATGATGAGTCTGTATAATGTAATATGACGTTAAATTTACTTAAGAAATATTAAGTCTATTACAGTCTTTACTGCTGGCAGTAGCAGGAGATGCCAGACTAGACACCGGAGGAAAAAAACAGAGCTTTATTAACCCAAAACTGGAGAGGCACCATCAAACTTGTCTGCTACGAGGCAGCTTTTCTATCATAGCATGCATTAACAGTTTTAGCAGTTTGTGCTATAGTAGCCCTTTTGTGGGATCAGACCAGACATACTAGCCTTCGCTCCCCACGTGCAATGAGCCTTGGCCAGCCATGGCACTTTTGTCAAATGTCCCCACCCCACAAGACCTGAGCAAGGAGATGGTTTTAATATTATGGCAGATCACTGCATATCATGAAGATAATTATTCACCGGATGTTAACATCATTTTTTTTTGCTGAGTAGCGAAATATTTTTTTCAGGCATTATACAGAGTCTGTGGGATGGATAATTTCCCATGGGCCATTCCCAGGAAGTATATGCTAAAGATCATTACCATAAAAATGCCAGAGTATATTCAAATACAATTTTTAGGTCATAACACCCAGACATAAAGAACACACAGATAAGGCGGACCGCTGAAAAAAAAAAAATTAATAAATAAATAAAAAAATTAAAAAAAATAAAAACTTTATAAAGTCATTTATAATACAAAAATTACCTCTGCCTTCCTGTGATTTTGGCAGAAATATCAAAATGTATAAAAGATTTATATTAAATCACCTGCTGTTCCAGGGTCTCCCTTCAAAAGTCTTTCGGTTTTGTCCTCATCCTTCAAGTCCCTGTTAATCTCTGCCTTGTATGTGTCGCCATCTACTTCAAATGCTACCTGTTCTTCCCGGACAAAGTTCTCATATTCAGGATTCTTTTTAAAGTCGTCACTTTCCTTTTTGAGTCGGGCCCTAATGGATGAAATAGCCATGGTTGGTGTGACGCCAACAGTTTGATTTTTTTTCCAGTCAAAATAATGTGCTTGCTTACCTGTTCCTGTGAAAGGCCTTGAGTAATTTGGGTTCCCATGGCAACAACTCATTCAGCAGTCTTATAAGAGTAATGTGAAGCTCTTTCACTGCTTCCCTCTTAATGTACCACCTTTCCTGAAATGTCCCAAAGAAAAACCCGCTTAACGGACACCAACAGTGCATTTTCTTTCGATGGAGCAAACTTGACAAATTTTGTACAAATCTAAATACATCTAATTCCAATTGAAAACCAGATCATTTTGTGTGGGTCTGTTTTGTAAAAATTCCCCCTCTTACTAACACATCTCTTTTTGGAGCTTTCCAACTCGTCCAGCTCGTCCTCCGTTTTACTAATCAGATCTCTCAGTTCATCCAAACTAGTGCAGACCAACTGTAAAGAGGTAACACAGAGTTAATACAAATGTGATAAGGTAAGGACACACAAGATGAGGAGTACCCAACGGAACATATACTTCAGGCACTGCCAAAAAGTGGGGCTCCAATAGATATCCCTATTGATAGGTGTAGGTGGCTAGTGTTATAAGAGTAGCGCGGCTCCTTTAAGGGCTGAACAGCTTGCAGGTGGGCGTATGGTGAGTGTGCAGTAGAGAAAGAGAGAGATAGATAGATAGATAGATGGAGTGAGCATGTTGGGTGGAGCAAAGAGAAAGTGCAGTAGTGAAAGTAAGTTAGGTTAATAAATCCTGCAGTTCCTCAGCATCAACAAGTCTATGCATTTTGCTTCTCCACTGATAACTAAAAAGGAGGTGGGGAAAGAAGGAAAGGTTAACACTGAGGGTTCTCTTCACCTCCATTCACTAGCTGATTTCCACATTCATTTGCATCACCTGCCTTGTTAATTTAAATTATCCGTTTAACGATTTCATGTTCTGTGCTCCTGTTTATTGTTTCCTGTAGTTTTGCTCGATAAAAGTTTGCATACCCACCTTTATTTCAGATTGTGTGGGTTTTTTTATTCTGTGCAAGTCTGAGTAGTGGTGCATGAGCCACTATTTTTTGGGTTTCAGTTATATTATTAATAATAAATCTGTTTTTTCATTGCTGCCCATAAGCCATGGAAGCCAGCAATACATTTCAGCATCAACTTAGCTACGTGGCAGCTTTATTGGGTTTGATTGAGGATAACCGTAAAAAGTCATGTTCCATGCCTATGGTGCTCTGGCCAAGAGCTCCACTAATAATAATGTTTATCAAGCAATGTTTTATTTAAAAGCAATTCAATTAAAGTATCAGTAATATTAGGAATTTAAAACCACATCTAGTTCTTCTGAGGGTTGAGGAGGAAATTAAAATAAAAAGATGCAAAAATATTAGGAAAGACAATCAATTGTCATATAGCACAATTCAGACCTAACTGTGAGCTCTCAGTACAGCTACATTATATTTATAATTTACAAAAAGCACATGTAGACATGAATTTCAGTAAACAAGACACTAGACACAAGTTAGTTTAGTTTAATGCAGAAATAAGCATGCTTTACCTTAAATGTCGGCTCTACTGGGAGCTGCACCGGATGCTCCTGATTTTTTTCTTGAGGTTTCTTAGGAGCAAGCTTCCTTCCTGTTTACAGAGAATTAAACAATAGCACACCAAATTCATGACATCTACTTGACAGCACTGGCTCAGATGTGACAAATTAATAGGTACTTTCAAGGAATGAAACAACAGGCTAAAAACACAATAGGAGCTACATGACCTATTACGATACAGCTTCCCAAGATGCCATGGACATATTATATTGATAGTGCAGGGCGGTGGTGAAGTGGTTAGCACATTCGCCTCACAGCAAGAAACTCCTGGATTTGAGCCCTGTGCCCGGCGAGAGGGTTTCTACGTGGAGTTTGCATGTTCTCGCCGTGCTCGTGTAAGGTTTCCTCTGGGTAATCCAGTTACCTCTCACAGTCCAAAGACAAACACGTTAGGCTATTTGGATATTCTCATGTGTCCCTAGGTGTGAATGGTGGCGGGTATGTTGGCCCTGTGATGGTCTGGCGTGCTATTCAGGCTGTACCCCACTCTCGCCCAGATTTGGCCTTTTGTTGTATTATACCACAAGTTTCTCCAATCATAGCAGTTCCCCAATGCAAATGTTGAGCCAAACATCACCATGCGACACTGTGCTTTTGAAGACGTGGAAATGTTTTTCAATAGCTAAAAACATTGTAACATGCATCACAATTTTTTTAAAATCTGCCACAAAATATGGAATTTTACAGCACAACAATTACAAAACACTAAAATCCTCGAGGGACTGATAAAATAGCAAAACAATAGCAGTACTTGCTAACGGAAATCTTTTAAAGAATCCATTTAATGATGTGCCTTTGCTAACCAGATGTAAGAGGCTAAGCAATTAAATACAAACACACTCATTCCATATATTTGTGCAAAATGAAACTAATATCAATGTCACCGTTTATTTGCCCTCACCTAACTTCTGCATCTTTCTTTTATCTTTTCTCTTCAAGTGAGCTGTAGCTTTGCACATGGTGCTTTTGCCCGCTCTGGCCTGTCTGAGCTTTTTCAGTCCAAGTTTTCCTGTCCCAGTCTTGACTCCGAGCAAATTTTTCTTCTTCTTTCGTCTCGTTTTTTTGGACTGTATTTTCCCAGTTTCAGCTCGCGAGTGGCTGGTTTGGTAAAAAATCACAGAACCAGTCCTCTCTGATTCAGCTGTGAAACAAAGACACGAGTGATGCTCTGGAGCTGCACGGGAATCCATGGAACAGTTGGGGCAAGGATGTCTGCTTTGACGAGATGGTCCGTTGTTTACCGTGGCACCCAGTTCTGAAGCCAGGGAAGCGTCTAAAGCGTTTGCACTCAAAGAAATAACAGGAAATTTTCTAACCCTAAGACAAGGTTCATAGTCTGTATCTTGCTTGTCTTCTTCTTTGAGTTCCCTGCTTTGCTTTATCTCTACTGGATTGTCCTTGATGCTGTCGAGACTGGGAAACTCCTCCTTACAAGTGAAATGAAATTTGTCAGGTCCTTTCCAATCTAGCTCACTTTCATCCGAGCTATCATCTCGGACCCTCAGACATAATTCCCAGTTCCCCGCTTTGACCTCTGGATAAGGGTTTAAATGCTCCTCTGTCCTGTCCACCATTTCAGGCTCTAGTTTCTTCACGGAGAACGGAGGCAAGGGGTATTCCAGTGGTAGACAGGGACTCTGGCAATATATGCGCAGATCTGCACCGCAGAAATGTGGGAAATGTATGTATGTGTTCTCTTGACTGTCATAGCCCAAGATGGACTCTCTGCACTCGTGAATAGGCTGTCCGAGCACAGCATCCTGTACATCCTTCTGAGTCTCATAAACATTGTCACAGAGACCCTTAAGCAGCCAAACACGTTGGTTGAAAGGCAACAAATGGAATGGTTTCTCCTCCAATGGACTTGCCTCACCCAGGGTCCAGAAAAAATGGTGGCAAAGTCCTAAATGTTCAGCACAAGCCTCTTGGTCCTTGGCTCGACCTACAGACTGGTACCATCCCAAAACTTTCTGCCTCAACTCGGCCTCCCAGCGACGATAAGGCAACGCTGGTCGCCTGTGGAGTGTCAGTCTTTGATGAGGAGGGCAAAGCAGGGAGGTCATGATTTTTGCCAAGAAAGAGCTACAGCGAGGCATTAGCAGGCAGCGTTCCAATTCGAAGAATACGATCTCTGGAAGGTTGAGGGCTGTTTGGGCCAGGCACAAGAAGTGACCAATAGCAGGAAGTTCCCACATGGTGCTGATGGGCCAAGGTTCTGCTAATGAGAGCAATGAGCATTCCCATTCTTCCACTTCTTTAGCTGAAGCTTCTCCAGCCTCCTTCTTCTCCAGGTCTCGCTGCCTAAGTGTCAAAGTGTATGATTAAAAGGTTAACGTTGCATTTTAATACGCAGAACTAAAATTTATTAGCTGATCATTCTCAAATGTTTAGTTAAAGGATAAGTGAACACACAAAGGGTTAAACTATTATTAAGGACAGCCATAAAAATTATTGTAAATAAGCTATTTCTCTACAAGTGAGCGGGTCTCCTCTCATGGAGGCTGCCATCATGCACTGTAGGCTTCAGTTGGCTGCAATCTAGAACCTCACCACTAGATGCTACCAGATCCTAGTAAATCTTACACATGGTACCTTTAAACATCAATTTTTTATGACGGCAATACCAGGTTGAAATTCATGTCTAATTCTAATCCTTTGTGGGCTACAGCTTTTTTAATTCTCATTTTAATTTTAAATCATTTATTTTCATATAAAATTTGTATTTATTTTCATACTTTTAATGAGTTCCTGATACTGCAAAAAACAATAATAATAACTGCAGCTATCGAAAGCAAACTATTTACCTTTTCTCCTCTTTGACCCTCTGTTGTTCCTCCAGCCGAAGTGCTTGCACCATGATGGTTTCAGAGCCACACACAGAAATGGCTGCCAAGTTTCGTGGCACAGATCGACGCCTAGTTGAAGTACCAACCGGTGCTTTTTCATCTTCAGTGCCAAAACGACCTCTTGAAGTCACGGACAGGGCTGTTTTTTCTCGTAGTGTCCTAATAAAAGTGGATTAGGAGATTTTAAAATATGACCTGATGATATTTTCTTTGCAATTGCATTTGTAATATAATCAGACCTTAGATGAAGGTTTAGCTTTAATGAAAGTAAAAAAAAATTATATATATTTTTACTTTTTTACTTTTATAGAAAAAGGTGAGGTGACCTCGACATGCTCCGAGCGGAGTTAAGCATCATTTCAACAAAAGTTTTTTTAAAAAATACTAATAAAGTAAATTCAAGTGACAGTGACAAACTGTGAGGATCCATAATTTTAAATTATGATGAGGATAATTTTTCAAGCACTATCGACTTTTTTTTTTAATGTTTTTAATCCCCATACAAGACAAATCAGATCACGCTGTTTGTTAAATAGTAACATTACAAGGCCAATACAAGGTGTGATGAAGTTGGGGCTCACCCTGCACCACGACCATGACTGGAAGCCCAAAAATCATGCTGACATTAACTTAAGTTAAAGCACCCAAAAATATTTCTGCTGAAAGTCCGTGTGGGCGGCACAGTGGCATAGAAAGTTGCATGTCCGCCTCGCAGTAACAAGGTCCTGGGTTCAATTCCCTTCAGCCAGTGCCGGCTGAGAAAAGCACCAGCCTCCCTGTGACCTGGTAGGATTAAGCGATTCGGTAAATGAGAGTCCATATAAGTGACTGTGCTTGTTTTCAGGTAAACAGTATAAAAACAATGATGTTGCTAAGTTACACTCCAGCAAAATGGAGAAAAAGGGCGACTTATGGGGTGACATTCAGGAGGCAGAACTCAACACGGGCTTAAAATATTGAACATTATAACGGTTAAGGATTTGGCTAATTGATTTATTTGGCATGCTTACCTTGAGAGCAGTGTTAACTTCTGCTCCAGGATGATCTCTAATTTTTGTGCTTGTTTGGAGATCCAGTGATCCACACCGTGATATCTATAGCAGTTTTCCAACATCTGCCGAAAATCAGCCACAAATTCGGTGATACTCTCATATTCCCGTCTGACAAATTTGTTGTCTATCTTTTTCAAACACATATCATTACCGGCTCGATGTCCAATGGGGAACCAGAACGGGGCAGTCACAGCTTTATGTTTCTCCAGAAGAAAACTCTGGAATATTCTATAGGCCTGCTGTATTTCGGGTGTCAAACTGTCATTAGAATCATTCTCACCATTTTCATGTATAGAGCAGCTGTCCTGTGAGACCTCCAGCATGTCCAAATCACAGTGTGAAATTACACTCTGTGATTCCGCCACTGGACCGTTGTGCAGTTTTCCTGAAATCTGTAAACAATCATTTGCAAGATAGTTCGCTCCAGCCTGGTCAAACAGCATGCTCCTACAAAAATGATCTTCCAAAACCAGGTGTTTCTTTCCATCCCCATCCCCAGCTCTGTCTTTTTGACCCTGGATGGTGTAATTCAGTGCATATGATGGTTGAGCGGTCTCATTTTCATCACCCATGTCAAGGTGCACCTTCATCTTCCATTCAGCCGCTATGGAGGATGATCACAGTGGATTCAAGACATCACCTGGCAGCAAACAAGGCCATAACTTTTCCTAAAAAAAAAAAAATAAAAGTTTAGAAGCTGTAGGAACAATTCCAGCTTTTACAATGTGGTTTATTTTATAATTACATCATTTACAAAAAAAGATCTGTAAAGAAATGTTAACTTTGTTAGTGAAAACCACATGTAATATGCACATTGTTCTCAGTGGAGACTTTCTTCAAAACGTCTTTTTCTGTGATGTAGCAGTAATAGCTTTAATTCAGAAAAAGTTTCATTGCTATTAGTACTGACCAGGTGGAAAAGATTTAACAAACTCAGCCTGTGTTTTTTGAAGCAATCAGCAATATGGCGATTATACTGAAAAAACAGGCAACATACTGAAAATACACTACTGCTGCTATTACAAGTGCTGGTAATTTTCAAATCTATAGTAAATATATTATCTACTTAGATTATCTATTTACTATAGATTTAAAAACGAAGTTTCACGTGTGCAAATAATAATTTGATTAACTTTATCTTTTTTTATTCTAATTTACCTTTGATATGTGGGAGGTTTTACTGGGTCACTCTGTTATTTAGAAACTACTATAAAAATTTTGTAGCTCCCTCAGCATCCGATCCAATCCACCTTTACTTATAAACACTAGCTGAAACAAAGTGCCGAGGACTAAAACATAATAAATAATTAAATAGATATAAAGACAACAGATGAATAAGTACAGACTGAGATGGGCGCCAGCCTCCGTTAAAGGGAAATTATGTAATATTTGGAAGATTTATTAACAAAAATTAGTACATTATTAATAGTAATAACATTAAGCATATCATATTAAAAAAAAACGATTAAGTTTCTGGAACCTATCAATAAGCTATTTCTCTACAAGTGAGCGGGTCTCCTCTCATGGAGGCTGCCATCATGCACTGTAGGCTTCAGTTGGCTGCAGTCTAGAACCTCACCACTAGATGCTGCCAGATCCTGGTAAATCTTACACATGGTACCTTTAAACATCAATTTTATTATGACGGCAATACCAGGTTGAAATTCATGTCCAATCCTAATCCTATGTGGGCTACAGCTTTTTTAAATTCTAATTTTAATTTTCTATCATACAAATTTTTATTTATTTTATTTATATATATATATATATACACACACACACACACACACACACACACACACACACACATACATATATATACACACACACATACATACTGCGATGGCCTGGCGAGCTGTCCAGGGTGTACTCAGAGTCGGCTGAGATGGGCACCAGCCTCCCGCAACGATAATATATATATATATATATCTTTGTGTGTGTGTAACTTATATAGTGTTTTAAGATATGACATAAAAATAATATGAGATCAATAAAGTATCCATCCATCTATCTCTCTCTCTCTATCCCTCTATCCATCCATCATGGGTCACACTGACTGTAGAAAATAAGAAATATTTGTATAAATATGAAAGGTAAATGTTTTTCTTTTTCCCTGAGCAATGTTCTTTTGATAGTCAGAGACCTGTACAATATTAGTTTTAAAGCTAGAGCTTAGTTTACTCTCTAAACCTTCTAACCAGCAGAGCTTTTGGGGTTTTTCTAGCTTGGATTAATCCAATTCCATTCACTGGAGCAGTCCATCTACATCCACATCCAGTGGTGGAGTTTCATCCATCACTGAGAAAATCAACCCACACAAACAGAAACACTCTGTTATTAGCATGACTGCTCTTGAACTTAAAATTTCAAACACAAAGCTTAACGTCAACGCTAAGTACAGTAAGCTAACTTATCTAGACTAACTTGCTAGGCTTCCTGAACTGAAGCATGCTAATGACTTATAAACATCATTTATTATGAATAAAGAAATATAGTATAAAGTAGCACCAGAACCGAAACTGGTGACTTGGACGTTGGTTTATTAATAAATGATTTTAATACAGTAATGCTAGCTGGGAGATGCTAGCACTGCACGGCTAGCGTTAGCCAAACGTCAACACTGTTTACGTTTAAGCCATTGTTTACTTGACGTTATTACAGCTCGTGCTTGAAATGAGCTCCATAAATAAAAGCAGCGTTACCTCGGAAACTGGTCTTCAGCCAGGGAGCCCTTCTCTCTCCCCCTCTCAGCTTTATTCTCTCACCCGCTCATTATTCCATAGAGGCCAAAGAGACGGCATTTTCACAGAACACGTTCAAATACACCATTCTATCAACTGTTGTTTTTTTTTTAATTCTGCAACAAACATCCAGCCGGTAGCTAACAAGCTAACCGAATCAACTTCCAATCCCTGAAATCTATTTAAATCCTCTGTTTGGCTAACAAGCTAACTGCTTTAGCTTGCAACACTACGTTTAAAAAGTTGACTACAAAATAAACACTGCTGTTTATTAGGAAAAGTTATAATTTTTCTCTTTAAAATATAACCGTCTTTTTTTTTTTGAAAGTTAGACCTTATTATTAAAAAAAAAAAGCCAGCAGTGTCATTTAGGGAGCTAACTAGCTTAGCTTACTGCTAGCATTAGTATTAGCATCCACGCTAAACTAATGAAAGAGCCCTAGCGCTTTTCTTAACTTGCCATAACCCCGCAGGTTGCCAGGTGTTTATAATTTCATCAACAGAGTGTGACAAGAATATAATAAAGAGAAACATTTTAGAATTCGACGGCTAAACTAAAACTATCCCCCAAAAAAATCACCCTTCTCATCAGGAATGAGCTTTTTTTTTCTTTAGCTGTGACACAAATCACAGTGAGGGTCAGTGAATGTTTATGCGGAAGTGGATGGAGACACCTGACCAGGTCAATTCAGTTCAATTGAGGTATTTCTACAAAATTTCTTCACCACTTTAAACAACAGCTACTGTCACAAAAGAGTTTATAGAAATATAGACGGAAGATATTTATGATAAAAATACATACACCAGACAGGAGAGAAACAATAAAAAATAAAGATGTCATGAAGAGTAAACATTGACAGGGATGTTCAAATTAAATATTAATAATAAAAAAAAACATGAAGGATATTTTGTGTAATCCAGGAATGCTGTAAATTACACAAACAGAGCAACACCATGCTGCAAATGTAGTGGTTAACACGTCCGTCTCACAGCAGCAATGTCCTGGGTTCGAGTCGTAGGCTCGGGAACGTTTCTGCGTCTAGCTTTCGTGTGCTCTGCGTGCTTGCATGGGTTTCCTTCGGGTGATCCGGTTTCCTCCCACAGTCCAGAGACATTCACTTTGGGCTAATTGGCTGTTCCACACTGTACCCTGGCGTGAAGTGTGGGTGTAAATGTATTTTTTGTTGTTGTTGCCCAGCAGACTAATAGGTCAATCCTAATAGGATTAAGTGGTTGAGAAAATGAGTGAATGAATGAGTAGATTACGACCAGCACTGTTGCGTCCAAGTGAGGTGGTCCATGGTTTGAATCTGATGCCCAACAATGGCCTTTCTGTGTGGAGTTTGCATGTTTTCCTCCTGCCCGCGTGGGTTTCCTCAGGGTTTTCCTCCCACAATCCATATACAAGCATATCTCTGTTAGCTGTGATTGGTTCCAGCTTCGTCCGCGACCCTTGAACAAGTGTAGAAGCTAACAGATGGATGGGAAGACAATAGAGTGGTGCACAGATCTGCATACTCTATTTAGAGAAAGTAGCACGGCCATATAACGCATCTTGTATCATATTCTCAACAAACAGCCAGTGGATGCTGGTATGGTTTGGGTCTAAGGTCATTGAATGGTGCTGCCCACCATTCGTTCGTAGATGTAATGATGTAAACCCAATGCTACAGATTCACAGCCACTGGAACTCAACAAAGTTGAACACTGATGAGAAATTTCTAGCCAGTGAGTCAGACACCATGCTCTCCTACTGTCATCCAAACTCAAATAAGGGAATGTCATTTGAAACAATGGTGTCCCATTCCTCAATGGCTCTAGAGACTCGTGTTACCCCTGAACTGCCTAATCTTACAAGGGTCATGGGGAGGCTGGAGTCGATCGCAGCCGAAACCTGGCAAACGTGTTGTACACCCTGAACAGCTCGCCAAACCATAACAAGGCCAACACACACAACCATTCTCACTAACACTCTACCTAGGAGCAATCTGAAACAGCCATTTACCCTAATGCGCATGTCTTTGGACTGTAGGAGGAAACCGGAGAACCCAGAGGAAACCCACACAAGATCACAGGGAGGACATGCAAACTCCACACAGAAACGCCCTTGCCGAGCTCGGGAACTCGAACCCAGGAATTTCTTGCTGTTAGCCAGACGTGGGGACCATGACCCCACCGTGCTGCCCACCATTCATTCATAGAAACCTGTGTAAGCTGGCAAAGTATCGTCAGCATACACATTGTCACAGTAACAGGACATAAGCTCTCTCAGCTCACATGTAGACTTGTGGAGTTTTTTTATATCCAAACACAAATGTGTTTACTTGCACTGCCCACAAGATGGGAGTGTGACAGTTTGAAAATCAGCTTTAAACACAAACGTGTGCAGACTTTTTTAATACACAGAAATTTAGTCCAAAAGCACAAAATATTGGCTGCTCTATTCTCTCATTTTTCTTTTTAACTTGAATTTCAAAACCACTGGCAAAGATAGTATTTACGCAGCCTTACCAAATTTTTTCCAAAATGACTGATGAATGTTCAATGATCTGCAGTGCAAAATTAAAGAGGCAAAAACTTTCTAATTGCCTGACATTTTGGATAAGGGGGGGAAACAATATCAGTGTAAATTTTGGCAAAACAATCAGTTTCTTTAATTACGTTGTAATATTTCTTAACAACATAACACCACCAGGTACAAAAATACAAGAATACAAAATACACCCATAATCACACACAATATACATAGAAATAACCCATTCACTGTGGCGTAGTGGTTAGCATGTCTGCCTCACAGCAAGAAGGTCCTGTGCTCGAGTCCCAGGTTTGAGCGTTTGTGTGTGGAGTTGGCATGTTCTCCCAGTGTTTGGATGGGTTTTCTCTGGTTTTTCTGGTTTTCTCCCAAAGACGTGCACATTATGCTAATTTGCTGTTTCCAACTGCCCCTAGTTGTGTATGTGAGTGTGAATGGTTGTGTGTTTTGCAATGCAATGGTCCGGTGGGCTGTTCAGGGTGTACCCTGCCTTTGCCCAGGGTTGGCAGAGAGAGGCTCAAGCCTGCCTGCGACCCTAATAGGATTAAGTGGTTCGGCTAAAATAATAATAAAAAATAATAATTAAGTGGTTGATAAAATGTGATTTAATTTACTAAATAATTTTACAACTCAGATAGTGATGTAAAACTGATTTGGATTCGATAATTTTGTGGGCAAGATTCTTATACACTCTCACTCACTCTCACTCATCTGCCAGACTGCTTAATCATACTAGGGTCACAGGGAGGATGGAGCCTATCTCAGCTGACACTGGGCTCGCCAGACCATTGCAGCGCTACACATACACTCCCACCCACACTTATGGGCAATTTGGAACAGACAATTAGCTTAATGTGCATGTCTTTGGACTGTAGGAGGAAACCAGAGTACCTGTAGGAAACCCACAGAAGGATAGGGAGAACAGGGATAGGGAGCTTGGTACTCGAACCCAGGACCTTCTTGCTGTAAGGCGAACGTGCTAACCACTATGCCCCCCTTACCTTGCACGTATTTACAATTATGACTCATACTAGCTCTAAATTCAGTATGCAAACTGAGATAAGAATCAGTGTCAGTATCGATCTGCCCGGTACATATCTTATATGGAAGGATAAGGTCACGGCTCTTTTTAACTCAAATTTGGCCCATCCTAACTCCTGGAGCATTTCGGTGATGCTGGCTACGGTATCATGGTTATTTTTGGGAGATATAAACAGCTCTGTGAATCATTAAAGGTTTGTCCAAACTTGAAGATGATGGAAGCGCAAGCTGAGTCATCCTGCTACTGTGAACGAATAAGAAAATCCTAAATCCTGGTTAGGAGCCAGACAGTGAACCCCTTCACCACTTTGCCAATCATAAACCAATAGGTTCATTACTACATTAAACTTTACGTAAGAGTATTTGAGTATCCTCGGAGTTATGAGGAAGACAAGTCTTATCTATAAGTAGCTGAATTCTTCATTACTTTTCTATATTTACTGCTTGAAAAGTCACCCACCAAATTGCCAAAGTGTAGCTTTTTAACAAGCTCTGACTCAGTGGACAGCAAAGACAGCATATTGAGTCTTCTTCATCCCAGTTTAGTTTGCAGTTCATTTTAAACTTAGGCCGAATTTGACCACAATCCATGTTGAAGCGTATTCATGAACGGATGTACTTCTTGCTGGATAAAAAGTGAAAGTTTCCAAATGATTTTAGGTTCTGGGATAAAAGATTTGTATGACTTGATGAACAGGCAGTCAAAATTGTAATGAATTTCTATGCTCATTTCAATGCAAGGGCCTTGTAGTACCCAGTGAACTTGGTCACATGTCATCTGGGAGTTGCTCAGATCAAGGACCTTTTAGGATCTTTCACCGCGGATAGCTGTATGGCATCAATCCTGAAAAACAGCAACATAATTCCAATTAGTATATACTACAAGGGAATGGCACGATCTGATTGGTCCGCTATCAGGGGATTAAAAAGCATTATCCTAAGTGTATAATGATCGAATCAAAACAATAGACACCGACGGTTTGAAAATTCCTCTGGATTATGCGGTGTCATAATTATCACACCTTAAAATAGAAAAAGAAATTTGAAACATCTTGTTTTAATTTACTTTTCTTGTGTTTCCACCAAATATACTGTGAAACTTTAAATGAGTTCACTTCTGTTTTTCTGTAGTATGTAATTCTGAATGAGGAGGCTAAAAAAGACACTGATACACAGTGCTTAGCTCAGCTCAGAGCACACCTGACCTGCCTCTGTCATGGTTAAAATATGTAAAAACGAATGATAGAAATCTTGCTGTAGCTGTTTATGCTCCTGTGTAGTATATACCAAAATTCTGTAAAGTTGTGTGATCCGGAGCCTATCTCAGCTTGACTCAGGGTGTAGGTGGGGTACTTGCACTCACATTTATGGGCAATTTGGAACAGCTAATTAGCCTAATGTGCATGTCTTTAGACCTTGGAAGGAAACCAAAGTACCGTGTAAAAGCCCATGCAAGAACATGCAATGGGGAGAACATGTAAACCCTACACAGAATGCCCAAGCCCAAGACTCGAACCCCGGTCCTTCTTGCTATGAGGCAGACATGCTAACCACTACGCCACCGTGTTGCCCCTCAATGCACCAGTGAAGGGTAAATACTGTAAATAATATTGCTTGGTAAAACATATTCATCACTGCCGTAATTACTCAATCCAATCCTGGTGGAAACCTTTTTTTTTTGGCAGGACTGCGTAGATTTACAGCTCATAGTACCTCATCTCCAACTAAACAGGGATGAAGATGCAGGACTGTTGTAATGTTTGGAGAAGAACAGAGAGCACCGCGCTAAAACTGTGACCTTGACAGGCTTTAGGACTAAACATGGACCATGACTTTTTGTCAAAATCTTCCGTCTGTCTTCCTACACTAACTGGGTATGCAAGGCCATTGATTGATTACCACATCACTAGGCTGAATGTTACCAGGTGACTGACTCAGTGTCTGCTCAGACTGTGATGGGTTTAGGCCAGGGAGGATTCACTCTCTTTCATCTACTCCTCTTCTCCTATTCTCTGCTCCTGGGCTGTGATCTCTGTAAAACCCAGCAGATGTCTATTTGTCCACACTGCACATCAAAACCAATGCGAAATGCTTCTGATGTGGCAAAATACATAATAAGCTTTTACACATATTTAGAACACTAATGAAGATCTTCATCTCATTATCTTTAATGACCCCTGGCTCAAAGACTTGAAATTATGCTCAAAATAAACTCAATTTCAATTAAGCAAGCAAATCATGAGGATATGCAAAGTTCTCAGTGCTACTGTGGAAACGACTGCTGATATTTATCTTCGTCTCATCTCATTCGCCAAACCGCTTACTCCTATCAGGGTCGCTTGGAGGCTGGTGCCCATTTCAGCCAACACTGGCTGGGTGAAGGTGGGCTACTCCCTGAACAGATCACCAAACCATTGCAGGGCAACACACACACACACACACACACACACACACAAACAAACACACACACACAAACACACACACACACATTCACACTCACACCTAGGGGCAATTTGTAAGCTGAGATGGGCGCCAGCCTTCCCATGAACCTAATTAGGATCAAGCGGCTTAGAAAATGAATGAATGAATGAATGAATGAATTATTATTATTATAATTATAATTGTTTATTCATTTATTTATTTGTTTTTTGGTTTTCTTTCTTTCTTTCTTTCTTTCTTTCTTTCTTTCTTTCTTTTTTTTTTTAAAGAATATTCCCAGTGTGAAACAAGCTCATCTGTGGAGGATAATCATTGATTGATGTTTGCTCTCAACACTGTGAACCCTACTGTGCTTGGCTGGATAATTCACTGAGGTTTGTTTATGAAGAAAAAAACCCCTTTGCTGCAGGCCTCAGCATAACACAGTGGATAATTCCCCAAATCCATATGCAGCTGTTTGTTGTGGTTATACACACCCAGAGAAGGAGGTCTCGTTAAATAATGAAAAAAGAAGAGAAAACAAAAAGCCCAAACAAGGGATTAGAAAATAGTTTTAAAGGAATACTCCTAATACTTCACAGTGACATTACATCAGTTGCATGTGCAGCTGGCAAAGAATTTTCCATCCATGCACCCATCCATTATCTCATCCATCAGGGTCGCGGGGAAACCTGAAGCCAATCCCAGCTGACTTCGGCTGAGAGGTGGGATACACGCTGAATAGATCATTCATTTATTCATTTGCTAAATTGATTAAAGCTAATAGGGTTGCAGAGAGGCTGGAGCCTATCTTAGCTGACTCTGGGTGGAGGTGGGGGTGACCCTGAACAACTCGCCAGTCCATCGTAGAGCCAACATACCAACAACTGTTCACAATTACACCTTGGGGCAATTTAGAACTTAGAAGTCATTTAGCCTAATGTGCATCTTTGGACTGTTGGAGGAAACCAGAGTACCTAGAGGAAACCCATGCAAGAACAGGGAGAACAGGCAAACTCCACAACCTGCGACCCGAACTCAGGACTTTTTTGCTGTGAGGAGGACTATCCACTATGCCAAAAAAAAAGCATGTTGCTGAACCGTATTTAAAACGGAACAGAACAGGACAGGGGTCAGTCCATGTTCCTGTTTCTACACTGATTGCAGTGCAGTAATGCTGGATTTAGCCACACAGTGACATTTTAGAACTCCTATCCTCTTGATATTTATTCATCTGACCATAGTAATGCTTTACTCATTGGTAAATATTACTTGGTCCAGATCAGGGGCACGGTAGCAAAGTGGTTAGCTCTCTTACCTCACAACAAGAAGGCCCTGGGGTCGAGCCCTGTGGTTGGCAAGGGCATTTCATTGTACTCCGTATGCCTATTTGGATTTCCTCTGGGTGCCCAAGTTTTCTCCCACAGTCCAAAGACATTCATATTAGGCTAATTGGCTATGCTTGATGCAGAATGGCACCCTTCGAGTTATACAGTCTATAGTCTCTCTGGTGAAGAGGAAGATGCATGCAGTCCTAGCTGGAATGAGCCCACCAATAAGACTAGTTGCGCTGCTTTTTTCTACTCATTGTTGTGTCATTTTGCAGCAACAACAGCAGTGGAAAATCATATAGCTGAAAATTTGGCCAACTGTGCAGCAAATCTGTCTGTTCATGAAACACATTGGACAGTAAGTTATCCATCTGTCCATAAACAGATCATCTTCTCCTCCTTCTGCTACTACCCCCTTGTGAATTTGCAAATCCCAAGGCACAAAACTGCTGTGAGACAACATTTCTACTACAGTATCCCATTGCATAAGCTGATAGGAAGGCAGCTCTTAGAGAGAGAACATTCAACCAGTTTCTGATGTTGTTTTTTTTTTTTTTTTGGTTTTGCTCAGATTTATTTATTTATTTTGCCTTTTTGGTGACTTATATACAACATGATACTGGGTTTTATTATATGGCAATGATAGAATGTGGAATCTGTTTGGTCAGTACTCTGTATAAAACCCTTACGATCTGGAAAATGTTGCAAAACTATCAACAGTGCTTTCATTCCTATACAGTTTTGGTGAATAATTTTGTACGTGGATATGGCATAAAATCACCCAATGTGGTGTCCTAAACTCCTTCTACTTATTCCTGCAGTTTCTGAAATCCAACTGGTGTATGCGTGATCATAATATTATGTTTAATCATAAGACTTGTTTGTGTTTTGGACAGAAGGTGGTATTAAGTTTGCACTCTGTTAGCCTGTGTGCCAAAGACTGGTCCAGGTACTAGTGGCAGATGGCTTTACAAAGATCTGGCAATGGAATTTTCCAATCATTTGCATTAATAAACCCTCTGGTGGCTCATATTTCATGTTTTGAGTGCTGCCTGTAGAATCTGTCCCCATGGCATCTCCGGTCATTGGAATTATCTCATGAAATGCCTGATGCAATTGTGCCACTATGTTATACATACAATCATTGTAAATATCACAGACCTTACAAACAAGCTCATCAATCTCTATAACTAAAGAGGTCACCACTGTCCCTTTTGGAGCCATGTGACCTTGAACCTTATGTGAAAACATGACTTTTAAAGTGGTGTCCTGTAATCTGGGATTACAGGACTTGAAGCCATTGCAAGCAACTTTTACATTATGTAACAGATCTGCTTACAATCAGAGATCACACATTTCAATATCCTTCACCAGTTGGCTTCCCATATTGGAGTCTCCAAACCATGTTTTGTTGTGAAACCACATGTGCACTCAGCCATGGGAAGCACAGTACATGCTATACCATGCATAAGCAATATTAAAGTATATTAAAAAATATTAAAGAAGAATAATTTCACATTACTATTACAATACTCACCGATTGGCCAGAACACAACTTGACTGGTCTGCAGCTAGGCAGCGCCATATGCATTGACGGTTTCAGCAGTTTGCGTGACAGTCTCTAGTAATCTAGTGCCTGACCCACAGGGAAGCATATGGACTACTACGCTTGCTGTAGTCATGCCTGTGGATATAAAACAAATTTTTCTTGTTTCCCCTCACATTGCGATTTCATTGGCTGTAGCTCATTTCTTCACTGTTTTTCCCTCACAGCACATTTCACACTACAGGATTTGGAGTCAGCAATATTGATATTGTCCATGAGCATCTGTAATGCACTGGTGAGCGCTCACTGAGTGTCTTTGAACAGTTTACACACAGCGATCAAGCCCTTGGCAAGCCGTCACCAATTTGCATCCAATATGGGGCGTTTGTTGATGATCTGCGACTGGAAAACCAGGTCTAAAAGTGTGCATTAGGCATTAGTGATCTCACCTGCATCTGCCATTGAAGCCAGCATGAGGTTTTATCAGCGTGCATCTTCAGTGTGTTTGGAAATGGACAACAGAGCTCTTAAATGTGCCCGGGCATCTGCAAATTGAATTGATTCCAGTGTTTAATGGAGTTTAATCGATGAAGGGATCAAGATGAACCAAAGAATGAAAAAAAGCTGAGTGTGTGTATGTGTGCTTAGATGAGTGTGTGTGTGTTTGTGGGTGTGTGTGTTTGGTTTTTGGGTGTGGTCGGTCGTGTGATAGCCAGGTCTAAAAGGTTGTTTGGTGTAGTTGGCTG
>JAOUQZ010000019.1:2693623-2725720 GCA_028564935.1 Neosilurus hyrtlii
TCACACTCACACCTAGGGGTGATTTGGAACAGCCAATTAGCCTACTGTGCATGTTTTTGGACTGTGGGAGGAAACCATGTTTCAAAGGTAAATGAGAATAAATGGTTGGAGATAATTTGTACACATGAAATATTTATTTATCTTCACCGGCTGGGTTGTTGACCACCATGTGTTGGACAGCCTTGCTCAGCTGGCTAACACCACCATTAACTATGACACCACCACAGTCAACTTCGGTCTGCCAAACCTCCGCTCACTTACAAGCAAGGGTAATCTCATCCAGAATCTCCTCATCGACTGTAAGTTTGATTCTATCTGTTTAACTGAGACATGGCAACAGCCCAATGATTTGCCCCAGCACAACGAATCCACTCCATCTGGGTTTGTTTACATCTGTCAACCCCGTGGCTCCGGCAGGGGAGGCGGTCTCACGATGATATATCTCGTCACTATCTGCCCAAGTTTTCAGCTCCTTTGAATCCATTGTATGTGAACTGTCTAGACCTACGCCCACCATCATCGCATTTGTTTACCGCCCCCCAAAACCAAATAGTGACTTTTTAAATGACTTTGCTGCATTTCTCAACGTCTCACCTAACATAGATTTGCTGGGAGATTTCAACATACATATGGACAACATCAAGAAGATGTCAAGAACATGCAGTAGAAATGCACAAAAATTAGATCCTGCACTGTATCGATCGCACCAAATTCCGCTACTTCTCCGGCGTAATTTGTTCAAATGAAGGCAATTCTAAATCACTGTAAATCACTTCCACCCCCCCCCCCTCCCTCTTTGACTGCATCACAGAATTAAAAACCTGGTTCTTTCATAATTGACAACTCCTCCATCTCCCATTCCTCTCAGGTCAAGAGTCTGGGTGTCATCCTCGACAGCACTCTATCTTTCCAGTCTCACATCAAAAACATCACCCGGTCTGCATACTTTCACCTACGCAATATCAAATGTCTCGCCCTTCCTTCACTTCCCACACCACTGCTGTCCTTGTCCACAGTCTTGTCACCTCCTGCATGGATTACTGCAATTCAGTTCTCTAAAATCTCTCCATAAGCTTCCATTGGTCCAGAATTCAGCTGCCCGTATTATCACCAAAACTCCCTCCACCCACCACATCACTTCTGTCCTCCAGCAGCTTCACAGGCTCCTGGTTCCACATGCAGTTTAAAATCCTTCTGCCAACTTTTAAAGCCGTTCATAACCTTGCCCCCTCCATATCTCTCTGAACTTCTTCATGTTCTCACTTCCTCTCGCTCCCTAAGATCCTCCTCCTCTATTCACCTGTCTGTCCCCTCTTCCCGTCTCAGGAACTCACTACCACCTGACCTCAGGAATACCACATCTTTCCTTCACTTTAAATCTGGACTCAAAACCCACCTATTTCAAATTGCTTATTCCACTTGATTTAAAATAGCCTGAATGATTTAATCTACTTTTCATTTGATCTATTTTTGTATATTTTTTGCTTTTGTTCTTTTTTAATCTGTACGTTGACCTTGAGTGCCAAGAAAGGCACCTTTAAATAAAATGTATTATTATTATCATTATTATTATTATTATTAAAATGTGAGAGGTTTTTTGGGGTCACCATTATTAGGGACACCCTGTATTAAAAAATCTAAACTTTTAGACTTTTTTAAGATTTCCAACATTTGACTCAAGTTATTTCTGATAATATCATTTACAATTGAATTTTTTGTGTTAAATTAGAAAATAATGCAAAATAAAAGCATTTTCATTAGTCGTCTCAAGACATTTGGATGCCACTGTAGCTAAAGAGAAATCAGTACAGAACCAAACTGGACTCTACTCCATCTGTTCATTTTCGAGGTCTCCAGACTGCACACCAACATTTACACAACCAAATGTTCCTGACAGTATGATAGTGGCTGAATACACACTCAATTTCCCACCTCTCTCAGCATGCCACTTTGACATACTCCAGCCTTACTGACACCAACAGAAAGTCGCAGATGGCTTGAAAATGGCTCAAATTGCCCAAAAATCAGGCCAGTTCATTAATGTATCCCAGCTGGCTCACAGAGTGCTGAGGTTAGGAGTATAAGATTAAGAGATCTAACTGAAATTACTCAGTTAGCCAGGAATAGCAATTATAAAATGGACTGCACTATTGTTAGCTAATGCACATTTCAGTTAGTCATGTTAGCTCTTCTCAAAAATCCCCCAAATCCCTTGCCCTATACCTCCTTTTCATTAACTAATTATTAGCTACAGACACTCCTTGTGTATCCCATCATCTATTATATTTGGACACTTCTCAGAAAAAGAAACCCCGGAATTCATGTCACCTTAAGCTGGCTTTACACTGTACAAATTTCAGCCTGATGTTGACGTCGCAGATAAAAATCGCCCATTATCAAAGAATTCTTTGGTCATGATGTGAGATCAGCCGTGCCATAAGCTCATCAGTAATGAGGAGCTACTGACACCAATGACAGCTGATGTTCTGGCAGTATAATTTTTTTTAAATCAAAATCTTAGACCGCTACTGCTAATATAACCCTCATCTATAATCCACCAATAGAAAGACGTCACAGAATTATGCAAAAGTTACAGGACAGCTACAAATATGATAGCACCATTGGAGAAACATATGTACAAAGCTAACGGACTACATTTTTTCCCCCATTGTAGCCCCGGATTGATGCCGTTAGCAAAATTTGATTTAATCTCAAGTCAAGTTTGACAAATTCTGTGTCTCAATTCACGTACTTGCATACTTATACTTGCTTTATTGAGTGTTTAGGTGTGTTAATATTGTTGTCTATAAACATGCAGCTGACTATTAATGACCTGGATGACATACTCAAAACAGTCAAAATTTTGAGCAAAACTAAAGAAAACTAAAGAAAAATGGACTTACCAGTCAGTTTGAAGACTGCCCAGACGTGCAAAGACATTGTGCACTGTATTGAGAGACAAGCTTAGGCTAGTGGCTAGCATCAATTTCTAATGAATTTTTTATTCTATTCATTGAAATTGTTATTGTGTTGGGAGTGAAAAAATTTTGATGGTGTTATGTTCATAATTGTGACGATTTCACCACTGCAAAGTCATAAAAATATGCTTCACTAACCAAGCAGACAAATGCATGAGCACTAGAAACCACCAGATTGGAAGTGGACAGAGGAGAGAGAACCTCAGTAAAAACCATGGAAGTTCTCTTATCCTTGCGTATAGGCAGTCTTAAAAAGAAGTGAACAACAAGCTGACAAACAAAATGTAGGGGGTCATGCGTTTAAATGGAACAACTGTCATTTACAGAAAGTGAAATGATGGCATTTACATGTATCGCAGGCACCCTTATCCAGAGCAGCTTACATTTTTATTTCATTTATACAACTGAACAGTTGAAGGCCTTACTCAAGGGCCCAACAGTGGCAGCTTGGTAGTAATGGGGCTTGAACCCCTAATGTTTTGGTAAGTACTAGACTTTAAGACACTACCATGTCAACATTCGCACACTACACAAGTAAATATATAGTGTGCATAGTGTACGTGAATTGAGATACAGCGAAGGAGAACGCATGGTATAAAATGGTCTTTTATTAAATTTGTCCAATATTTTATTAGGATCACTTCATACAGTGTGACAAAAAAATCTTAAATATGACTGAATTCGCATTGTGTAAAAACCAGCTTTACAGGATGTAAAGTAAATTTTAGGGCCATGAAATGGGTTTCCCAAGACCATCACATAGAAGAAGTGGGGGAGAACTGAGGGAAGGCTTAAAGCAACGTCCACATCAATCACTTCACCGCTGAATGACACCCATATCACCTCGCAAGGTAGGCAAATCACTTTGCAACTGAAGTGTTGTCAGCTATTGTTGCCTAGGTAGCCCTCTCGTATGTTTCCAACTTAAAAGTTTAAAAAGTTTCAGAATAAAACTGTGAGCAGCATCAAGTTAGTTCCCTACATTCGATCCGAGAGAGCCTTTATTATCATAATCATATATTATTTTAGTTTATTTTGGCTCCAATTATCATCAAGAGCTTATAATTATCATCATTATTATTATCATGCAGCAAGTATTGACTAGAGACTCTTGTACATCATGAACTGGGAAGAGGTAAACACATACTTTGCCTCTCATCGCTCATTTTTCTGGAGTTCACCGACTTTGCATGGTCGCTTGACGCTCATTGCTTCTTGTGTGTGTATGCCCCTTTAGGCTTGTAAATATGCTTTTGTTTACAGGCAGTATGCAGGGCTCTAAACATTACACACTCCTCTTATAAAGTCCCTGACTTTGTTTGCACATATGCTTTGAAGGGGCCAAAAAGTCAGACGTCAACGTCTAGAACTTAATAAAATAACCAGCTGCCGCTCTCTGGTTTCCCCCCAAGTGGAAAACTTTGCTGACTCACAGGCTTATATCCCAATGCCTGGCATAAGACATCACATGATATATGACAGGCTTAAATATTTTCCACAAAAATAGATTTTAGTGCATTCAGCATTTGCGCCCTACTGAAGCACTGCAGCAATGTCGGATAATCGCTGACACTTCACTAGTGCAGTCCCATTTCCCATACTGCAGCAAGGTGACCCGTGGAAATGAAATTCCGCTAATGGTTTCTGCTAATAAAATGTCTAGGAGCTCAAATACGGCTTATTAAATCCTGATGGAGGCCCAGAAGATGAACTGGTCTACACTGTAACAGAGTTGAGGAATAGACTACCTTATGGGAAACGTGTCCAAAGATAGGCTAGAAGGATTCTCTGGCATCTTCTCTAGTGATTATCGATGATGTACAAGTCAGCAGAGTATACAGTCTTCACACAAGATACTTAACAAGGACTCCCAATCACATCTGGACAGGTTTAATGGACATACTTATTAATGGCTAAAACCTGAGTTATTCAAAGGACGTCATTAAAAAGACCACAACAATAAACATCATTATATAAATTATGGACCACTGACATTTGGAGTATTTGCATGACTATGGCTACATAATATATTAACAAGATGTATGCACATCCATATATTACTACTGTAGTGGGATTTCTTCTTATGTCGCAATTGCATTTTCGAAAAAAATGTTCGAAAAAACAGCCTGACATTAGACATAAGAGTTAGTTTTTTTTTTTAATAAGCGCAATACTCTTTGAGAGAGAGAGAGCCGTGGTGAAATAGATATGTGACATATAAAACACCGAACAGTCAGCCTCCATACTTTTAAACTGCCACCAAGGAGAGATTTCACTTTGCTTACTCTGACACGAAATGCTGTCCTTGGCACATGTCCCCTCTCGTCTCGGTCTTCAGCCCTGAACCCATCTGCCACACTCATGGCTCAGGGTCTCGAAGAGCGAAGTGTCAGAATACATAATAACTGACTCTCAGATATCAGAGGCACCATGACCAGTTCCTGTTCTCTTTAATGAGAGCTGGTGGGATGTAGTGGTTCACAGGTTGGGGAGGGTGGGGGGTGTTGGGGGGGGGGGTGTCTGCTAGGACCCACGCTCTCAGGGTCTCTGGGTCACAATAGATCCTCGTAGTCCAAGAGCTTCGAGTGCTGCCGTGTCTTCCACAATCGGTAGAGGCGGAAATCAAAATACATTTCAATCATTTCCTTTCCTGTGACAGAGAGAGCAAGACAGAGGACTGAGCCATATGGTGTAATGCTTTGATTGATAAATATGACAACACTCTTACTCAGTCTGCAGAAAAAGAAGATGAGGAAAAACAGATGGGAAAAGAAATGACTTAAACAAACACTGTGTAAAATGAATTCAGCCTTGTGGCATTCTTAAACCGGAGAGTATTTGTACTAGTGTTAGATTACGTCATGTCATATCATTTTCTGAACTGCTATATCCTGAACTACACATTCAGTAGTAGAACTACATATCTGAACTGCAGGGAGGCTGAAGCCCATCCTGGCCAACTTGGGGTGAAGGCAGGGTACAACATAAACAGCTCGCCAAATCATTGCAGGGCCAACACACACTCACATACAACCCTTTACACTCACACCTAGGAGCAATTTTGGAGCAGACAATTAGCCTATGTGCATGTTTTTGAACAGTGGGAGGAAACCAGAATACCCAAAGGAAACCCATGAAAGTACGAGGGAGAACATGTAAACTTCACTCGGCAGACCGTTTTTTTGTAAAATTATTTTAGAAAGACAGGAGTGTTTTGTTTTTACCTCTTTTACATGTTTCAACTACTTCCTGTAGTCCTCGTCAATGACGATGAGTTGTGAGGCGGACGTGCTAACCACAACACCACCATGCCGCCCTAAGCATCCTTAAAAGCTAGATATTATACCCATTTTCACACCTTTGGGACACCAGTGGAGCAACATAGTGGGATTCCTAATCCAAAAACCTCCACAGTTCTTCAGAAAGCTGCACCTCCCCCTGAAGTGCTGATTTTGCATGGTGGAAGGCAGACCGGGATGGGTGGAGATTGTGCATGGGGACGGAGTGGGGAAAGGCCAGCTAATCAGAAGGCCTAGCACGCCATGACGCCATGACACTGTCTGTACAATGTATTAGCCTAATGGAACCACCACAATCCCAAATTTACAAATATGTTGTGAATGCCTTACATAGTGCTACTGACGGTCTTTATTTGATTAAGATGATATCTGATTTCTTAATTTTTTTTATTCATGTTGTAAACAATCATCACTTTTTAATCATGATATTTTAACAATATTTTGTTACATTGCTCAACCCTAACCTATGAAATATGCATGAAATAATAAGTAATTTGCCATTTATGGACACTTAAAAGGTGCACAGGTGTGTGTGTGTGTGAGTGTGTGTGTGTGTGTGTGTGGTCCTCACCTTGTGCAGATAGCTCCAGCGGCGACTCAAAGGTCACTGAATAAGGCCTCATCAGGTTCTTCAGCTTCTGGAACAGCTGTTGGCAGACGATAAGCAGAGACACCAATTAATCCTGCCTCGCTCTTAACCAGTCCTCCTCACCTCTCTCTCTCTCTCTCCTCTCGAAATTGTATACAGAATGCCTAATTCTGCCAGAATAACTACGTGTTCCTTTCAGCCACAAGCATCCTGTACACTCGACTAAAATGACTGTTTGGAATGGCAAGCTGATTAAACCTTCAAATGCCATAATCAGCACGCTCTTACTCGGGCATGGATATGTGTGACTTAGAGCCTGTACCCAATCTGGGAGTGTCAGTCCAGCTCAGGATTTCCTAAAGTGTTTAGTGCAATCTTTCTGCATAACCTGTCACTGTCACTTAAATCCTGTGTCCTCATTTTAAAGCAGAAGTCCCAATTTGTCTCAATTCACCTACTTATATTACTATACTTACATAAATACATGCTACGTACATATTTATTTACATGCTTAATGCATAAATATTGACAGGCTAGCTGTGTCTCATATTGAGTACTGCAAACTGACCACTTAATCCTCCTAGGGTCATGGGGAGGCTGGTGTCTATTGCAACCCACCCTGGGCAAAGGCCAGACCATCGCAGGGCCAACACACACAACCACTTACACTCACACTCACACCTAGGGGCAATTTGGAAAAGCCAATAAGCCTAATGTGCATGTCCTTGTACTATGGGAGGAAACTGGAGTAAATGGGGGAAACCCACACAACCACGGGAGAACATGCACACCCAGGACCTCCTTGCTGTGAGGCAAACGTGCTAACCACCAAATATGGACTTTGTTTCATTTATTACTGTTTTCTGTGCTTTAAAGAATTTTTGAATGTAGGAACGTTTAATTTAACTGTTTATATATTAATACAAGGTATTTTTGCTCTACAGCATTTCTATTTGTGTGCCTAAACTTTATCACAGTTCTGTATCGGCCAAAATTTGTACCCCCTGCAAATCGTAGTGGATTCTATGTTTTAAGGAGCTGTCTGCATCCGCCGCTGCAGACACTTCTTGTTAAAACTCCAGCAGTGCCAGTTCTTTATGGATTTACTTTATATTTATGTTGAATGGTCCCTATGGCACGCCCTACCAGCCAGTCGAAACTGGATCACCTTGACCTATTTTTCAAGGTCATAGAGGTCAATTCAGCAAAAATGCATGTTAACACTCTAGAGGCTGCAGTTGACCACACAGGGGATACACCTAGTGTTCTGTGACAAGAACGCATTTCTAGTTTCTATCCATTGTTTTACTGAACACAGCTTTAGAAATGTTTGGTGGTGTATGATGAACTTCAGAACAGCACGTACGTAGATGCTATATGTGTGTATTTATATATATATATCCTAATGCTAAACAGATCAAAAGCTGCAACAACATCTAACAAGCATTTAACAAGGATGGTCAACACTTCCTTTTTAAGAAACAGGCCACACTCACACATGCGTCAGTCACACTCAGTTCACAGGAACAGCCAGCCCTCTTGTGCAGTGACTTCCAGAAAAGTTAATTGGTGCGATCAGCACCACAGCCATTTCCAAATAAACGTAGCCTTTGGATACGGGACAAGTGCTTCAGTGCCCCACTCACTCACTCACTCACTCTCTTTTGCCAAGCTGCTTAATCCTATTAGTGTCCCAGGGAGACTGGAGCCTGGGCGAAGGCAGGGTACACCCTGAACAGCTGCCAGACCATCGCAGGGCCAACACATGCCCTGGAACCTGGAAACTGGAGTACCCAGAGGGAACTCACACAAGCATGGGAAGAACATGCAAACTCCACACAGAAACACCCATGCCGCCCAAAACTCATACAAGAAATATTAAACATATGCATAACGCCAAAGTACTGAGAGTCTTTTAACGCACATGGGCTCATTTTAGAAAAGTGGACAACACTTTATCTAGGTGGGCTTTCATGAAGACACAGGAGAACACTTCAGCTTCTTGATTACGTAACCAACAAGGGACGGGCTGTCTGAAAGGCACAGCCAGGCAGCTGGCAAAGACAAAAATGAGACAAAGTGACAGACAGATGGAGAGAAAGAAAGAAAAAAAGGAGAAGTGACATTGAGGAGAGACGAACATGGCCATTTATTGCAACACCATACCTTAGGGGCTATGAGTCACGACTTGAGGTGAGATAATGGATTATAGCAGGAAGGCAGTCGGTGTACGATGAACTGTCATTATGTTCATCTTTATTAAACCCGAGGACAGTGAAATCAGCAATTACACAAGTTCATACAGGCACTGTCTATCACCTTTAAGAATTTAGATGGATATTTTGTCACTGCTGTGTATTTTCTGCATTTCTGCAAGGAAGATTAACCAAGATATAAGTAATGTGATATGCACTAGCTATAGAAGTATACATAAACCTTGTGCGTGCATAGTATAACAAGAACAAACACAGCTGATCTGCGCTCCAGAGGTACATCTGTGACACATTCGAATCTGGCTACATAGCTGGTGAAGCCAATAATTCCGTGTCTGGTTGGAAAATCAAAAATACTGCTCCACCGTACGATTCTGTTCAGTAATAACGGAGGAGGAGGACTTTGAAATTTCATCACTCTGACATCATAATTCTATATCCGGGTTGAAAATTGAAAAACCTGCCCAAGCAAAATTGTTGGTATTGTCACATACTAATTTTGCCATATTTTATTCAATTTTGTCTACGCACTATGGAGCAGTTGGACTCTGGAATTTTTTTAGTTACGACATCAAACTCAGTTTCCAATTCAAAGATTAAAATTCTTCATAGAATCAAAATTCAAAGACCTTGCTGTGAGGCGGACGTGCTAACCACTACCAGTTTGGAGGTTTAATCACAGCAAATTCCCACCTGTTGGTGAACGACCTAATGATTATGAATAGTTGAAACTGGAGCACGCTTACAAAATAGCTGAGCACCTGGCTTTGGTAGGGTGCTCAAAATAAGCTACCAAACACCTTTAATGAAGGGGAAGAACCCCACAATTAATATCCAGAGTTCAGGGTCATTATTCCCTGTTGGACGGCCATCAGACTTGGCTATAATCCCGGCTATTGATTGGCTAGCTAGATAAAATGAACGCGATGATTATTACCCAATATTTTTTCCATTAAATAGCATCCAATCTCTTTAGTTCAATCATATTATAGTTTTATAGCTATTTACTAGCAGTTAATGCATCTTTTCTGCATCAATAAACCACCATAAACCACATGAATCAGTTTCTGAGCTTGTTGTGTTAGATCCAACGATTGAACATGCTTCATCATGCTTACCTTTTCCCCATTAGGATTCCCAAGAACATAGCAGCCCATGACATGGATCAGGTTCGGCTCTGGGTTAATTTTACTCATGAATCTGCTAAGCCTTTTCCAAAACCTACACAGAGACACACAGACAGCGTAAGGGAAAGGAACTGCCATCGCATAATGAAGTGAACAAGAAGTGATTTCACTCACTGGCTCATGTCCTCCTCTTTCTCCACCTTGGCAAACGTGGCCACTTTATTCTTCAGCAGGTACAGATGCCCAGGTCCTCCCTGATTTATTAGAGATTATTTTATGAGAGAATTCAGCTTCATAGGCACACAAATGTACTCACTCGCTCCCACTCATTTGCCGAACCGCTTACTCCTACTAGGGTCGAGGGGAGGCTGGAGCATATCTCAGCTGACACTGGGCGAAAGCAAGGTACATCCTGAGCAATTTGCCAGTCCATCGCAGGGCAAACACACACAACCATTCAATAGGGTCAATTTGGAACAGTCAGTTAGCCTAAAATGCATGTCTTTGGACTGTGGGAGGAAACCGAAGTACTCGGATGAAACCTGCGCAAGCACACAAAGAATATGCAGACTCCCTCGCCAAGCCCACGATCCTTTCTTTTTTTTAAACTACCCCACCGTGCTGCGCACATATGCATAGGAATCTAACACACACACACACACACACACCAAAGTGTGTAAGTAGTACCATGTGATGCATCAATACTGCATGTCCTAAACAGCCATATTTGTTGTTAATTCACCTGACAGAAGATGAGCAAACGCCAGATCTTGCATCCTCTCCTATAGGAAGTGAGTCTTTTCTCAATCTCCTCTACAGGACACAGACCACAAGAGGGATTAGCACTAGCATATACACTTCTCATTACATTAATATCATCATCATTTAGCTTAACGTTTCTACCACCATAAACCAACAAAATCTCAGAACAAGCTTTCAAGTTTAAACATTATTATTATAATGCAGTCCAATTTCTTCATTCCAGGCATCATGCAAACCACTGCTGATGAATATAATGCAGCTCCAATTCAAACATAAAAGAAAAAAAAACAGCCAGAGAAAAAAACAGCACAAGGGATAATAATAATTATAAAAAAAATTAAGTTTGACACAGCACACGTATACAAACATCAACCACACATGACTACCTACCCAAAATATCATCGAATGTAGCATGCTCATGATCCTAGATGTAAAGATATTAATGTTGAGGGATTAATAAATGCACAACAACAAACTATCAACAATGTTTTTTGTAATACTGCTCTATGTGTGGTGCGACTTATTTTCAGCTAGAAGTTCACATGTGTTTGAAAAGGTCATGCTATACAGAATACCAGAGGTATGAACAAGTGTTTGCTTCATAAAAATATTAAAAGATACAGTTTCTAAACACATGAAACATGGTAAAATAGTTGCTGAAAATGTGTGAAAAGATTGTGACCTACGATGTAGACAACTGTGGAGTTGTATGTTAAATAGCATTTAATCATTTCTGGTTTTAGGCAGGTCATAAATCGCGGCTCATTGAAGCACAATGGAGCCATACTCGGAATATAGCGCAATCCTCCCACACAATCCCTCACTCCCACCCACCCGCCATGAACTAGCCATGCAGCAGAGGGCACTGCCATTTAACAAAACTTGAAATATTTAAAAAAGAAAATATAAAAAAAGTAAAGCACGTATCAGGAATTGTCCACAGATTAGGGGCAGCCGTAGCCTAATGGTTAGAGAAGCGGGTTTGGGACCTAAAGGTTGCTGGTTTGATTTCCGAAAAAGCAGGAAAAATGTGTGGCGGTGGGGGAGTGAGCTGCATCTTCCCTTCCTCCACCTTCATGGCTGGAGTGCCCTTGAGCAAGGCACCAAAGCCTCAACTGCTCTCCCAGCACAACAATGTGTGTGACAGCCCACTGCTCTGAGCGTGTGCGCTCACTTTGGGTTATTTGGGTTAAATGCAGAGGCAATAATTTCCCTTGCGGGATTAATACAATATCTCAAAAACACCCTGAGGAGAACATACAAACTCCACACAGAAACATTTGAGCCCGGGAATCGAACCCAGGACCTTCTCGCTGTGAGGCAGACGTGCTAACGATTACGCCAGTGTGCCGCACTGGACATAATTAAAAAATGTAAATTGGAATCAGCTATGAAAAAGTATAAAGTGATGTGAGCTCATCTAACTTTTTTTTCCGCAGTGCTGTGTAGCTTGAGTTCAAGTCCACACCTCTGAAAGATGCTACCTTGCTACAACTGTGCGCTATCATAATGGCATTCCTTGTTCATGATCATGTAAAGCTTTTTGCAGTGTGGACTTACATAGAGTATAGGGATAATGGAGGGGTCGTCTCTGCGAATAATGTTGGGCACATACTCCGCCTTAGGAACTTTTGAGGATATCAACTAGACAAAAGAAATAAAGAATTAAATTACCTTGGCTGTTATTGTTTTGGGAAACAGACAGCCTAATGTGCATGTCTTTGGACTGTCGGAGGAAACCAGAGAACCCAGAGTAAACCCATGCAAGCACGGGGAAACCATGCAAACACGCAGAAACACCTTTGCCAAGGCCAGGACTCAAACTCAGGACATTCTTTTTGTAAGGCTGACATGCTAACCACAACGCCACCGTGCCACGTGTACCAAACCGTCAGATGGTGGAGTTAGATTTAGAGCGCTTATTCAGCTGTTTAAGACAAGCAGGCTGGGCGAGACGTTTTCACACTGCTGCGCCCACCCTAGACAAGCAGTAAACATATCCGCAGACTAAACTGCATTTTAAATCATTTTTAAGTTCATTCAAGTGCATGATGTAGGATCTGAATTGCACTTGAGCCTGGTATTAAAATATGATATATATGCAAATTAAAAAAAACATAAATAAACAAAAACAATGCTGTAGTACTGACAGCTCTTGTTTGATTTGTGATCAATAAACAGTTCATAAAGGGAAACGATATTGTGGTGAGTCCTTCCTATTGTTGAACAGCAGACCCAAAGTGTTAGCATTGATCAAAAATTTGGCTCGTACATTAAAAAAAGATATAAAAATAAAATAAAGATAGTAGGATAATCCTGTTGTTCCACTTGTATGTTGCACAGTGGTGCTGGAGGCAAGATGTACACAGGCGAGATGACAAAATCATTATAGCACATGTCTAATACAGTGAGCCATAAATCACTCCATACTAATGCAATCATAACATATGGCCTCAGCTTCTAAGCTTCTTGATTGATTTTGAGGAAAGTTGGCAAAGCTCACCATGACTTTAGGAGGAATGAAGTCATCGCTTTCACATGCCAGTCTCTCCATCTCTTTCTCCTCCTCCCAGCCCGTATCATTGCATCCTCCCTCATCTTGTGCAGCAGACGGCACCTGGAGATCTCCACCTAGAGCACGACACGACACAGCACAGCACAACGCACCAGACTTGGGTCAGTCCTGGACACAGAGGTGGCAGCTGCAGCAAAAGTACTGCCTAGACTGCATGACAGAGATGATAAACACCAGCACAACAACAGAAAGAGATCAAGATGAAAAACAGAATCTGGAACGTTCTTTCGAAAAGCACATAAAATACCTGGCAGCATAGAAAGGAGAGAAGAAAGAGAAACTGACACTGAGATAATAAGACCAATTGACAATTAGACAGCTCCCTCTTTCCATAGATACAAGTTCCCTCATATAATGTAGGCGGCACAAAGGGACAAAACGATAACAAACTACACATATAGGATGGCACATGCTGACACAGATATCTGCAGACCACACACACACACACACACACACACACACACATCGGAGCCCTAGACACTCCAGCTGAGACAGATACTCACAGAGAGTGAGGAACACAAATTTGGAGACAGAACCCCACTCAGAAGAAGACAAACAGACAAGGTCAGAGTCAGCAGAAGAAGAAGTACAGCACTGTGTGTGTGTGTGTGTGTGTGTGTGTGTGTGTGTGTGTGTGTGTGTGTGTGCTTGCTACCTATTGGGGAACAGAATACATTTTAAGCCAACAGAGTGAGGACATTTTTGTGAAGTGAGGACATTTTGGCTGGTCCTCACTTCTTTAAAGGGTTGTTTTTGGTGTTTAGACTTGGTTTTAGGGTTCAGGTTAGAATTAGGTTTAGGTTAAGCTTAAGGTAAAGGTTGGTGTTAGGCATTTAGTCGTGATAGTTAAGATTAGGGTAAGGAGCTTGGGCATGTATCATGTCAATGATTGTCCCCACGAAGACAGAAGTACAGGATTGTGTGTGCGCATGTGTGCTTAATAAGTGGCCTGTTATTGCAGCTACGAATGGGTGTCCTTTTACAATCATTAAGCTCTCAGTTGACATTTGTAGACCAATTGTCTAAGCTTTCACATTATCATCAGTAGATCATGAGTAGAGCTGTGCGTGTGACCTTACCTACCCACTCGAACTCTACCAGTTTGTACTCACCTAAATGATTTCTTAGAAACGTAATACAATTTCTACCGAACAGCTCATGGATATATTAACTTGTGTATATAAACAATAAACGATCAGTGCACAATTTTAAAATAACTCTTACCAGTTCACTGGTTGTCTTTCCTTGGAATACCTAGGTAGGTGTTTACCACCGCATACCAGGAATAGCCCGAGTCGTAAAGCCACAACAACGTGGATCTTGTCAAAGTAACTCAGATGCGTAAGACTGGCAACACATCAACTTCAAGAACTGACTGTTCACTTTTTTCATAATAAATCACACTCCTTGGCAAGTGCCACTGCAACCAGACAATCAGTGTTATTCTCTTCACCTCATAGCGGTCATAAAGTTTTGAATGTTATGGCGGATCTCCAAAGCAGCAGGTCTTGCGGGGTGTTTCTGGTATGCAGTTGTAAGTACTTACCAGGCTGTTCCAGGAAAGGATAATCAGTAAACTGGGAAGAGTAGCATGGGTGCTCAAGGCTGACTGATGTGCATAGGAAGCCTAGCCACAGACCAGATCGGTGGTGCTAATATAATGGTTGACTGGTGTAAAAATAAATGGCAGTCTATGGCAAGATAATTATTTGAAAATTCTTTGATGCTGCTTGAATTGTGCCATGATTTACACATACTGCATGATGGCCAATTAGAAATTAATTTTGTAAGTAATTTTGTTGTAATACAATTATCTGAAAATATATAATTAGAAAGACTACAAATCCCAAATGATGCTTAAGTGATATCATGACTTTCATTCCATAGAATGTTTAAAGCTAATGTAAAACCTGCAAGATTGTGCAAGAATCTGAATTTTTTATTTTTTTAAACCATAAAAAAAATTTTGGCCTTGCATTTTCTCCAATGTTTTAGGTTGCACAGATTCTCAGCCCTCATGCACATGTCTACTCATCAGTCTGAATCCCAATGATGCAACACGAGTCCAAGAGGGCATAATTGGCTTTGCTGTTTAGGTATAAGACGTAGTATCTCTCTTTCAGAGCTAGCCAATTACCGAATTGTAGTTCATAATAGGGCAGAATGGAAAGACAGGATTGACTGACTTCCCACCCCCGGCCATATTAATCTATCCTGGACACTTGGTAATGTAGCTCAGCAAGGGCATTTCTGTGTGGAGTTTGCAGGTTCTTCCTGTGCTTGTGTGGGTTTCCTCAGGGTACTCTGGTTTCCTCCTACAGTCCAAAGACATGCACAATGCTGTTTCAAATTGACCTTAGGTGAATGTGAGTGCGTTGGCACTATGATGGGCTAGTGATCTATCCAGGGTGTACCCCACCTTCACCCAGAGTCGGCTGAGATAGGCTCCAGCCTCCTTGTGACCCTACTTTCAGTAAATGAATGAATGCAAATAATTTGCATTAAAATATATTGTGGTCCATACTGTGTGAGCATTTCCTATATTCAGCTAAACACATGATGACTCTGTGTGTGGCTGTGTGTGTGTTAGACTGTATGCATCTTAATGTATCTGTATATATGTGTAATCAGGGCAGTGTGCAGGAATGGGTTAATGGGTTGACTCACTGTCTTTTGAGTCGGGTAGCGAGTCTTGCTTGACGGGGGTCGGGTCGCTCCAGGAGCGGTTGAAGCTCTTCGCCCTGCGCTCTGCAAAGGCTAGTGGAGTTGAAGAGATGATCACACACAACACACACTCTCTCTCCCTCAATCACACATTGCTCTCCCATCGCGCCTGCTTAATATGGTGTCATACATGATGTAGAGATGCCTGGACCACGACCACATGCTTCACAGCTTCACATACAGTATACACACACACACACACACACACACACTTTTCTCACCTTCTGTCCATCATTGCTTTAGATTAATGCTGCAATTTCCTGCTGTTGCTTCCTACCCCACTCAATCAAACCCCCAACACACAGTGTGAGTAGAGTCCAAGATCCAGTTCAGGGTTATGATCTTAATAATCACCATGGAGTGTAGGACCACCCGGAATCTCCCCCACACCCATACCGCTAGTGCTTGTATCTACTCATGCACAATGAATCACATCCGCACTACAATCCATATGCACGTAGTGTTCATGCAAACACAATAGCATGCCGGTACAAACCAAAACACAAATCACAGACACAAAAGAACACTGCACAAATGAAGTCAACCATGCTCTCAATACGACACTCAGACACATGCACACGTAGTGACTCACTCTGAGCTTTCATTCTTCTGCTGCCCACCATTCGAAGGTGCTTCCGGAAATTTCTGTACGCATATTTATTTAAAGGAAACAGAAGAAGAGGAAAAGGGAAAGAAGCCGATCGTTGGATCAAAACAGCAAACAGATGAACAGAAATGAGATTCTGAGAGGATAGTCTGCTGTCTGAACATACTAAGGAACAGATGCTGCTCGTATTGTTCATTTTTCAAATCCTGCCTCTAATTAACCATTTTAGTAATTTCCCTCCTCATAGACGAACACAAACCTCAACTCTACAGCATACGTCCATATGCCTTATTTCTGAAGCTGAGAGCAATGAACACAGTATGTGACCAGTGTTGTTGTAATGCATGGGCCCCTCTTGAAGGACTCTTTGGGCCCAAGTCTGCCCAGAGTTCAAAACAACAAAGAAGTTTGAAATCTAGATAAAGATGATATTCTTGTTCTAGATCACTTTGATTACTAGGGTGGCATCTATGCCAATACTGGTATGAGGCATCAGTCCAATATCATTCTCTTTTACTGATACTCAGAGTAAGGGCAGCATGGTGGTGTAGTGATTAGCATGTCTGCCTCACAGAAAGAAGGTCCTGGGTTCGATTCCCTGGCTTGGGCGTTTCTATGTGGAATTTGAATATTCTCCCTGTCTTTGAGCAGGTTTTCTTTCACAGTCCAAAGGTACATCAGGCTGACTGGCTGTTCCAAACTGACCCTAAGTGTGAGCGTAAACGGTTGTGTGTGTTGCCCTCGGAAAGGTCTGGCAAGCTGTTCAGGCTGTACCCTACCTTTGCCCAGTGTCGGCTAAGATAGGCACCAGCCTCCCTGCAACCCTAGTATGATTAAACGGTTTAGCAAACTAGTGAGTGAGTAAGTGACACTCAGAATAAATTCTCAGATGCCAACATCCGATACATGCTGATGTAAGCCGAGTGTACACTGTGAACATATGGACAAATGATGAATGAAGAACAAATCACAGCGATCTGGCAATCACAGCATAGCAGACTGCCAACTGTGTTTTATGAAACAAGAAGCTCCTACAGTGTCTTTCTGCAATGCAAATAACCCGATGAAATATCTTCAACACAGAACTTACAAAAAGCAAATGCTGTCTGCGTGAGAAAAGACAATGCTAGGTGAGTGAGCATAACAACCCTAAGCCTGTATACTGCTGCTGGACAATCAAAAAGAAATAGTCCTTGAGAACAAAGGGCTGTGATGCAATGACAACTAAACATGTTACACTTTGCAGTGGTGGAATAAAAAACCTACTTGTTTCCAACACAGCCCTTCTCGATACAAGGTACCTAATGTAGCTAGCTAATGCACTTCCTTTAAAAGCAACACCGCTGACATTAAAAGAACTAGCCTTGCCACTTAACTGCAAGAACACTCATATGGTACAGGGGCTTTTCATGGCCACTGTTTAAAGCAGGGAAATATAAACCAACATGTAAAATGTTCTGTGTTCAGATCCTGAGTGATAAGAAGTATATTTTGAGTTCAGTACTGGGATGCATGGCGACGCTGTGGATATCACATCCGGGGAGGCACGGTGGCATAGTGGTTAGCATGTCTATCTCACAGCAAGAAGGTCCTGGGTTCCCATACTGAGCTTGGCGAGGATGTTTCTGTGTGGAGGTTGTATGTTCTTCCCGTGCTTGTATGGGTTTACTCTGGGTACTCTGGTTTCCTCCCACAGTCTAAAGACATGCACATCAGGCTAATTGGTTGCTTCAGATAGCCCCTAGGTGTATGTGTGAGTGAAAATGGTTTTGTGTGTGTGTTGGCCCCGTGATGGACTGGCGAACTGTTCAGGGTGTACCCTGTCTTCGTCCAGAATCGGCTAAGATAACCCCAGTTTCTGCCTGGTAAGTCTGTTGAGCTTTTACACCCGAGACTAGTGGCTCAGTATCTGTAGCGTGAAGCGACTAGGAGTTCAACTCCTCCTGGATGGGACGCTAGTCCATCGCAGGTTACCTTCCCAGTATTTTTTCTGGTACCCATTTAAACTGCTGGGTGGACAGAGGCACACTTGTGGTTAAGACCTTGCCCAGGGGTGGGGGTCCAACGGGGATTCAAACCCACGATCGTGAGCCCAGCACGCTAACCGCTACACCACCGGCCCCACACAATAACAGTTTCTGCCTGACTGTATCCAAAATGCTGGTGTATTCCTTTAATAAAGACTTCATTTTTTTATTTTAATATTTTTTTTTTTCATGTAATCCTTTAACTTGGTCACTGTAACATTCTGTAACTGGATCAACATAATGACACATCTATGCATTTTCCTTCGCTCTGAGCACACCTACACAGACATTCACATGGGTCACGTATTGAGCGTCGTCTCATGCTTCGTTCGCTCCTGCTCACAATAATCATTCCGCCCCATTTTCATTTGACCTGCCGCCTACACGAGTATCACGCCACTCTCATTACGGTTATAACCATACACAAACAGCCACACAAGTGCAGGAGAGGGCGAGGAAATCACTCTCTACTTTGGCGCCATCACAGACATATAATTGCAATGGAGTGACTTGGGAATAATTGGCAGGCCAGTGATGGATTGATGGACAGAAAGAAAGACATGCCATGAGTGGAGAGAATGAGAATAACGTGATCCCAGTCTGTTCCTTTTGCCTTTCTCGCGGGCGTACACCAAAGACATGATTGAATATTCTCACCTAGCGTGATAACACTGATACGAGAAAGACAGAGGGAGAGAGGGAATAGAAAGAAGGACGGCTCAGGGAATGATTTTCTCCTCATTAACGTTTCATAGGCATTCCCCGCCCCTGCTTTGTCCTCTCCGTCCCCCGTGTCCCATTTTTCTTTTTATTCTTCCTCCATATTGTGTGGATGGAGGAGTTTTTGGATGGAATGTCTGAATCTTTGCTCGTGACTTAATTCCTCTCCTCGATTCCGAAGCTTATCGACATCACATCATCCTTCTCCCAAAGAAGCCAGGCATTATGGGATACATCCAGTACAGACACCTCTTCACGTAACCTCCCCCAGTCACCCACTCTGATTATACAACAACCTGTTCTCCCTCTTCCCGGTCTTTCATCCCCTCCCTTTCTCTTTTCACTTCCCCTTCTTCTTCTTCTTCTCCTCAATCTCCTGAGTGAATGATTGCAGAAGCGCCACTGGCTGTCTCCAGAGCAATCGGAAATTCATTCAGCCCTGTTTCAATTACAGTTCTCTCATCTTCAGGAACTGCCTCAGATAATATTTATTCATATAGCGCACGGCTCTATAAAAGACACCAGCCACATTCAATATCGCTGGCTATGCTTGATCACTAATGACTGGTTTACTACTACCCGGAATGATTTCCTGACTAATGAACTTTGCTGACATCTATGTTGGTGTACAAAATAATAATTAAAAATAATGTTTTATTCATGTTTATCTCCAACAGGGAGGCAAAGTTTTCATCGGTGTGATCCGCATTCATCCTCCTGTCCACAGCTTTGGACAGATCAATCTGAAATTCCCACTGAATTCCTCTTAAGAAGCCACACACTGATGACATCACAAAAAATATCTGCATTATGACAAAAGATGACTGATTTAAATTTAATTCGCTATGGATACTTAGAAACAGAGCAAGTTTCAAACAGATGTGATCCAGATTACACACTTGGCACCAGTTTAAATTTAACATGGTCCCCGGGTGGCATAGTGGTGTAGTGGTTAGCATGTTTGCCTTACAGAAGGAAGTCCTGAGTTTAAGTCTTGGCTTGGAGAAGGTGGTTCTGTATAGAGTTTGTGCTTGTGTGGGTTTACCCTGGGTACTCTGGTTGCATCTCACAGTCCAAAAACATGCACATTAGGCTAATTCGCTGTTTCAAATTGCCCCTAGCAGTGAATATATGAGTGTATTGGCACTGCGATGCACTGGCGATCTGTCCAGGATGTGCCTAGCCTTTGACCAGCCACCCCATTACCCAACGTTCACAGCAAATGAATGAACATCAGGCTAACTGGCTGTTCCAAATTGCTCTTAAGTGGGAGTTTAAGTCTGAATGGTTGTATGTGTTGGCCCTGCAATGGTCTGGCAAGCTGTTTAGGGTGTACCCTGCCTTCAATCAGTGCCAGCTGAGATAGGCTTCAGCCTTCCCGTGACAAGAGAAGGATTAAGCGGTTCAGCAAATTAGGGAGGGGGGTAGTGATCCCATTTTCCCATTTTTCCCATGGGAAAGGGGGGTAGTGATCCTATTTTTTTGTAGTACAGCAGTCCCAGCAGGGGGTGCTGCACACTTAATTGTTATGGCTTGGTGGAGGTTTGCACTCTCCAAGTGCTCTTGTTTATATTATACATTCATCAGTTGTGTGATTCAATACAGTCATTACAAAAAGTACAAAGATCAGTACAAAGAATCAAAGTTTTCCCAGCTGAAGAAAAAAGCCATTTCAGGACATGTCTGAGGAGGACTGACTGAAACATTAAGTTCTAATAAACTTTTAATTATAATTCTATGTAATTATTATGGGCGGCACTGTGGCGTAGTGATTAGCACGTCCACCTCACAGCAAGAAGGACCTGGGTTCAAGTCCCAGGCTCGGAGAAGGCGTTTCTGTATGGAGTTTGCATGGTCTCCCCGTGTTAATGTGGGCTTCCTCTGGGTACTCCGATTTCCTCCCACAGTTCAAAGACATGGACATTAGGTTAGCTGGCTGTTCCAAGTTGCCCTTTTGGTGTGAACGTGAGTTGTGTGTGTTGTATTCTAGAACTGATCAAGATACATTTGTAGTGTTTGACTTTGGGTGGTATGGTAGTGCAGTGGTTAGCACCGTCACCTCTCAGTTAGAAGGTTCAGGGTTTTAATCTCAGGCGGTTCTGTGTGCTCCATGTCCCATTGTCCGAAGGCTTGGGACATGTTAAATTAGTACTTATTTCTGTGATAGACCTGCAATAGACTGATGACCTGTTCAGGGTGTGTCATGTCTCTTGCCCGAAGTCTGCTAGGACTGGTTCCAGTTTCCCCAGCGACCCTGAGAGATAAGTGGTATACAAGAAGGATGGATGGATTTTTTTCCTTTTTTTCTGTTGTCATGACAAATCACGGAACAGACATGGGACGAGCCTGGCTTTGGTAAAGTAAGCTGTACTTAGTGCTTATGCATGAGGTCATGCGTGAAAGTTAGCTAACTGTAACTAGCTCCTTAACACTCTGCCAGAATAATTGAGCTGATAATGTCAGCCATGTGACAACGTGAGCCGACTGTAATGATGTGAAGGTAACAAAGGTTCCAGAGGATACAGGGGTTGCTGAAAGAAACTTTACCAGGCAAAAATGAAGTTTTTACTCACGATATCCTGCAGAACAGCAGAGGAGGACGCACAGAAAACACAGGGGGAAGAGAAAGAGGAAATGTCACTTTACACACTGATGATGTGTGTTAATATAATGTGTGTGTTGTGTGGATGTGTTCTTGTCAGCGCTCTGAGGCATGGAGACACTGTGAGTGCGTGAATGTCATGAAAAATTTAACGTGTTTGACTGGAGAGGCTGTAGGACCATCTGTCCCTGAGGTCACTCCACAGTCCAAGTTAATAGCGAGTGTGTGTGTGTGTGTGTGTGAGAGAGAGAGAGAGAGAGAGAGAGGGTTACTCACGCCTGCATGGTCGTGGTAGCAGTCTGGAAGCTGAACATGTTTTCTTTGGGGTACCACTGGTTGTCTTCTGGCGGAGAGAGAATGAAGTAATGTTAGCTGTGTTAGTGAGATTCCTAAAAATTTCACGGTATATAAATTATGGCTGATGTATACTTCTGCATGGAGGCATCTAAATTGTTTATTACCTTCATCAATGAGGTTATGTTTTTGTTGTCACTGGTTTATTTGTCAACTTCATGCAAAACAATATGAACAGATTTAGATACCCAATTTAGATTTAGAGGCCTGAGTAACTCTCCAGTACGTTATCGTGGTAGCCAGGTTTAAATTTTTGATCAAGAAATTTTTAAAATATTATTTTACACAGTGAGATTGTGGTATTACTACAGGCCCAGCAGGGGTGGTGTGTACTTTAGATTTTTTTTTCTTCAGCTTGGTAGAGGTTTGCATTCTCAGAGTGACCTTGTTGTTACCTCCGCCAAGGAGGTTATGTTTTCATGTTGGCTTGTTTGTTTGTTTTTTGTCTGTCTGTTAGCAACATTACTCAAAAACTTCTGACAGATTTTAATGAAATTTTCAGGATGAGTCAGACATAATACAAGGAACAATTCATAAAATTTTGGCAATGATCCAGATTATTGAACTTTTAAAGATCTTTAGCGTGGATTACATAGTCATCCGAGTTACTGTGTCCGGACCATACCGAGGCGTAACTTCCAGGCGGCGTTTGATGGTGTAATCATTCCTTTACCTTTCTGTACAACTTTTAGACCAATTATCACAATAATAATCCAATTATTAACACTTTCTCATCCGAGCACAAGGCCTCTGATTCAAGCCAGGCCCTATACACAACACAATCATATAAATGGCTGCACATTTGCATTTTAGGCCTCAAATAATAAACAAATGCTGTATTTATACATACAAATACATTTTATGTATCCACTGCATTTCTTACAATACCATATGGAGGTACTGAATGGCCCTGGCATGCGCTCTCTGAATGCTTTTCTAGTTATTATTACTAATATTATAAATATTTTCATAGAACTGTGTTGACTTGGCTTTTGGTAATCAGGATTTGTGGAAGTATAAAGAAGAACCAAGCTTGTATTGTTACTGCATGAAGATGACATTTTTTATGGATCCTGCTCAGTTTACTGTCAGTAACAAATCTGAAAATTAACTACTGTAGGAAAACATGTTTATTTAATTTTTAAATTGAAATAGAAATTTTATTATAAAAGTATTTTTATTAAACTTCTACTTTTTACTACTTGTTTACTACTTGTGGGCGCGACAGAGGTACAGTGGTTAGCACTCACACTCGATTCCCGGGCTTGGGGCGTTTCTGTGTAGCGTTTGCATGTTCTCATGCACGTGTGTTTTTGTGTGGGTTTCTTCCAGGTACTCCAGATTCCTCCCACAGAACTGGCTGCCCCCTTGGTGTAAGAGTGATTGTGAATGGTTGTATGTGTGTTGGCCCTGCAATGGCCTGAAGAGCTGTTCAGGGTGTACCCTGCCTTCAGCCAGAGTCAACTGAGATGGCGGGGTTTTGAAAAAGAATTAATTATTACTATCGTTTCACAATCAAAAATAAATAAATGCACAGTGCTGTACATTTCAGTCTGAATGGAGCTGATCTGGAAGTAAAATTAGGGACAGTTATTATTTCAGGAAACTAAAGGCTATTAGGCTATACTTCTTCTGAGGTGCTATCTGCCAACTTCCATGTCAAACTCACAAACACCCATGATTGGCTACTAGAGAATATTTCTTCCCTTCCATCCTGAGAGCAGGATCAATTTCGCTTGTGGATGGCTATGGTATTATTGGCATTCCAATTGTTCTATCACCTTATCATGATGTTTTTTTGTGGTTCATTTGTTAAGAGCAGTCATCTGCAGAAGCATAATTCAACCCTTTATGTGTTGCTCAGCACAGAAAAAGCACACAGATCCACTGCACAGAGGGCGAGAGAGGCTCACCGAGGCACAGAGAGAGACACAGAAAATACAGACCACGGCACATCCAACAAACGCCCTCTTTTTGAGCTCCTGTCTTTCTCTCTCTCTCTGTTCTCTATTCCCATCTCACCTCTGTCTATAAATGTAACCCGGTCCACACTGCTCATGCGCTCAAGTGGGCGGCGCTGCTTGCCTGGCTCTCGTACGCTGCTCTCCAGCTCTAGCGAGCCATGGCTGCGTGACGGTGCTCCGGGGCATAAGTCGCACGCCAGACTGCATTCCTTGCCTTCGCCCCATCCGCGGATATTGTGGGCACTGACGGAACTCTGCAGAGGCTGAGAGAGGTGGTGATGATGATGGTGGTGGTGGTGCGATGGACCTGCTCCTGCACTTCCCGAAGCGCCACCTGCAGGATGCTGCAAAGCTGACCCAGAGTTGTTATGGTGGTGGTTGGCATGATGGTGGTGGTGGTGCTGGATAGGCGAGGAGGAAGTGGAGGCCTGAGCAAGGGCTTGAGAGGCAGAGGGGGCATCCTGCGCGTCCCTCAGCACATCCAGCTCCAAGCTCTCCTTGCTGGTACGGCTGCCGGCCAGCATGGCGCTCTCAGCGCTGATGGTGTAGATACGTGATGGCTGTAGCGAGCACTCCACACACTTCTGCTGTTCCTCCTCCACCGAGAAACTGCGCTCTAGCGACAGACGACTCTCAGAAGAGGTAGATGGGACAGTTGAGGGCTGTAACACCCGATGCGAAGGGTTGATCAGAGTAGGCTCTATACCACTGTTGGAGTCTTCAGGAGAGAAGCTGTGCTGGGGGACGTTATTCTGGGTACAAACACTATCCGGCGAGTCCGATTCGTGGCCAATGAGGGTGTCAGCCAATAAGTGATCTTAATTGACAGAAACAGATACAGACAGCAAGAAGGACAGAAATATAGAAAAAAAGAAAAAGGCAAATGAGGTCCAGCAGGAATATTTTGAATAAAACATCCCTGGATGTACTTGTAAAGGGTAAAGGTGTGCATCAGGACTCAGATCCCCCTCAGATCCAATAAACTGAGGGAGCAAATTGAACACTCATTGGCATAATGTGGCATGTAAAGTAATCATTCATCTTCACTAACTGTTTTTTCATGGCCAGGGTGACTCTGGTTGAACTAACATGTTTATATGTTGGGATATAGAGCCACAGAATACAGAATACAGCCACAGAATGCAAAGTTCGATTGAACTTTCTGCACAGTGTCAAAAATAGGGGTATAGCAGGAGTCCATATCTGTTCCGAGAGAAACAATCGATGCTACAACGTACCCCTAGGACCAATTATTGGATCTAATTGTAACTATGGGTTTGTGTTAGCATATCAAAGTAATGTTTCTGGGCCAATAAGCTACACATATGTTCCCAAGCAGTATAATAAAGTGCTAAATTAGTACCATAGAGGATGCTGCCTCTGCAAAAAGCCAGTGTACCTTTAAAAAGCAGGTACTTTTTTTCTGAAAGTGCAGAAGTGCAAGAGATTTGTTAAAATTCCTTCAGGTCCAGATAGGTGTGCGATTTTAAAAAGTCCCATGCACACCTCTAGCTTGAAATGCAAACAAAGAGGCTTATCACGAAAGAGGAGTTAGAGGTGAACCTAATGAGAGGCTGACCTGACCCGTTTCGGCTCTCAGGGTGAGCGTGAAGATACTCTCCAAATGCTCGGGCTGCTCTGCAAAGAGACAAAGACGATCCATCATACACATACCGACTATCGCATCGACACAAACACAGCAAGACATGAAAGAGCTTGCAAGCATGATAATTGATTTTCTGAGCCCAATCAATTACTCGGAGTGGATCTATATCTATCCTGACTAAGACAGATTCAAGTCCGAGTCCGATTGGGAGCTCGCTAGCAGTAAATGGAGTCATGAATTCAGCCTCTTTCTTGTTACATTTCATCCATTATCTGCACACACAGATGAAGAGGAGAGTAAATTTGCATGAACACTATCTGAAGTACTATGTACCCACGTCATACAGTCATTTCTGTGGGATTTAAGTAAACATAGAAGCTGTTTGCACTCAGGTGAAAATAAAAATGCCAAACAAAGCAATTTCCACTGGGGTGAAAATAGAAATGTGTACACAGTTTGGTCACTGTCAATTCCTACATGCTAGCCAAGTCACTCTCAGGCATGATAAAGAGAGCTTGCGATTCAAGTGTTGCTAGCAAATCTGTTTACTGGTTTACTCGATATAATAGCCAGCTAGCTTGTTAGCTAGCTTTCTCCAATAGACTACTAATTTTAGCTAAACAATACACGTTAGCCTATCGTTAGCTCACTTTACTCACCTGAACAATAGTAGCAACATAATAGTTAGCCTGATGTTAGCTTGTTTGTTATTAAACTCACTGGGGCTTTATTTTAATTACATCATGTCATAATTAGTCTAGATACTAAAAAGTGAAACAGCTTTGTGCTAAAAGTAAAGTTTTTACCTAGCTAAAAGCTATTTTAACTAGCTCTCGCTTACATGATAGTTATTAGAAAAGAGAGCGCTCGGGGATTCAAGTGCTACGAGCTCATCTGTTTACTGGTTTACACGATACAAAAGCCTAATGTTAGCTTGCTTGTTATTAAACTGACTGGTGCTTTATTTTAATTACATCATGTCATAATTAGTTTATTATTAGCTTTTTAATGAGCTTGTCTAGGTAATAAAAAAGTTAAATTTTAGAGCGGTAAATTTTTAAGTTAGAGCGGTAGTTGTGTTTAGCTGGCTCGTTCGTACATTATATCCATTAGGAATGCATGGGAAGACAGATTAGCTACCAAACCTTGAACCCCTACCATTAACGTATCGCAGTGCTTTCAGTTCTATATATAATTTGGTGGACAACACTGTACAAGAGATAGCCTAACATTGTTGTTTTTTGTTTTATTCAAACTCAGTGGTGCTTGATGATAACACTAATTACATCACGTGATAATTAGTACAATATAAGCTATGAACTTCCCTAGATAATACATGTGTATTACCTACTAGTGTAGTGGTGGCCCGGTGGTAAAGGTTCTGGGTTAGTGATACACAGGTCAAGCTACCACTGTTGGCTGCTCATTTGTATAAAAATGATAAATGTAAGTCACTCTGGATAAGGCCATCTGCCAAATGCCATGAATGTGTAAATAGCATTGTACTGGGAACCCCCCCTCCCCCTCTGTGTTTTGCTGAGGTACACATGCTATGCCTTGGATGTCGGTGATCCTGATCCTCCTGATCCTTCTGCTCTGTGAGACCTGTGGTCTGTCCTGGTGTGCTGATGCTGGCAGGAGTTCTCATCTTGGAAGCCCATCGCTCCTGCTGATGAAGATCCATATGGGCCTTGATCTGCACTCAGTGACTGTAAAGATAACTTTTCGCTGCTGGTGATATAGACTCTCTTGCTGCCGTTATTTAGAACTTACAGTTGTGGTATGACCAACCGGACTACATGTTGGACTGTAATGAAATTTTCTTTTGTGGTTTGTATTTTATGGCTTCACCCAAATGAGGATGGGTTTCCCTCTTGAGCCTGGTTCCTCTCAAGGTTTCTTCCTCATGTTGACTGAGGGAGTTTTTCCTTGCCACTGTCGCCACAGGCTTGCTCATTAGGGATGTGTAGGGGGTTAAAGAAAAATTTTTAGATTCCTCCCTAATTTAATTTTACTATGCAAAGCTGCTTTGTGACAATGTCAGTTGTAAAAAGCGCTATACAAATAAAACTGAATTGAATTGAATTGAAGGAAATGTTAAGGCAGTAGTGTTTGTGTGTGTTTAAGAATATAAATAGCTTAGAAATATTCTGTTTAATAAAAGTAAACAGTCAGTACCAGTTGCATCATGGTCCCATTATCATCAATTTTAAAGATTTAAATTAACAGCGTTTGGCAGACACCCTTATCCAGAGAAACATACATGTAATGCTTACAACTAAACAGTTGAACAGTGGCAGCTTGGTGGTACTGGGGCTTGAACCGCCAACCTTTTGTTGAGTAACCTAGAGCATTAACCACTGAGCCATCACCGCCGCTCAGCCCCACATATCCTTTTATTAAAGGATAGATTCAAGACAAACACTTCTCATTTAACACATAGGAATGAGACTAGAAACCACAAAAACCAGGGCATAAAGAATGCTACTGTAAAACAGTCACACAAGAAGGAATGGCTTTCAAATGCTAGCCCCAGAATATTGATCTGAATATGCTGAATGGTGATAACATTAAAACCAATAACAAGTGGTATCTCATTTTAGTAGCAGCTTTTAAGGGGTGGGATGTATGTATCAGGCAGTATGTGAACAGTCAGTTCTCAAAGTTGATGTTTTGGAAGCAGGAAAAATGAGCAAGTGTAAGGATCGAAGTGACAAATTGTTGACAAGCATGACAACTAGGTCAGAGTGTTCAAATGCAGCACTATGCTTGTGCTGGACAAACAAAATCATTTGTAGTTCAAATTAAATTGGTAAAGGGAAATTAAACCCATACTTGATAAAAGATTGTATAGATCATTTTGCAAATGCTCTATTATTATAATGTTCTAATTATAAAAAGAAAAAAAAAAAAACAAGTCATAAATACGCACTCAGGGAACAACACTGTACTGCAAAAAGTCACACAAGATTCACCTGTATGTGACAGTAAATATGAAAGTAATTTGAATAAGAATAAAGGCGGGTTATATATGTCTGTCTGATTACCTAGTTTTATTTTATCCAAAAGTTCACTTCTTTAAGGGCAGTGGTGGCCCAGTGGTAGGGTGCTGGATTACTGATCCCAAGGTTGGAGGTTCAAGCTTCACTATCAACAGGTTCTCGCTGCTGTCCCCCCAGTGCAGCTAACTGGGTTATCAAATGCCGGCCATGTTTCTCACAGTGTATGGTTTGGGGGTACTGTTATTTTTGCCTTATATGAACAGGTTTGCGTCCTATTCAAGCGATTTCACTCATTTGCAGAGTGAAATGGCAGTCTTTTCAAACTGGCTAATGTAAATTATCAAACGAATTTTAGTGGATTGCAAATTTGTAAGTAAAAACCACCTGATAATGAAAATATACACATGTTCATGTGTAACAGGGAAGTTTGAAAGGCTTGCCTTTCATTTAACTATAAGTAACACCTGACTTCATGACTCAAAGTTTTTATTATATACATGTGAATTTTTATTATGACCGGCTCTTGGTCTATTATTATTTTCTTTTAAAAGCACAGTTTAATTTGTGTGCACTTTGTTTTGCATTATCTAAATGGACTCTGTTATTTGTTATCATTTTCTGTGCAACGGATAGAAATGAGCTATGATTCATTATTTTTTCATTGTAGGGGACATGCTAAAGGCAATACTCTAAACACAGTAGGGTTTCCCTGCTTAAAAATAAATATAAGTCAATCTCATTTGGAAAAACGACATTTTTAGTTTCTCTCATGACCTAGCAGAATATTACCATTCTAGTTCTAGGAACTTCTAATTCAAATAAATTTCTAAGGTTCTCTGGGTGTTCTTAGAACTTTTTTTAAATTTTTGTTTGGTTATAAAAGATATCAATTTGGGAGGGAATCGAAGTATCCAAAGAAAATCCATGCAAACATGGGAAGAACATGCAAACTGTACACAGAATCACCCTCACCAAGCCCAGGACTGGAACCCAGGACTTTCTTGCTGTGAGGGTGATTCTGTGTACAGTTTGCATGTTCTGCAAAAAGTCGCACGGGATTCACCTGTATGTGACAGTAAATATGAAAGTCATTTGCGTATGAATTAAGGCGGGTTATATATGTCTGTCTCCCTGGTTTTATTTTATCCAAAAGTTCACTTCTTTAGGGGCAGTGGTGGCCCGGTGGTAGGGTGCGATAGGGTACATGCAAACTGTACACAGAATCACCCTTACCAAGCCCAGGACTGGAACCCAGGACTTTCTTGCTGTGAGGCGAACATGCTAACCAGTTTACCACCACATTGCCCTTAATGCCTTTTATTCTTTACACTAAAGCATCTCTAAACAAGGATTCCATTACCAACCATTTTACAACTTTACCTCATACTGTTACAATGTACTAAGCCTGAAGACTCCTCTAATTTTTTCAAAATGTACCACTGAGTGAACTGATGGTTTTCTTTAGATGTCAGAAATCAAAGATAAATAATGAGAGACAGTAATTAGCCTGTGTACAAGGAGGCTTCATCAATAACCATCCATCAAACAACCTCAGAATCATGAGACCGAGCTACAAATTGCCAGACATCTGCATCACCCCCAGTGGTGGCGTACTGAATGACAGAGTGGACTAGAAGCAGACTTTGCAGCACTCAATCCAAACAGCCAACAATCCAATACAGTCAATCAGTGATTTAAATTACATGCCGTTTTAATGTTCTGAGGATATTCTGAAGGCCTGGTTGAATTAAAGTTGGTTCTGATTCACATATGGTGGCTTGTAAGCAAACATAAGCCTCTTGTGAGTCAGAGCTCTATAGTAAGAAGCTGCTGCTCTGCATCAAAACAGCAGAAAAGACTAACTGAACAGGATATCTCTAATGATGGCCAGGTTTTGCTAGGTTTATTTTAAGACTGTAGATAATACCCCTACACAAAATAATACACACACACACACACACACACACACACACACACACACACACACACACACACACACACACACACACAAAGGAACTGGGTGACCGCAATGAAAGGGACAATCACTGTACATCCTCGTTTAAACACGCAAAACCACCAAGAACCCACTCTTGTCTTAAAATTGCAGCCTCCTCCACATGAGCTGTCACGCATCCGGGGATCCCTCCACCGGTGCTTCCTAGTGTAAGAGCCAACGCCTCAGGCCCTGTATCGCCACATCTCGGAATGTGAAGTCTGCCTTCTGACACGAGAGCATGATGTCCATGACATTGTTCTCAATTATTCAGGACCAGCCTACACAAGTGTGTCTCGGCATGACCATAATGAGCAGTCAGCTCCATCGCCATGAGATTAGTAGAACAAATCAGTATGAAGAGCCACTCTAACTCTCACAGGGTTTACACGACTAGTAAACAAGTTTCTTCAACAGATGGAGATTATATACCCAATTAATCCAAGAGATAGGTCCATTTTCACTCCTGTCCCATCCTATTCCCACAGAAAAAAGTCTTGTTCCATCCCAATCCTGGGCCAGAGTAAAAAAAATTCCTGTCCCATCCCACCCCTAGTAAAATGACTTCCACTCCTGTACTGCTCCCATTTTTTTCTTCTTTTAGTCTTTAGGTAATACACTGAATTTAATTTGATCTTCTCCCTGTTTTTTTTTCATATTACTTTGTGTTCTGCAGTTTTATTTCAAAACATATGGCAACATATGGTGGCCGGGAAGTGCAAAACAAAAATACATTTTCAGAAAACACAAATACAAACAACTGCCTTCTTACGGAACGGGAATGTACCAAATACTGGAAGTGATGACATGAGTCACTTAGTCTGAACAAATGTAGTTATTAAACTGTGTTAGGAAATGAATGACTTCTAGCTGATATGTTTATGTAAGACGATGAGGCTGTATCGCTATTAGGAATATTTTTCTCACCAAACGGACAATATTTCATGTGAAATGA
>JAOUQZ010000019.1:2728293-2758044 GCA_028564935.1 Neosilurus hyrtlii
AGGAAGCCTTGATAAAGAGGATAAATGGGATGTTTTCTTGGTGGAAAGGTGGTGCAGGTGGATAAACACCTGGATGATTTGTTAGTTGTATTTTTTAACTCGGGGGGCCCGGGATTCCCGAAAAAATGTCAGCCTCTAATGTCCATACAAGACTGATACTGTAAGATTGTAATATATTAAGCCACTATATGCTTTCCTTTTCTTGCATTAAATGCGATGTGATGGACTGGTGGGCTGTACCCCGCCTTCGCCACAGTCAGCTTCAGCACCCCCACAATCCTAGTAGGATGCAAATGAATGAATGAATTAATTATATGCACATGATGTTTTTTGTTTTATATTGGCTTCATATTAATTACAGTCTAATTCTAAATTAGTGTTGCATAAAATTTATGTTTGAATATAAACGGATTAAACGCTAATAATCAATGCTAATCATTCAGCTATATATTTATACCCTCCACAGACACACACATATGTTAAGGTGTTGCTGGTATCACAGCCTCCTGTGTCCCTTACTTCCATAGCCAAATCACACGCATTAACACCTACAGCCTGGACGCCAGACATCTCTTGAGGGGGGTTTAACCGCAGAGGAGGTCATTTAACACATATGATTTTGATGCAATTTATAGCACGCTTTCATGCTGTTTGAGGAACATCTTCCCTGCTTGGCTTAAACAGAAAACGATCCTTTCAGTAGTAAGGGGCAATTATCCAGCCCCCTCTGAAGACCTCATACAGTGTTTCATATTTTTCATTTATGTCCTCTGAGTTTTGATTACCATCAACAAGACGCCCCACTGCTTGGCAAATTGCAAGATTAATAATACACAAGGAGGAATACAGAACATTCGATGAGCCCTGTGTCAAAAAAAGAAATCGGGGAACAAAAGACTGCACTGGCTTGTGGAACAGGTGAAAAAGGAAAGCAACTGGAGTCCTGGCTTTTCCTGGGGTCAAGCACCAAACATATAATTAGATTTGGCCGTAAGTTGGACTATCAGTGAGGTGGGTCATAATAGCGATGCTGGTTGAAAAGTGAGAGTGAGACCATAGCATAACTGTTATGGCGCACAGAAGGGAGCCTTGTTAGCTCTCCTCAGAATGTGGTTAATACTGAAGATGAATGAATGAAATAACAGTTGGTCTACATGTATCTAGCCCAAGGAAGATAAACTGAACAAAATAAGAAAGAAGAATCACAAACTGGAAGTATTTCCATTTCCTACTCCTGTTTCCTTTATTAGACCCAGTCAGAATTCTAGACTGAACCCCAATGATGCCATCAGTGACTAGGACCTCAAGAGAGCAAAACTGACCCCTCCATATATCCACTCCTCCTTGTTTACTGGTGCTACGCCTATTTTGCTTTTGCACCCAGCCTGTCAGTCTAGAGGTTTAAGTATGATCACAGTGAGACATATTTCAAAGGACGGTGTCAAGGAGGTGTAGTGGTTCGAGCCCGTGTCCACTAAGGGTGTTTCTGTGTGGAATTTGTATGTTCTCCCCGCGCTTGCATGGGTTTCTTCTGGGGGCTTGGGTTTTCTCCCAAAGTCTAAAGACATGCACATTAAGCTAACTGGAAGTTCCATATTGCCCCTAGGTGTAAGTGTGTAATTGGTTGTGTGTCTGGTGATAGTCTGGCAAGCTGTTCAGGGTGTACCTCACCTTTGCCCAGTGTCAGCTGACATAGGTTCCAGCCTCCCAGCAATCCTATTAGAATTAAGAGGTTTGGCGAATGAGTGAGTGAGTGAAAGGGATGGGTTGAACAATGGTTTTGTTACTGGCAGGTTTCATGCATCTTATTATCTTTTGCAAAACCACTGACAATGGCTTTCCAGGTGTCAAGCCATTCACTACGCCAGACAGCGGTCTTAAGCAGGTGGTTGAATATGAGTATGGTGGCCCAGCTGGTCTCAAACCATACGGTAGTTTGCCATAAGATATTATTGACCGTCCTGTGACTTTGTCATCAGTGACAAAAAGAAAATTGAGGAAAAGTCTAGGGGATAAAAAGAAACATGAACTTAGAAGTTACAAAGAAACATAGCCGTGTGTGCATTAATAAAAGGACTTCCTCTGGCAGTCTGAACAACTGAGTCACTGGCTGTCTTCAAACGAAGACTGAGTACCTACTTCAGTCAACTAGCTAATAAAAAAATCCTGCCTCTTTCTGTTTCTCTAACTCCAGACCAGATGGGTTTTAGCTTGATGGAATGCTAAAACAGTGCCTCAGATACACAGTACTAACATTAGAACACTTTTGGATAGAGACTATAAAACACCTCTCCGAGTCCCTTTGGGTAAAAATAAATGTAAAACTTACATATAGCTGCAAGCAGGCGGTGATGATGAAGAGGAGTGATGGACAGGAAGAGGACTTATGATTAAGAGGAGTGCTGAAAAGGATGATGATAAAGAGTCGGAGAGGTGATGAAGAGGAGTGATGAAGAGGAAGATGATGAAGAGGAGTGGTGAACAGTAGGAGTGGTGATGAAAAGGAAGATGATAAAGAGTAGGAGAGGTGATGATAAGTGATGAAGAGAAGGATGAAGAGTAGGAGTGATAAAGAGGAAGATGATGAGTATGAATGGTGATGAAGAGGAGTGATGAAGAAGTAGATGATAAAGAGTATGAATGATGAAGAGGAGTGATGTAAAGGTAGGTGATGAAGAGTATGAATGGTGACAAAAAGGAGTGAAGACGAAGATGATGAGTATGAATCGTGATTAAAGGAGTGATGTAGTGCATGATGAAGAGTATGAATGATAAAGAAGAGGAGTGTTTAAGAGGAGGATGATGAAGAGTATGAATGATGATGAAGAGGAGTGATGAAGAGGAAGATGATGAAGAGTAGGAGGGGTGATGAAGAGGAAGATGATAAAGAGTATGAATGGTGATGAATGGGAAGATGCTGGAGTAGGAGAGATGATGAAGAGGAGTGAAGAAGGGGAAGATGATGAAGAGTAGCAGAGCTGATGAAGAGAAGTGATTATGAAGAGTAGGAGAAGTGATGAAGAGGAGTGAAGAAGGGGAAGATGATGACGAGTAGCAGAGGTGATGAAGAGGAGTGAAGAAGGGGAAGATGATGAAGAGTATGAATGGTGATGAAGAGGAGTGAAGAAGGAAAAGATGATGAAGAGTATGAATGGTGATGAAGAGGAGTGAAGAAGGGGAAGATGATGAAGAGTAGCAGATGTGATGAAGAGGAGTGGTGATGAAGAGTAGGAAGGGTTATGAAGAGGAGTGAGGAAGATGTCTGTGTATGAGCAGTCGATGTTATGTAAGGGGTGGGTTAGTTATACGATGGCGTGCAGCTCTTCCAGAAAGGCTGCTCTCGTGTATCCTCATTGATCACTTCTCCTTGCGCCTTAATGCACAGATAATAGACTAGGGACATCCAGCCTGAAGAACTTCCAGTTCAAGAAGGGCTCAAGAAGCGAGAAAACACCAAATAAAGGTGAGGAGATGAGGGCGGAGCTTCTGAAAGAGCATTAAAGGGAGGTGTGTATTGGTTTGGCTGCTTAGTTCACATATCAAAAATCTTTCTTCAGAATCAATAATGTCCTCTTTAAATACAAGGAAAGCACGAGGAACACCCTTCCTCTGGGCTCATTCCTCAGGTTAATGTTCTCTTTTACGGGGCATTCATAGAAATTCTTCTAGGCAAAACAATATTCTTCCAACACCTGAAGCTCTGTACCCGACTCTCCCTCACTTTCTTGATAATGCACTACACTAATGACACGATCCAGATAAAAGCTTAGAGCTTGCCAGGACATAACACACCCTGCAATACCCCAGCTCTGCCATTACAGCATATCTAACAAAACACACACCTGCACACACACACACACACACACACACACACACACACACACACACAGCATTCTGCTCTTTCACGCCACATTTCCATTGTGGTGGCTCTTTGAAGCTGTACACATGTGTGCAGTTCCTACCCACCTCTCCACTAAATAAATTATTGTTCAGCATCTTTTATAAAAGCCGTCACGGCCCGGATGAGCAAGATTGCAATTATAAGATTGCAAACTATGTGGCACACATGTCTTCTACTAACAAGATATCAGTTTTAATTAAGCTGCAGCTGGGAAAAGAGAATAAATAATCATCACGGAGTGGTGATGTATTTTTTTTTCATCCTTTTTATTTCCATCTGAAACCCCATGAACACTTGGACATAACATTGGTTCTTAAAAAGTTTATTTTTTTTTTGCATTTTTATATTTATACTGACCTTTAAAATCCTTTAAAAAGTTTTAGTTACTGTTATTGTTCTTTTCTTCTTGTTACTTTGATAGTTTATTCTTTACATTTTAGACAGTCGTACTAAGCATTTCACTACATATTGTACTGTGTATATTTGTATGTGACAAATAAAATTTGAATATGAATTTGAAATACTTAATACAGACAGATAGATCCAAAATTCAGCACAGGAAGCCAGAAGGAAAAGTCAGACCCTAAGGTCCACCTTCAGCTTAACAGCTTCTACCAACTCGACTCTCACTCACTCATAGGCTAGAGCCTATCTCGGCCAACACTGGGCGAAGGAGAGATATACCCTGAACAGTTTGCCAGACCGTCGCAGGGCTAACACATGCACACAAACACAACCATTCATACTCACATACAACTAGAGGCAATTTGGGACAGCCAGCTAGCCTAATGTGCATGTGTATGGACTGTGGGAGGAAAACAGTGCCTGGAGGAAACCTATGCAAAGACGGGAAGAACATGCAAACTCCATACAGAAACCACTACACTACCATGCCGCCCCAGTTTTGACAGCATGTTCACTCTGAGTGAAGATAATGCCAAATCCTACATTATGCTGTAGCTAGAACCAGGACACTGAAGACTACCACATGATTCCTCAAGGCATGTGAAGCCAGCCAATCACATTTTTGGTTGCTCTTCCGAAATTAGCAGCAGCGGAAAACACTCAAAGGAACAAGCATGTCTTTACTCACACCCAGGGGCTATCTGGAGCAGCTGATTAAACTAACAGGCATGTCTTTGGTCTGACAGAGGAAACTGGAGTACCCAGAGGAAACCCACGCAAGCATGGGAAGAACATAGCAACGTCCTCACCTAGCCCAGGACCTTCTTACTGTGAGGCGGACGTGCTAACTACTCGCCCCACTCGACTCTTTAAAACGAAACACTGAGGCATTAGCACAGTTCTAATAGAACGTTCCAAAGCCTTGCCTGTTTACACGGAATCGGGGTCCTTCTTACTGAACAAACCACTGATTAAAGCGTCATCTTCTCCACCACCCACAGCTCTGTTGCACTCTTTAATGACATCTGGAACCTTCCCTGAGGTTTCGATAGCTTTTGGAGGAGGAGCGTTAACTGTCAAAGGCGTAATTGTAGTGCCAAAGTCAAACGAAAAAAAAGTCGGTATCATTTCATCCCCTAAGCCTAATTACAATACACAATGCATGTTCTAATGTGCACCACCAGAACAGGGGTAGGACCAGACACCAATCAGCTTGACTAGTTCAACTGTTTATCCTCTCAATGCCTGCAATTTGGCTTCCTCACAAGGTGGTAATTAGGTTTGTTAAAACAAACAAGAAAGAAGTTATACAAGGAACACTCTGCCATCTGAGAGCATTGGCAGAGTTTTTATTAGTGTGGTATACGTTTGTAGGCTTTCTTGACAAATCGCTTCACACAGAGTAGAATGGAAGCTTCATAAAAAACCCAGTTAGCTTTCAAGGACATCCACAGGGAGCAGAATAACCTCGTTCAACAGAAAACATATGGTATATTTCTCTACTTCGAGGGCGGCTCGGTGGCGTAGTGGTTACCACGTCTGCCTCACAGCACGAAGGTTCTGGATTCAAATTCCAGGCTCAGTGAGGGCGTTTTTGTCTGGAGTATGCATGTTCTCTCCGTACTTGTGTCGGTTTCCTCCAGGTACTCTGGTTTCCTCCCATAGTCCAAAGATATGAACATTAAGCTAATTGGCTGCTCCAAATTGCCCATAGGTGTGAGTGTGAATGGTTGTGTGTGTGCTGGCCCCTGCAATGGTCTGGCGAACTGTTCAGGGTGTACCCCACCTCAACCAGTGTTGGCTGAGATGTACACTGTATTGTTAATAATAGAAATATTTTGGGTAATATTTCCCACCCCTAGGTAAAAACTAAATAAGCATTCCAAGCATGTCTTTGTCAATCACCAACATTTATATGAGGAAGTCAAATGTAAATTCATTTTTAAGCCCAAACATTTATTTTAAATATGTATATATTGTGGGTGCTTTGCTTAATTGCTCGTACCAACCAACAGTGATTATTTATATTCACAGCTTATGCCAAAGACATCCGTTCTCATGAGTTCATTAATTAAAACCCAGCTGTGTGTTTGCGTAATATAGAAAACATTAAATATATTCATAACCAACCACTGCTGCAAAAAAAGAAAGAAAGAAAGGTAACAGTTGGATATTAAAGTGCAGATATTTGAAATGTTTTTGTTTTCACTCATTTTACTGAGATTTGAAGGGAAACAAATTCCACCTCCATTCGGTGTCGTTCATTTCACCTTCATTATGTTGTTTTATGGCTGCCTGAAAGAAATACAGCCGAGGAGAATACGAATCAGTTCTCTGAGAACATGACCATGTGTTTATTTGCACACTGGTGCAAGTGCGTCACGAGAGAGCAATGGAGATCCTCATTGATGACTCAGCCACTCTGCACATAAACCAGGCTGGATGGGCTTCAAGTGGTACCATGAGTAACAACAGTGGGGATCATTGCTCACTCTTTAAGGGCATCCGTGTTCAGGACAAGACATCCATCCGTACCAACGACTGTCAATAGCCTCTGCTTAGATCTATGACTCACACCAGGGATGCACATTATGTTTCATCCTGTAGACAGCAAATAAAAGATGGACACTCTCCTGAAGGCCATATAGCCCCGAACTGTTTTAATTACTCCGTACCACATCAACAGTCTATAAATTTAGAACCAAGGGTGTGTCAATGACATCTGGTGGGAGAAAGCACCCAAAAATAGGTTCATCAGAAAAAAACACTCCTGCCTCATGTACAAACACTTATCTTAGGAAATAGACAAAAAAGAATAATAGCACAACATCCGCAACACATGACAGCCTATTCATAGCTCTTTGACTTCTGAGACCCTCCCACTTACTCACTCATCCACTTAATACTTTTAGGGTCACTGGGAGGCTGAAGCCCATCCCAGCCAACACCAGGTAAAGGCGAGGTACTCTAAGGCGGACTTTAGGAGGAAACCGGAGTACTAGGAGGAAACCCATGCAAGCATGGGAAGAAATTGCAAGTTATACACAGAAACGCCCTTGCCAAGCCTGGGAGTCGAACCCGGGACCTTCTTGCTGTGAGGCAGATGTACCGTCCACTATGCCACAGTGCTGCTGAAGACGCTTCCAATTATAGAATATCAATTATATCAGGTGACTTAACCTGAACTCATGTTGTCATATGATGTAAAGTTTAAGATTTCATGTTATATGGAAGAGATACCACAGCGCCTTGATTTTCATCTAGAATTTGGCTCTGTATTACATTCCAGCTCTTATGAAGTGCATAAAAAATACCATCAGTAGTAAAAATCTGCATATTTCAGCCAAGAGGAGTAATTATTATAGTACGAGCTACTGCCCCGGAGCTACAGACGTACTGCCGTTCTAATCATCCATTTTAAATGAAAACACACTCAAGATTTTACTGGCTTCTGCATATGTGCATAAATAATGCATCCTTCAAATCACTCTAAGCTTATCCATGTCCATGTCCTTGGTTGTGCCTCTCGCTGTGCCGGAGTTATGAGAGTCTGGAAGCTCTTTGGTGTTCCTTGACCATATTTTTCCAATGCTGCAACTCAAATCGGTATGCAGAGCTATGTGCAATTTTCATGTGTCCTGCATACTGAGTAGGGATTTTATCCTTTAATCACCTCCGACACACACACACACACACACACACACACACACACACACACACACACACACCCTGACCAGAGGGGATGCCGTGTACCCAATACTCAGATAATAAAGCACCAAGCCACGGTAAGACAGATGCAAGGTTATACCCATGACCTTCTCCTGGAAAATAAGACACATGGAATGATCTCTAGAAATATGACTCATGCTTGACGTCAGTGACGCACTAAATTTACTTAAACTGCAAAAAAAAAAAAAAACCCTCCGTGAAACATCCAGAATTAGGACGCATGAACCCTATGCACTGTCTGTGAAGGATGATAGCCTACGGTGCATGTGGTGCAGTGCTGAAGTCTCAGTGCCAGTGCAACACCTATGTAAATAAAGCACAGGCTTACTTCTTGTCAATAACTCAACAGGGACACAATTAGCTCCAGGGACTCCCACCTGACTGACTGATGGAATGATTGATGTGTCTTTTAGCCTTCACCAGCTGCCAGTGCTTCAGCCTTGCACTACCAGTAACACATCATAAGCTATACTACCAGAAGGTGAACCTTTTAAAGCTTAACACATAAAGGAACCTCTGCAGTGGTACCTGTCAGCCATGTAGCTCCATCATCAGGGTGTGCATTCCAGCCATAGTCGTCCCACGTGACGACAACAGCAGGACAACAAAGGGTTCGAATATGCCTTACAGTGCATTGTGTAAGTCTGAATGCATTGCACAAGTGAGCAGACACGTTAGGTAGGATGCGGCAGCACTCATGCACTGCTGGATTTGCATATGAAATGGCTTTGTGATCACTCACAAGAAGGATAAACTGAGGGCAGAAGCATGCTGTTCATCCCGGTGCAGTGACGCGTCGTGCATATTTCGGCGCGTGCTTAGTTCGACAGGCGCACGGGGCAGATCGCTGTGCATGAGGATGTGCATGTGGACACTCAGTGGAAAGCTGGTGCTCACCTAACTTTTGCTGCCACCGATGATATGGCATCGTTCCTCAGATTCCTTCTCTTGGACACTGCGGTTCCCATGCTGACATGGAAACAACGGCGGTCACAAAGCGGCTCATTCCAAAATGATCACGACGCAGAGAAACGCAGGAAAGGGATAAAAGAATAATAATAATAATAATAATAATAATAATAATAATAATAATAAAGCCCCAGAAAAAAAACCCTTGTCTGTCACTGCTCCTGTCGGAACTCCAAAAACCCGACCACAAGCTGAAATCTGGGTGAAGAACTGAAGCATCAGCTGCGTGCGCCGGGATCTGTTCCTGCACAGAGTGGAAAGAGGAGGATACACAGACCCGCCCCGCCCCTTTCTCTGCTTCCCATTCCACCGTCTAAAGCCAGGTAAAGAGGGGGCGTGTCACATCCCCCCCTCACGCCGCCTGCCGGAAAGAGTGGGCGTGTCAAATAGGAAAAGCCATATATGGTCACGGAATTCCACCACGTGAAGCTGTTCTTCCTCTTCTTGTCAAATTTATAATTCATACAAGGACGTTTACAGTTCCCATGAGCCTTTGCGCTTTAAGTAGCGAATGGTGGGCGTGGTGAGTGGCGCTCGCCTCACAGCAAGAAGGCCCTGGGTTCGATTCTGTATGGAGTTTGTGTGTGGGTTTCCTCCAAGTACCCTGGTTTCCTCCGACGGTCTCCAGACATGAATGTTAGGCTAACTGGCTGTTCCAAATTGCCCCGGGTGTGAGTGTGACTGCGAGTGGTTATATGTTTGTTTCCCTGTGATGGTCTGACAAGCTATTCAATGTGTACCCTGCTTTCACCCAGTGTCGGCTGAGATAGGCACTAGCCTCCCGCAACCGAAGTAGGACTAAGGGGTTTGGCAAAAGAGTGAGTGACTGTCTTGTTTGGCAACATTGTTAGGCCATAGATCAGTATATATATATATATATATATATATATAAAATCCAACTTTCGATAGGTGTCCAAGCATGGGTTTGCGTTTGCCTTTCCTTTCCTGAGCTTATTTCTGTGTTCATTTGTATCACCTGTCTTGTAAGTTTAATTATCTGTTTAACAAGTTCATGTTCTGTCACTCACTCACTCACTCACTCACTCACTCACTCTCTCATTCACTCACTCACTCGCCAAACCACTTATTCTTATTAAAGTCATGGGGTACACCATGAAAAGCTCACCAGACCATCACTGGGCCAACACACACACACACACACACACATTTACACTCACACCTGTGGGCAATTTGGAGCAGCCAATTAGCCATATGTGCATGTCTTTGAACTGTGGGGGGAAACCAGAGTACCCAGAGGAGACCTACACAAGCACGGGGAGATCATGCACACTCCAAACAGAAACAATGTCATCAAGCCCAGAACATGAGGCCAGGACATGAACCCAGGACCTTCTAGGCCTTTGGCCTCGGCAGATAAAACCCTCTTGACATCATTTTGAGATAACGAACAAATCCGATCATGTTTTCGTGTAGTATACACCACATATTAATATCTGACAAATTTTTCCTTTAAAGCCAAAACATATGTAACGAGGGAGGATCATTGATGCCAGGGGATCACACTACATGATATTTTTGTTTATATACACACACACACACACACACACACACACACACACATATATATATATATATAATATATATATATTTATATTTATATTTATATAGTGCTTGTGTTGGTCGCCTCTAGGTACACTGGTTCCCCCCCACCATTCAAAGGCATGCAATGTATACACTGCATATTAATATCCGACAAATGTTTCCTTTAGAGCCAAAACATATGTAGCGAGGGAGGAGCTCATTAATGCCATGGGATCAGACTACATGATATTTTTGTCCTTCACCATGGTCACCATGTCAGATTAGTCAATCACAGTGACATGAAGTCTTGCTGTGTATTGGTCATGAGCCTAACTACAAGTGACTCATACCAATTACTGTTCATGTCCTAGTGTGTGGTTGGGAAGGAGGGTCAAGACATCATCAATCACGGCTACAGGGAGCTATCATGGGAGTTATCAAGCTAGCAGAGAAAGAGAGAAAAAAATGAAAAGATAGGCTTTCCGTCAGTGTGTTTTGGGGTGCTCAGATGCTACACACCTGTTCTTGGATTGCATCACACTACAAAGCCCACTGGTAATTTGGGCTGAACTCATATAGCCTCATATGCTTATGCTAGCATAAGTCTGACAAAACAGCTTTTGTATGCAGAAGAGGGTAGCTAGCGCTTTTTTCTGGAGGTGATTTGCTGCCCTGTTATGCTGTTGATAGAAGAGATGAGATTGGCTGGTTTCATATGTCTCAAAGGAAATGCATAACTCCTACCTGTCACCTTCTCCATCAGTTTTCCGGATTGTATTTTAACTGATCATGGTACTATGTGGAATGCGGTACATTAGGGTTATTAATTAGATTTGGCATGGTGTCACACTCCAGTGGAGCAAATATCTGGGCCGTATATCTCAGAGAAATGATAGTGTTGGGATATAATTCGACATCAAGAAAGGGAAAGATGAAAGGAGGGGTGTAGGAAAAAAACACAACACACACACACACACACACACATAGTGCAGATAGGGTAGAGCCGATTTCACTACCAGCTCTCAGTCACACTTTTAAAAGGGATGAGTCTGCATTAACAAATAGGTTACATCCAGGAGAAAGGAAAAAACAAACAAATGTGATACAAGATACATGATCTTGAAATAACCCAGCTTGCAATTATATCTGGCCTGTTCTCTTGAAGACCAAGTTCAAGAGAAGGTACTTCAGTTAATAAAGATTTACTGAATGGTGTTCTGAATGCATTCATTCTCTGATAAAGAAGAGAAATTAAGACTGTGACCTGCATACAAACTCAGTTGTAGGTATAAACGTTTCCCAGAGTCCCAAAGGCGTCACAGTCAACCTGACCCATCAGTCATTATCTTCATTAAGAAACACAGTAAGCTTGAAAAAAGCAGCATTTCTTCCTTCCACTCATCCCCGTTTCTGCTCATCCAACTGATAACCCCTTCATACACTCACTACACAAAGGAGTCGACTCACAGCTCATGGAGTCAAGGGTGACATGGCGTCAGCGTGAACGGCTTAAGCTCCAGACGCTGCGTTTTATCAGTCGATGTGCTGTGTGGTATTATTTATTACACTCTATGACTCTGTAGCACAGTGGCATAGTGGTTAACATGTCAGTCTCACAGCAAGAAGATCTGGGTTCAATTCCTGGTCTTGGTTAGTTGCTATTTTGAAGTAAGAATAACATTATTCCTGAGCACAGTTCGGTTTCACTTGGCACAAGAATTAAACCAATCAAATCGTGCATTAGAAGTGATTCAAATAATAATGAGATTTATTTTTTGTGTGTGTTATACTTGCGTTATTTAACACAACTGTTCAACTACATTACTCCTAAGGGGAACTTCTAACAAATCTATTGATTTGTTGGATGTTTACTTTTGGAAATTAAACTAAACTCTTCCTGAATATGCTTCATTCTTCCCATTTTAAAGCCACAGAGAAAACAATGCTCATTTTTTATAATTGTTATTACTGTTAAATTAAATTCAAGTTTGAATAAAACAAACAAACAATATGATTTAAAAAAAATCTTCCAGCATAGTTAAAATATACATATAAATAAATCTAATAAACCGCCGCTCTAAGCACAGATGAATGCACTAATCAGCCCAGTGATTTAATGGTGGAATAACTATGGGTGATTGACATTCCTCTGTTGGAGACTCTCAGCCCAGTCCTTCACACTGAACTGCAATTTAACAGTCATTTCATCAGCTGCTCGTGAGCAAGAACATGAATATAGGGAAGCCCACCTACATCAGCCTTGAGTGGTGAGAGGGAAAAATTATTTATATAAAGATAGAGCTAATAATGGCAGATAATTGCTGGAAAGAATTTTTAAAGTCAGGTTATTATAAGGGCACTCATTCATTCATTCATTCACTGAACTGATTAATCCTATTAGGGTAGCGGGACCCAGAGATCGCAAGTTCGACTCCGGGTTGATGCCACAGCCATCCGTAACTGGGAGCCCATGGGAGCTAATTGGCTGAGCTCTCATGCTTTGCCTACTAAATTAATTGATGTTAAATGTCAACATAAATAGCGGCATAGTGGCTCAGTGGCACAGTGGTTGGCACGTCCACCTCACAGCAAAAAAGGTCCTGTGTTTGAATCCGGGGCTCGGGTGTTTCTGTGTAGAGTTTGCATGTTCTCCCTATGCTTGTGTGGGTTTCCTTCAGATTTCTTTCCTGTCTTGCTTTTTTTCTCCTTTTCCTCCTTTTTTTTACTCCCAGGAGGATAAGTCCTCCATTGTTGTAATCATTAGATTTGTTTACACCTCTTAGGGAGCTCAAGTTTGTCCTATCATCATTACCATTGCCACTGCTGTAGTTTAACATTTGTTTGACCCCGGGGCCCCATGCTGGCTTAGAGCCCCAAGCAGTTCCCTGCCTTGCCTGTTGGCAAGCGGCACCTCTGAGTCTGAGCTAAACTGGCCCGGAAAAGTGAATAAACAAAGTGAACTGTCCACCTGTCTCTGAGTCTTTGCTATCATGAACCTGAGTTCTGTTACACCCTATAAGAACCAGGCTTTTACGACGTCGCTATTAACAGACGATACTTTAAAGTGTTGGTGAGATCGGAGAAAAGGGGAAGCACTGTGTTATTTTTATCTTTGTCACAGAGAAGTATCTTTCCATCTGCCTTTTTGTGCGAAAGCCCTTGAGATCCTTACAAACAAACACTCAAGGCTGCAGGGGTGGTAAGTGAAAAGGGAAAAAATTGCTATTTTCATTGCTCACTTTCTTTCTGCAAAGGCATTTCATCCAGACAAACTCAGAAAGGTCAAACCAGGCACCCCAGCACATGGATCCAGCCGTCCCAGCACTGACCTACAGGACATTATATCACACATCTTGATATAATTGGTTAGCATGAACAGAAGTGCATTCACTCCGTCCATGCCCGTGACCAGGCATCCAATGATTTACATGACTACTCAGTAGAACCTGTCAACATTTACTGTCAAAATCATAATTTCAGAGACAGCTTATTATTATAGTGTATGTCATGAATATTATTCAGATTTGATTACAGAGCAAGGCAACATGTTGACAAAGCTAATTAAAGGCTTCATTTGAATACTCCGGCATCACATTAGTGTTGCAGCTGCAGTAGTGACACGATTATGGCACTAACGGAACATACCGGAACATATTTTACATTGTGTACACCCGCTGTCCATTTTATTAGGAATACCTGTACACCTGCACATTCATGTTGTTATCTAATCAGACAATCATGTGACAGCTGTATAAAGTGAAAATACAATTACAGGCAAATGATCACATCAAACATCAGAATGGGTTAAAGGTTTGATTTCGCCGAACGAGCAGGTTTAAATTTTTTATATATAACTGCTGAATTCTGGAATGGGTGGCACAGTGTTTGTTAATAGTGGTTAACATGTCAGCCTTACAGCAGGAAGGTCTTGGGTTCATGTCCAGGGCTTGGTTTGAGCATTTCTGTGTGGAGTTTGCATGTTCTACACGTCCTCGTTTGGGTTTCCTTAGGCTTATCCAAATTGCCCCTGGGTGTGAGTGTTCATGTGATGGTCTGGTGAGCTGTTCAGGGTACACTCCGTCTTCGCCCAGTGTCGGCTAAGATAAGCACCAGCCTCCCTGTGACCCTAATTTGGATTGGTCAGGGTCAATTTGGAACAGCTGTCTAATGTTCATTAAACGGTGGGAGGAAACTGGAGTACCCAAAGAAAACCCATGAAGCATGGGAGAACATGCAAACTCCACATAGAAATGCCTGAGCCTGGGAATCGAAATCCAGGACCTTCTTGATGTGAGGCAGACATGCTAACCAACTACGCCACCGTGACGTTCTATTGACTATAATCAATAATCGATCTTATATCTATTGTATTAATGGAGAAATGAACTTGAAAAAAATCTGCACTCTTACACCATTTATTTAAAAAATGCATAGGTGTTGAGTAAAAAGCTTGTTCTCCAAAGCCAAAGCCACCGGCATGTATTGAAAGCAACAGGAATGCTGAAGTTGTAGTGTCTTGTCGTACAGTACTATCATACTGCCTTTCTTACTGAACACTCGAAATAATAAAGTGACTATGTGGAAGGTATAATATATAAAATGCATTATCATAATCAAGGCACATTTGAATCTGCTTGAGTTTCTGAGATGTGAACATCATTAAGCAGATAATTACACTGCACAGATGCCCTTTTAGTTATGAGTCATAGGCACATGCCCCCCCCCTCCCCCGCCCACTTTCCCACCAGCATGCAATGCTCCTTTATTATTACATTTTTTTCACTTATATCTTTGAACTGTTTTTTTTTATAGGGCAGAATGATTGTACAATACGCAGCTGTAATAGAAATAAGACAAGAATTTTGATGCACTCAAACAAGGGTGTTTCAGTATGGAGTTTGAATGTTCTCCCTATGCTTTTGTGGGTTTCCTCCAGGGACTTCAGTTTCCTCCCACAGTCCAACAGACATTAAGCTAATTGTTGGCTCCAAATATCCCCTAGGTGTGAGTGTGAATGGCTGTGTGTGTTAGCCCACAATGGACTGGTGAGTTTTTCAAGGTGTACCCCACTCTCGCCCAGACTTGGCAGATATAGGCTCCAATCTCTGTGAGATCCTTATAGGATAAAGTGGTTCGGCAAATGAATGAATGTTTAAATTATATTTTGGTTTGGTGAAGTGAATACAGGCGGCACAGTGCTGTAGTAGACAGGTCCTGGGTTCGATTCCCTGACTCAGCGAAAGCCTTTCTGTGTGGAATTTCCATGTACTCCAGGTACTTGGGTTTCCTCCCACAGTCCAAAGACAAGCACATTAGGATAACTGCCTGTTCCAAATTGCCCCTAGGTATGTGTGTTGTCCTGTGATGGACTGGCGAGCTGTTCAGGGTGTACCCTATTTTCACCCATAGTCGGCAGAGATAGGGCCAAGCCTCCTCATGACTGTAATAGGATAAAGCAGTTCGGCAGTTTTAAAAAATGAAAGAACACAAAAAAATCCTCATTACCTCCACCAAGAAGGTTATATTTTTTACTAGGCTTTTGTTTGTTTGAGATATTAAGACGGATAATAAAAGAAGTTATATGTGGATTTTCATGAAATTTCTACCAGAGGTCAAGGAAGACTCCATTCGATTCTGGAGATGATCCGGATCGAATTCTGGATACAGGATTTTTTTTTTTATGAATTCTTTATCATTGTGAGATAGGATGATTTTTTTGGAAGTATCATTTTACAGCAGGCCCAGCAGGGGGCACTGTGAACTTTGTCATTCATTCATTCATTTATTTGTTTGTTTGTTTGTTTATTGCTGCTTGGTGAAGGTTTGCACTCTCTGAGTGCTCTTGCTAACAGTGCATTGGGTAAGATTAGACACCCCACATGCCAAAATTAGGCCTTTAACACCTTGGTGGGCTTGAGGTTTGAATAATTCTCACCCAAGTCCATAAAGCTCCGCCTCCAGAATCGTAGGCAGTCCATAGACTGCCTAGAAATACAAAAATTTATTCCAAGCCTGAGGTCAGCTTTTTAAGAGATTTGAAACATTTTTGCAAAGGCTACAGCTTAAAGTTTCTAAAAAATATTTCTAGATTACTTAATATCTTTCAGGTTATTTGTGAGTAAGGAATAATTACAAAAAAACTGCTGCTCCTTCAAACAGTGGAAATTTTGTGCATTAAAAAAACACTAAAACAATCATGTGGCATTAATATATATATAAAAGTGTAGTGGTAATGAGAAAACATTAGCAGACAGTTTATGTGAATATGTTAAAGGTCACAGCAAGGCCAGGCCTGTACAGGTCAGAGTCCCTGTCACTTCACCCTACATCATCTCTGAGTGCCCTTTAACCGTATGAGAGATGAGATCAGGATGCAATTCAACAGTTTGTCTGCTGTTTGTTTTGCTCCAAAGGGCAATCTCTCACATCTACTCTGCTTCATCCTGAGAAAAAACAAACAGCACAACCCCCTCCTCAAACATACACAGCTGAAATGACAGCAGCATTAATACAGTGATCCTGTGGGTTACTGCTATATAACACTTTAATTACACACCTCTGTTGACCATAATAAGACGTTAGGCATGACAGTCACTCCAGAAGCAGATGATCTCCTAGTTTTTTTTTATGTTTGTACGTTCACTGCAAATTTTTGGATGCATTATATGCTAAACGACATGAACTCTGAAACATACCAGATATGTCCTTTAATTCTGTCTAGTAATACTTGCTAAAATGTACAATACAGTTTCAATAAAATCATGAATGCAATATTTCCCTTAATGCTAAAAAAAATCAATGAGTTGATTGAGAAGGGACCCAGAGTCAATAATAACCAATTCACCTGATTCAGTTCCACCTGTTTTAAAAAAAAATCCTGGATCCAAAATCACGAATACCTCCAAAACGTAATGAGACTTCTTTGTCTGATGAGCCAACTTTGGTAGAAATTTGTGAAATCCTTGACATATTTTTTTGCAAAAAAAAACCCCAATGTTCTCAGCACCCCTGCTGTAATACAACACCTCCAAAAAATGTCCTATTTCACATGTTAAAGAATAATTTAAAAACTTTCTGGATCCAGAATTTGATCCAGATCATCCCCAAAATAATCCCCTAATGGAGTCTTCCTTGTCCAAAGCCTGACCTCTGGAATAAATTTCATCAAAATCTGTGCATAACTTTTTGATAATCCTGCTAAAAAATATGCAAACAAAGGGTAAAACATAGCCTCCATGGCAGAGGTTTGCAGTACGCTTACCACAATTTGAAACCTACACTGAATATATTCAGTCAGTTATGTTTGGTGTCCAGAGTTTGCTTTTTACAGTTTTAGTTTTGCACTATGAGTCTGATGGATGATTTTATAATAACTGATGTATATTTGCCTCAACCAACATTTTTTCCATAAATATCCATCCACAAACTTCATCCAATTTCCCACAAACTTTGTATTATGGTTGAGGCGATGAAGTGTATAAAAAGGCTCTGAATTTTAAAGGGACTCTCTGAAGCCATTACACCCCTTAGGCAAGTCCCCAAAGGTCCAGACATGCCGGAAGGTAGAATTGTACAGCAAACCTTTTGTGTCATTTGCTGACAATGCAGACAATTTATCATTTGGGAAAAAAAGGACAGATACCTCACTGAAAAATATCTACAATGGTGGCTAGGACTGATGAGGATGGTGTGCAATTTTTATGATTCCCAGACATCATGCAACACAATCACCAGTCAAGCACCTAACCCTAATTATAACCACCAGTTTACTAATGGAGCTCACTTTCACTTTCACTACTATAAATAGTCTGAACTCTATATGGCAATGCTGGGTAAAAAGGTTAAGGCTCTGTCTTATTTTAGTTGGGGTTCAACTCTTGGCAAGACTGCCAAGTTTTCCTTGTTGGTCCCTTGAACGAGACTTTTAACCCTTTCTGTCCTGGTGCATTTTATCATGGCTGACCCTCCACTTTGCTAATGCTATCCAGCTAAGCTAGCAGGCCTGAAGTAGCAGTCATTACCTGCAAGATCAGCTAAATTACAAAAAGCATTGAAGTTCCGTTTGCATACATTCGTTGATGCTCTTGCTGCAACTGCACTGTGCAGTCATAGGCAGAGTGTGTGGCGTTTACAGCAAGGCAGTGTGGTATGGGAGTGGAAACTACAAGGTTGAAATAGCAATAATAGAAATGCAACCAGGTTTTTGGCTTAAAGATTAAAGCTCCCGGCTACAATCCTTAAGCAGTCTTGAGATAGCCCTGGCATAATAGTGAGACTGTGGCTAGTATGAAGTCTGGCTCCAAACTATGCATTTCCATCAATCATGCACAATGAAGTCATACAGTCCTGCCACATTTTCTGATCACACTCATTGACTTGGACTCCTAAAGACTCCAACAATCTTGTTACTTGCCAAGCCCCAGCAGGGCTGGCATTAAAGCCTATTCAATTAGTCTGGGAAATAAAGGAAGCCCTGATTCTGTACGTGATACCCATGCATATGACCACCTTCCCTCACCTTGTCTCTCCCCACATAAACAGCACTGGCAGCATGGATCAGTGATACACTGCTGTGTGAGGGTAAAACTTGTACTGCTCATATCTCATGCTGATGATGTCATCTTGGGGAGTGATGAATTGAAGGTGCTGCTTATTGCTTTCCACTCGTTCACCCAGCACTGCTCAGCTGTTGGCTGCAGCTGTATGGCCTGATTCCTGCTAGGGGAAAGTGTGAGCCAACAGCTGGAAAGGAACAGTGAAAGGGAACGAAAGAGAAGATAGGAGAATAGGATATAGGAGTGTATAGAATAGGAAATTCACACACTGTATTGTGAACTTGCTAAGCTGTTACAAGGTCACAGTGGGGAAATAAAAAGTGAATTACAACAGTGATTCAGGATGAGCAAAAAGATAAAACCCAGATAAAAGAGAACAGCATCTTACAAAGAATAGTACTATTTACAGTGCAAGAAATGTGCAAGATGCTACTATATATCTAACAGTATGTACAGTGTTATTGACGGTGTAGAGAAAAATATACAAATGATTATACATCCTTTATATGTACAGTGCCTTGCAAAAGTATTCACCCCCCCCCCCCACCCCCCCCCCGGCATTTTTCATGTTTTGCTGCTTCACAACCTGGAATTAAAATGGAATTAAAATGGATTGTTTGAAGGTTTTTCATTTCATTTACAGAGCATTGTGAACAGCAATCTTCAAGTCTGACCACTGATTCTCAATTGGATTAAGGTCTGGGCTTTGACTAGGCCATTCGAACACATTTAAATGTGTCCTCTTAAAACACTCGAGTGTCACTTTAGCAGTATGCTTCGGGTCATTGTCCTGCTGGAAGGTGAACCTCCGCCGCAGTCTCAAATCATAGGCAGACTGAAACAGGTTTTGCTCAAGAATATCCCTGTATTTAGCACCATCCATCTTTCCCTCATCTCGGATCAGTTTCCCAGTCCCTGCTGAACTATACACTCTAGGCTAGAAAGAAATCAGCCCCAGCATCTGGAAATGAGAAAGCCCATCTCAGCCGACTCTGGGTGAAAGCATGGTACAGGGTACACTCTGAACAGTTCACCAGACCATTGCAGGGCCAACACACACAACCATTCACACCTATACTCACACCTAGGGGCGATTTGCAACAGCCAATTAGCCTACTGTGCATGTTTTTGAACTGTGGGAGGAAACCGGAGTACCTGAAGGAAACCCATGCAAGCACAGGGAGAACATGCAAACTCCACACAGAAACGCCTGCACCCCGGGAATTGAACCCGGGATCTTCTTGCTGAGAGGCAGACGTGCTAACCACAGTATTGCTCATATATTAAGAAGTAAAAGTAGTCAGTCACCATAAACAAATTTCTAGAGCAATCATAACACACAAACCCGCAGTAGGTTTGCTACGGTTCATGATGAAAATTTAAATACTTTAAGGGAAAAATTTTTTCCTGAAGCACTCTTTTCTTGAACAAGTTCCACGTAACATTTCCTAAGAGTTACGCACTCAGATCAAGGGTTCCCTCAGAGGGATAATCCAAAAATAATAATTTAGGCTTATAGTCTGAACTGAATTTTCTCCCTACTAAGAGTATAAGAATGTAAGTAAAATATTCAAATATACAGTTATGCTAATCCCACGTAGCCCTCATCATGATTCTACTGTTATACTCAGTGCATCTCACTGTCAGTTCTCATCGAAGAGGACCTTTCAGTTATTTGTCAGGAATGCTAAATCAGATTTCTGTTTGACCTTAAGCACATGTTTGTATTCACTGCCCTCACTCGCAGACTGATTCTCATTTCCACTGAAGCTACAATGTCGGGTCAGTGTACTGCAGAATGACGAAGCTCATCTCTATAAATGTGACTTTGCAGGCACGGCTGAAAGAGGCACACCGCAGCCCCACTAGAATGCTGGTACTTTATGAAAGTCTGGATGCCTTCCCAAAATGATGACAGATGAATTATTGAGCTGTGTTCAGCGAGAAGGGCTGCCACTACTCCATTCAGACTAAAGGGAGGAAGATGAGTGAGAGGAGGGGCAAGCCTTTCTCAAGCCACTGCACACCAGGCTTATTGGACTGTGACCATCCACTCTAATGAGATAATTAGCATTAAAGCCAAGCTGCCATGATCAGAGATGGTCTTGGGTTAAAAAAACGACTTGAGACAACTGCGGATATGATCCACAATCACATTATAATCATTACAGCAGCTAGGCGAGGCAAAAGATGGGCACTCGACTGATTGATTATATGCTTCATCTTGAATAATTAAGGTGGAATCATTCAAATACAGCCTAAACCTCTTATTGTACTAATCTATAGCAAAGATACTGGTTCATTTCAGTCCTGTGTGAGGTAGCTGTAAAAGAACTAGGGTTTAAATGTAATGTAACAAATTTTTTTTATTTATGAAGTGCCAAACACAAGGCCATATTCCGAATTGGTGGCTAAATATGTACACAGGGAAAGTACATTACAAAAAATGTCTCGATTCAAATGATGCCAATTGGTGCCACAGGCATGAAGAATGACTCCTAAGGAAGTCCCCTGTCTGTCTGTATCCACCCTAGAAGGGAGGCTGTGCCTATCTCAGCCCACACTGGGTGAGGTCGGGCTACACCCTGACCAGCTCGGCAGAGCGTTGCAGGGCAACACACACAACCATTTACACTGCAGGAGGAAACCAAAGTATTCGGAGGAAACCCACACAAGCACTGGGAGAACATGCAAACTCCACAAGGAAACGCCCGAGCCCGGGACTCAAACCCAGAACCTTCTTGCTGTTAGGCAGACATGCTGACCACTACGCCAGCCATTATTGAAAATAACTTTAATACATTTATTGTCTTTTATTTCTTAAGCGTGTTTCTTGAAGTCTGCTAAATGAATAAAAATTAGTTTACATCACAGCTTCTATTTGTTAATTTAAGACAAAATAATAAAGCCAGGGTTTATAAAGCCATCCTTTAAGTGTGGTGATTTTACCAGGGGGTTGTATTCTCATTAACTCTATAGTCACACATACAGCCTTAGTGATGGAACAGCGTGTTCCTCTCCCTGACTGAGGAGGTAATGATGTTCAGCTCCACAGGTCTTGACTTTACTTCCTTTCAAGTCTGAAGTATCCAGCGTCCTTGGTGACCAACATTAAGGCGTGACAGCAGACAGAAGAACACAGAGACAACAAACGCAACAGTCGTCACATTACACCTGGATACACCATTTACTTCCATCATGTCCCCCCTCTCTTTGCCCCCTCCTTCCATATACAGTATATCTTATTTATATTTATTTATCAAGGGTACTAATCTATCTCTATATTAATTCCGGGTGTAACTGATGTACTGATGTAAAGGGAGAGCTAAATTGGATCTCTCTGGGGTAAAATAATGCTGTCCAGGAAATTTGACACCATGCAATCATGCAAAAGCTTTCAAGCAATTACCCAGATTCTTATCAAAATCCGCTTGAACCTCTTATTATATCCACCATTTATTAAAATACAGAAACTACCACCGTTTCAACACACTCTTAATTTGGGTTCAACCCTGTTTCCCTTCTGAGCTAATGCCCTAATAAAATCCCAGAAGAAAGCCACATAAATCAACCGCCTCTGACTAAAATGCTTAAAAAATCTTAAAGCTGTCACCAAGTTGTCACTTAAAGCTGTTACTGAGCGTCTATCACAGTAGTCTTTATACAAAATACAGCCAGTGTTAAAAAACATGCAAGACAAGCAAATGAGGTTCTCTCAGTGATTAATCTGTGCTCATATTTGAATGACCATCAAATATAATTAGCACCCAATAACATCGGATGACCCCCTTCATTTGAATTAGTGTCTAATTAATTGTTCTTCTAGATCTTAAAATAGGAGAAGATACTTCCATAGAAACCTGAACAAATTCCAATAATAACCTGATAAAAAGCATTTGATTATAAGGTGAAAGAACCAAAATAGGATTGGAGGGATCAGAATAAGAAAGAGGGCGGCACAATAGCGTAGTAGTCAGCATGTCCGCCTCACAGAAAGAAGGTTCTGGGTTCGAGTCCCATGCTCGGAGAAGGCGTTGCTGTTTTTAGCTTCCATGTTCTCCAGGTACCCAGGAATCCTACCACAGTCCTAAGACATGCACATTAGGATAATTGGCTGTTCCAAATTGCCCCTTGGTGTGATTGTGAATGGTTGAAAGACCTGTAATGGTCTGGCGAGCTGTTCAGGGTGTACAACGCCTTCATCCACTATTGTCTGAGATAGGTACCAGCCTCCCCTAAATCAGTTCAGCAAATGATTGAGATGATGAGTATAGTAACAGTTCCCTCACATATACAAGTACTGTATAATCTAGCAAAAAAATAGGCATTTGTTGATGTACTGAACAATTCTTTAGTGTCAGTGCTTTGTAACCATCAGTATACTTTTTCTCCAATGGCAAAGTCTCTAGGATAGAAGACCTTGTGTTTTTCTCTAGAACATGACATGCTGTGTGTTTGTTTTTTTTTTTAAACACAGGGGGTCTTCGACATATGACAGGGTTTGGTTCCTACGTCGCGATGTTAGTTGGATTTCATCGTAAGTCGGGTCACACCACTTAACTATGCTAATGCATTGACAAAATCATAATATAGGATATAAAAACGTGAAATCATAATAGGATATAAAAAATATGAAAGCATAACTATCAGAAAGAAAAACATATAGAGAACAAACATAAAATAATAAAATGAAACAAACAACAATTCTGTAATAATTCAGTTTTCTATGTCTCAGTGCCACTGCATTGCTCAACTCTAAAGCATTGTGACAAATACCGTACAAGAAGGTTAGAATTCACACTAAAATTTCCTCACTCGTATTTTCACAAGAATTTATTTTATAGGTGCAGATATACATTTGCCCTTATATACTGTAATATTCTATCAATACCCACTGGATATGAGCAACCGCACATTCTGATTTGTTCCTCTACTGATAGGATATCACTTCATATACTATTAGTAGGTATGGACATGGCCACAGCTTGCACCAAACAAATTGCTAATGCAAACGGGATGGCTCTTCCATTCATTCTAGAGCTATTTCATAAAAAGCAACATTTGTAATGAAAGGTTGTTATTTTTTTTTTAAAAGATTTTTTCCACCAAAAGCAGCTTTTTCAGCCTGCTGTGGAAAACAGACCTCCAGTTCTTGGTGTCACCGGATGCCAATGAACAGTGGAGAGACCATCATAAGCAGGGTGTGGAAACTGTGCAGGATTCCATGCTAGACTAAAATCTCTTCCATCAGGTGTTTGATGTTATTTGAATTTTTGGTTTTGGAATTTGAATAAAATAATAACAGGAGTCATTAGGAGATGGCATATCCCCCCGGCCTCCGCAAGTCAAAAAATATGAATTGCAGAACTCCAAAAATATAAAAGAACTACATTTGCTTGTAGAAGAAACCGGCAAGTTTGATGACGAAATTTCAAACAGTTTTCAAGTCCTTACCTGGAATTGAAATGATTACAAACAGACAGACGGATGGACAGATGTACTGATGACTATATCCTCCCAAGTTATATGCTGGGGGGATACAAATGCAATATTTTTTACCAATCATTGGGTTTGGATATAAGAAAAGTTATTCCACTTACCCTCATCGTATATGGCTATCTGATCCTACACGACTTGAGGTTGTATACCACAGTGCTGTTGAATTCTGATTGGTTCGACTGTTACTAAAGTAAGGGACAATCTAGAAGGAGGCAGACAAAAGCATGAAAAAACCCGGCAAGGTAAAACATTCTTAAAAGTTATCTCATCTAATGTAAACCTAAACAAGAGGAACAAAACACTTCAGTATGTGCTGCTATGAGAAATAATTTATGTTCCCGGTGGGAGTAACACTGATTGGTGTGAGGCTGCATCACACCAACGCGGCATTGATTCTTTTCCCTGAACACCATCGCTTACGGTGTTTTATTTTTATTACTAACATCATTTTAACAAACTCAGTCCTTTACTTATCATGTCACCTAACCATGTTTTGTTCCCCAACATGACTTGACTGTAGCTAATATGCCCAAGCTCAGTGTTTGATATTCCATCCACATCCATCAATAAAGCTTGCTAGGCAGGAAAGGTGGTGGGGGGGTATGTGTGTGAGAAACTCATCCTGTATCAGAAAGATTATGAGAACGATTTGGTTTCTGACGGCATAGCGAAAACGCTACATAATGCTGAGTCACTGCCTTTGTGTTTGTTTCCTACACTTGCTATTCAAGTCCTACGTTCATCCTTCATTTCAGTACCTGGCCTCTCCTACAGTCCTTCTCAACACTTCATTCATCTTTTTCTCTGACTCTCATCTCATTACATCTCTCCTAGAGACAAGAACCTGAAAATGAAAACGTACATAATACACCGGCCCATCGGCGTCCATACTGCCTCGCTGCATCCACGTTATACAAATAAAGGAAGGAGCGAGGTGCAAAAATTACAGTAAACTGCACAGATTGCCTGTGTTACTCCTCTGCTCTATCCTAGTATTTACCCAACTGCAGAGACGAGCCTGTTTATTTCACTAGAGCTTATTTCCTAAGCCTGTGCTCTCTGATTAAGTAATCAGGTGGGCTGTTCTATTGCACGGAGGCTACATATACTAAAACCAGATAAAAATATCACTGTAAAAGAAACAGAGATGCGTTCCACTCATTAGATACTTCCCCCGTGCAGCATTTTAATGAGAAATATTTTAGTCCCACTAAAGAAATAACTGTAGCGCTGCTCTTATTGACCTTGTTTTGCCCTCTAAAAAACTTCCTCTTTCCAACCAATATTCACTAGTTCATTTATATTGCTCATTACTCGGGACCATCAAATAGCACGACTCATTACACACTCTGTGACGTCCTTGTTAATTTCACCAGTTGGGAAAAAAACAACATGCCATACTTCATTAAGGAGTCGGATCTGTCACACACACACACACACACACACACACACACACACACACACACACACACAATCAGACTGACCCGATAATTAATAACAGTGTTGACTGCTCATATGCTGACTTACCAGAATGAATGCTGGGTGTAATAATGAACAATGTGTTTGTATATATTTGGTGTGAAGAGTCATTAATACACAACAAAACTAGGTATATAAGGGAAAAGCACCTGAAGGTATGATGTAATGGGAAAATAATCAATGGGGTGATGTGAAGCAGAGAGCTGCTATTACAACAGTTGACTATTTTTTAAAAAAGTTTATGCGTAAGTTTTTATTCCGCATTCACTACAGTGAAACTACTGACTACAATTCTGTATTTTATGAGATATATATATATATATATCTCACCCTGAAATTTTCCATAGTTTGCATAAAAACAAATTTGCAGCCATCAAATAAGTTGCAAAATGAATGTTTTTTTATTCTATTTTTTTTATGATAAAAAAAATTTAAATTTAATAAAAATTTAATTGATACCATAAATAATTATTACTAAACCCTTGATAATTATTCCAGATTGATTTCACCATATTTAATACACAGATTTTACTTTTATTTAATCAATTAATATATATATATATATATATATATATATATATATATATATATATTTCTTTTTTTTTGACCATCTGAACTCATTTTATACATCCCAATTCTTTGGGTCTGTTAAAAAGCTGTTTGTTAGTTTGTTTGTTTTTCTTAAAATTATAGAATATAGTCAAGACACTGACAATGTTAAAAATAATATGAAATTTCTTTAAAATTTGGGACAGCCAAATTTTGTGAGGCAGCCATGGCCTAATAGTTAAAGAAGCGGTTTTGGGGCCAAAAGGTTCCTGGTTCAATTCCCAAACCATCAGGAAAAATGTGACGGTGGGGGAGGCGAGCAGCACCTTAACTTTCCTCCACCTTCATGGCTAAAGTGCTCTTGAGCAAGGCACCTATCCCCCAACTGCTCTCTGGGTGCCGCAGTGTGGCTGCCCATTTCTGAGTATGTGTGCTCACTTTGGATGGGTTAAATGAAGAGCCAAATTTCCCTTGAAGGATTAATATAGTATATTCAAAATTTGCTTCTGTCTACGATCCTTCATTTACAGCTGTCAGTCTGATGAGGTAAGATTTCACCCCACATTTCCCAAAGCACCTCCCACAATTTGGACTGGCTTGATGGACGGTTCTTCCATACCATATGGTAAAGCTGCTTTAACAATAGCTCAATTGCAGTGAGATCCGGTAACTGTGCTAGCCATTCCATTATTGACGGAATGCCAGCTGACTGCTTCTCCTTTAAACAGTTCTTACATAGTGTGGAGCTGTGTTTTGGGTCATTGTTCCGTTGTAGGAGGAAACCAGGTCCAATCGATCCCTGTCCACAGGGTATGGCATGCAGTTGAAAAATGGAGTGATAGCCTTCCTTGTTCAAAATCCCTTTCACCCTGTACAAATCCCACACTTTACCCAAACGAAAACACCCCCAGACCATCACATTTCCCCCACCATGTTTGACAGATGGCATCAAGCATCTTTTCATTTGTTCTACACCTTCAAATTTAAGCCTATAATTAAACCCACAAATGCTGATTCACCAAATATTTAACTAGCCTAAAGAAAGCTAATTTTACTGCTTCTTTAATTAGCACCACAGTTTTGTTATAGACTGGCACAGAAAATGTATCAACTTCTAATCAGAATTCAACAGCACTGTGGTTTTAGATAGTAATAACAAGTATGGCAGTAATTGCAAAGATTCTGAGTGGACATGTAAAAAAACAGGTAATAAATATTAAAATGATTCTGTATATCTGTAAAGTCCTTTCCTCTCTGTTGGATATTGGCTTCAACAGGTGGACAGTGTGCCAAGTTGAATTATCTGCTGCTACACTATCATGCTTTAGTTCTTTTGTTATTATCTCAGTCTGGCACATTTTCTCTTCATAACGGTTTTATCTTTGTGCTTGGGGTTTCTGTTTGTGAATGAGATGTGACATTTTCCTGGACAAATTCCTGTCTGAGTAGACTCCAGAAGAGCATGTCGAATTGAAACAGAGTGGAAACTTAAATCAGGCTTGACTCACTCTTCTTTCTATTTTTAGGAAAAGAGAACAAAACAAAAGGAAAGCTCAGTTACAGCAGTGAAGCAGTAAGCCAATTAAAGTACATAGAATTGGGCACTGACTAAAAGCGAAAGTCATGACAGATGTCTCCTACATGGAGATGTCCTCTCTATCACTACATTTATATTTTATATTTTTATTTTTATATTTATATTCGACTTTTGGTTGTCCTTCAGATAGTTATTGTTATTGATATTTGTTTTTCTTCTTGATATTGATAGTTTTTATTCTTCTTCAACTATAGAACAGTCATAACAAACATATCACTACATATTGTACTGTGTTTGATTTTGTATGTGACAAATAAATTTGAATTTTAATTTGTCTGAGCCTGGTTTTACTTCTGCCTTTTTGAATTCCTCATTCATTTGAATCACCTGTACTGTTAGTTTAATTATCTGTTTATTGAGTTCATGTTTTGTCAGGCTTCTGATTTCAGTGTTTGCTCCATGAACATTTATTTACCTGCAAGTTGCAACATTTATTTACCTGTTTGCTTACCTGAGTTTGATTGTGTGTTTTTTTATTCTGTGTCTGAGCAGTGGTGTATGGGTTTCAGTTTCGTTATTAATAATAAATCTGTGGGTTTTTTCCTTTTTAATTGCTGCCTATCATCGTGCGATTCAGGAATACATTACTTTACAGCTAATCAGAATAAACTCAGTGTAGCGACAGCCTTATCGGATTTCATGTGGTGGGTGCAGGCCGACATGGGGCAGGACACGGGACAACCGTCCAAGCCATGTTCCCTGAATTTGGTGCTTCACATAGGAGATCTGCTAAAGTGTTTCTGGTAATTCATTCTCACACACACACACACACACACACAAAATAAGCTATCCCTTCCTTCCTTTCATTTATTCACTTTCTAAGCCGCTTAATCCTAATTAGGCAGGGTACACCCTGAACAGCTCAACAGACCATTGAAGGGCCAACACACACACACACAACCATTCACACCACACACACACACACACACACACACACCCACAGACACACACGCCTAAAGACAATTTGGAACAGCCAATTAGCCTAATGTGTTTTTTTTTTGGACTGTGGGAGGAAACCAAAGTATCCGGGGGAAACCCATACAAGCACGGGGAGAACATGCAAATTCCACACAGAAGCGCCCCGAGCCTGGGAATCGAACCCAGGACCTTCTTGCTGTGAGAGGGACATGACAATCAGCTTTAACATTATAAACATTTTAGGTACAGACAGGTAAACTGAATAACATTGATTATCTCTTTATAGTGAGTTGACTACCAAGGTGGTCCACAGAATTACAGCCAATAAACCGGAAAGTGTCAGGGGTGTCCAAGGCTTACTGAAGTGCATGTGGAGTAAAGACTAGTCTATTATGGTCTGATCCCACAGAAGAGCTACTGTGTGTGTTTGTGTGTGAGTATGTATGTATTTATGTATGTATGTGTGTATATATTATATATATATATATATATATATATATATATATATATATATATATATACACACACACACACACACACAATACATATATATATATATATATATATATATATATATATATACACACACACACACACACACACACACA
>JAOUQZ010000019.1:2800107-2821365 GCA_028564935.1 Neosilurus hyrtlii
AAGAGCTGGAGGAAGTGGCTGAGGAAAGGGACGTCTGGGAGTCACTACTTAGGCTGCTGCCCCCGCGACCCGACCCCAGAACAAGTGAAAGAAGATGAATGAATGAATGAATGATGAATGAATGAATGCATAGTTATCATTTAAAGATGTTTGATTTAACACTTAATCATTGGTTCATGTCATCTTTTCTACTGCTATACTGTTATTAATGTGAAATAAAAGAAAGAAAGTGGGGCTTAAAGGGTGTCAATTCACAGCAAAGGGATTAAAACACTTCCAGAAGTGTCAGTCAATTCAGATACACCCTGAACAGCTCACCAGTCAATCGCAGGGCCAACACATACACAAACACAAGCATTCACATTCACACTCACACCTAGGCACAATTTGGAACAGCCAATTAGCCTAATGTGCATGTCTTTGGACTGTGGGAGGAAACTGGAGTACAAAGAGAAAACCCACGCGAGCACGGGAAGAACATACAAACTCCATACAGTATCGCCCTCACCAAGCCTTTGACCACTCCGCCACCGTGCCACCCTTCTATCCCTGAAATGCTTGAAGTTACTGTAAACCAAGTGCAAAATGAAGATACAGTGGGGTCCAAGAGTGAATTTCAGATGTCACCAGAATTTCAGTGGATCCCAATATATGTTTTCTAATTCCTCTATCATCAATCAAATACTGCAATACAACTGTATTTGTTCATCTACTTTCATATAGTGTTATGTTTTGGGCTAACTATCAGACTAGCTGAGAATTGAGGGAAATGCTTATGGATCTTTCAGTCAGTACTCCAGACCTTTAATCACTGAGCCGCATTTGCACCATGGCATGAAGCAAATGTCCAATCTGACCAAATGTGGTTTATTTTTCAACATAGTCTCCCCTGCCTTCTACACAAGTCTTCCATTGGTGTTGCAGTTCTTGGATCCCCTTGGTATTAAAGCTCTCATCCTGATGGTGAGATGGATTACTATGAACGTTTCAGCCCAACCTTTTCTTATACCTTGACAATATTCAACTTGGGGAGAAGGTTGCAGTCAGCGAGAGTGAGTGAGTCTCCATCCAGGTAGCTTCTGGTGGACTGGGATATATTCGGGTTCTTATCCAACTCGTATGGAAGAGGGCTGAGCAAGTACTGATCCAGCTTCATCAGGCTCCTTAGAAATTTCTTTTCCAGCACTGGAAATGCATACAATAAATGTTTATATGTTTACAGATAATTAAGCGGGGGGGCAGGTTTGGGCCAACCACAAGTGGTTATGACAATAGGTGAAAAACTCAAACACCCCAGAGGCAAAACTTAAACATGTGCTGACCTCATTATTTTATATTTCAACATCGGCTAACATGGCTATTCAACACTGTTCAAAAAGTAATGGTTAAAAAAACCCTAACCCTTATCTTAACCTCAGTAACCAAAAGAAAGAACATATACTGTATATATATATATATATATAAAATGTTAGATGTAGTCAATATACATATTGTTATATTGTTATGGCGGATTAGTGTCTATTCTTGTATAGATATTTGGTCCTCACCAAGATATATAAAGACATGCTACACTCCCCCTCCCACAGAAAAATAGATCTTACTATCATTAAGTCCCGGGTTGGGGTTTTTGATGTAAGCAGAAAATTTGTGGAAAATATCATCACCAGCGCTGTTCGACTCCTTATAACGACAGCACAGTTTGGGATATCTGGAATGACAAACACGCTCACATGAGCATATCTTTTATCAAGACAGTCAAGCTTTTGTTATCAAGTTCTTGTATTTAAAGCCATTTTTGCTTGCATAATTCTTAGGAATGCCACCATTACCAGACAGCACATGCTCTAATGGTGCAAGGTGAAACTCACTGTGGAGGTGCCAGAGTCTCTTCCAGGAACTCCTCAATCTTGTTAGTGTCAGTGCGTACCTCATCATTATAAAGGAGGAATGGGGGCTGAGAGCCTGGAGCGAGGTCCTTTAGAACCTCTGGAGCTCTGTAGAAAATCAGAGCAATCAAATGGTGATTAGTACCTTTATTTTGCCAGCATGAAGGTAGAAATTACACAGGAACACACTTGGTGGTAATTGGATTCATTCTTACAAAACATTTTTTTGGCTTGAATTTAGTTGCAGAGATCCAGATGATGAAAAGTTTGTTTTAGTCCACAAGGTACAATATGGTTATTCAGGTTGTGCGCCGGCTGCTCGTAATATTGCAATTCATTGAAAACAGCCTACTGGGGAACTCTCTCTGCTCTCAATGAGCCACACTGGTGAAAGCATTTTTGCCAGAGAGGGCCACCAATATAGGTTATTAATATATTTTTTAACACTTGCACTTCTCTAAACGCAACCCTAAAAAAATACTTAAAGTGCTTTAAGACTTCCTTTGATATTCCATTCAGGCGGAACAATTAATGGGTTTAGAATCCTTCAACCCCTTTTCAAGAGTACAAAGCTAGAACCCTTTCAGAAGACTGGAACAATTAACAATCATATACTGAAGAGAAAACATTTTCCAAGAATGTGAGCTAATAATATTAGCGGTTTACGTTTATAAGAACTTAAACTGGCAATAATAATATACTCCTTTGATGGTACCAAAATTTCTACCATGAAACCTTTGTTAATATCTTGTATAAGAACACCATAAAGGATTTTTTGAGTTGATTCACTGGGGGAACTACTGGAGGTTCAATATAGGACCATTAACCACAGAGTTTGTTAGTAAAAAAACATTTAAGGAACTAGAAAAACTCTTGTGGAACCATATCTTATAAGCAAGCTTAGTAATCAGTAGCTTTAAATCAATTAATTAGTTAATCAATTAAGTAATTGCACCCTAAATAATCTTTAGGTTTGCACTTTTAGGAGAACCTTTGGAAGTTACCATTCCAGTATCTAATGATCGACTTTTGTAGCAAACTGGGCATTGAACCCCTGACCTTTGGCTCACTAACCACTGCGAACTTAGTGAACCACTAAGGCTCAGTGGTTAAGAGCCTTAACTTTCTATTCTGAAAGAGAAACTCTGGAAAATTACGTAGATGGTTCTCCCAAATGTCAAACTGAAACACCATTCAGATGCTCAGGTGTATAAAAATGATCAATGTATGCAAGTCCCTCTAGATAAGAATCTCTGCCAAATGCCTTAAATATGCTTTTGGAACCTAGAGGACCTAGCCCAATTTCTAGAAATCCAACATGGTGTAAAGCAACTATTTTCAAGGTTTTTTCAAGAAACCTTTCCCAAGTATGTTAATTTAGGGCAGGGACTAAACGCTGTAGGATGGAAATCACTGATAGCAGAGTTGGGTGGCTATGCCGAACACTATTTCCCTATTTTCACTGTATTTCTCTCACCTCTTCATGTCCACCGTGGTGAGGGTGAAATTAACTCCCTTAAGCCAGAGAATCATGAAGAGCCGCTGGCAGAATGGACAGTTGCCAACTCGTTCACCGTCATCACTTGCCTGTGGTGGGGTAAAGTTGGTGTCTTTAAAATTGTATTCATATGGAAATCAGGCAACATACAGAAATCGCTGGTATGCAAATGACTGCACTGAAGGTGAGACTGTTTGTTCTCTGGTTGTCTCCAGCGTGTAATTACTGCAAATATTGCTGGTAAACTGTGGGATTTTTTTTCCGGAAGTGCAGGTTTTTACCCCAGGTCTTAAAAGTAAACAAGCCTTGAAAGTTTTTTAAAGCATTAGTCATACAGTACAAACTATTCACATACAAACACCGTTGATTTAACACTGTCGAAATGGAGAACAGTTTTACAGTCTGCTGATTTCAACTAGAAAAGGAAAAAATGCTCAACTCTGACCTTGATGAAAAGCTCGATCTTTGGTGCGTCTGCCATGTCTCTGCCTCAGCGTCCTTGCCTCGTGTGGTTTTTTTCAGCTCTCAAACCTTTATTAGCCAACCTAGGAGCAAAGTTTACATCACTGTGTCCAAGTAGGCCCTATCATCTACTTGTGATTGAAGTCAAAAGGTAGTCCTTTAGAATCACTATGTTGAAAAACCCACCCAGCACTTTTATTTCAAAGCCGCAAATAGCCTTTTTCCCCCTCCAATCAGTGCTTTTTTGTACCCGATTCAGTATGAGGCTCTTCGACGCCTGCCTCTTGCCACACCCGATGAGCATTCAGAATACCTGCCCACTGGACTGACCTGTCCAACCTGTCTTGTTCTCTCACTCTAGCTCTAGTTACTGTCATGCCTTAAGATATATCAGTACTCTAGTGTTCAGTACTGTCTTAAATCAACACAGCAAAACTCTAATAACATGATATAAGTGATTTTTGCTATACTGAAAACATCTCTTTTTGACATATACAGAAGACACGAGAGTCAATAAAGCTTGATGTTGATGATACACCTAGTTTTCCATAAAGATTAATGCTATGGTACGCAGATAACATCCAATGTAATGTGACACCAACCTGCAGCTAAAATATTGCTCAGATTCCCAAACACACCTCATTTCACGTTTGAATTTCACCTTGAAACTCACAGAGACAAACACGCAAGCTGCCATTGATATATACCCTTACATAAAATGAAATATGGTGCTGTGTAAATGAGTGAGGACTTGTTGGTAATCTGCTGTTGCATTGTAAATGCAGATACAGCAGGTTCTACATTTTTAGCAACTGTTTCATTAGAATAAACCAGAATAAATACAGGAACTGGATGCAGAAAGAAAAATATGACGCAACAATGAGGTGTGACAGCCCAGATCAGAGTCATTATCTTTGTATTAAAGAGACAAGCTGTAACATGTATAAGTGTTAAGGCGAGACACTATAGGTAATTATGATCTTTTTAAAACAATAGATGTTGTATCAGGAGGCATGGGAGTGTGACAGTTAGCACATCTGCCTCACAGCAAGAAGGTTCTGGGTTCTAGGACTTGTGTGGATTTTTTCTAGGTACTCCGGTTTCCTCCCACTGTCCTAAAAATAACCTGTTAACCACCATGTGGCCATTGTGATTGTGACAAGGGCCACATTGTGATGGCTAAAAGACTGATATGCACTAGTACAGGGAGTGCCTACCAAAGGTAACCCAAGGAAGGACAACTTTGGGCAGTGTCATGGGTGCCTAAGGCACGTTGATTGTGAAGGCTAGTATGCCTAGTGTGGTCCCAAAAAAGGTCCTGTAGCAAAAAATGCTGAAACTGTTAATGCTGGTTATGGCATCTGTTCTAAGACTACAAGGGAATCTGTAGTATAACACTAAATATTTAGTCAAATGTGTACTGTTGTATTTACAACTTCATGGCGTGATGAGTCTGATAGCACTCAGAATACACTCTGTTGTTAGCGCTGAAAAAGCTCAACCTTCATTTGACAAAGGCTTCAAAAACATCATTCCCATGGGAGCTGAGCTTCTATGGGACTCTATGAGGAGTGGAAGGGTCAGGACGCTGGGCTGCTGCTTGGTAATTGGAGGAACAGTCAAAGTGGCTGGATCCTATTTTTGATTGACAGCCACACTGAAGCTTTTCAAGTTTGGTTTAACACGGATATTAGGCACGTGTAGTTTGTTTTCGTTAGCGATATAGTTTACGACTTTCATTTGTACATATCCTACTGTGAATAAAAACCTAAATATGGCGTACTTAAGTTTGCAGTTTGTTTTAGGTTTGTAATGTTTGTTTATTTAGTAAAGTTCGGTAGCTAATTGTGTATAATGGCATTTAATATGAGAGAAATCAACATTAATTTGCTATGGAAATCATAATAAATATCCGGATTTCCAACTCTCCTGGTATGACAAGGTGACATGGCTAAATACATCTGGCTAACTTACGCAGGGCATACATACAAATACACATATGAACAACTCACTGACTCATTTACTAAACTGCTTAATTGTACAAGGGTTGCGAGGAGGATGAAGCCTATCTCAGCCCACATTGGGCAAAAGAATGATACACTCTAAACAGCTTGCCAGACCATTGCAGGCCAACACACACACGCACACACACATCCAATCACACTCACACCTAGGGGTAATTTGGGGCGGCTAATTAGCTTAATGTGAATGCCTTTGGACTGTGGGAGGAAACCAGATTACCCTGAGGGCACGCATGAGGTGTGCATTGTAGACTCCACACAAAAATGACGCAAAACCAGGAACTTCTTGCTAAATAACATGATGCAATCATGGGCATATTCTATGACGTAAGTCTAAAATGTGCTTCCCCTGTTTGACAGACGACCAGCCACTACTGTTTTTAAAGTGTACTGATCATGCTTACATTAATTGTGCTTTATGTACTACAAATAACCAATAGAGGTACACATTTAGTTAAAAACACCAAAGTGTGAATCAGAGGACACATCGCCCTGAGGTTTTTAAATTGGAACAAGAAGTTGCCTGTGAAACTGAAACCCCCAAAGTCATGAAAGCGCTGATCGGCTTCTTTAAGTTGTCCGGTCAGACCAGTGTGACCTATTCTTGGCCATGGGCAAGAAGTACCCACTATAAGGAAGGTCCACGAAATCGTGGAAAACCTCTGCCATGATCAAGAAAATCTCTACAGAAGTTTTTGCAAGAACTTTGCGGACTTCACTGCCGCATTGACAAGTCTGTTGGCTATAAATGCCAGCGATGTTGGTGCAGATCTCACATCGTCATACATAGATGCCAAGTTCTCAGCCTCAGAGAAATCTGATGCTTACACAAAGTATCCAACTACTAAGGAGAAGGCACTTGCCCTAATCCTAACCATAAAACTCTTCGAGGTATATCAATCTTCTTCAAGTAAACCTATAGGAGGGCATAGAGGCTGTCAAATGTACTTAAAATGACATAAATGTATGCATAACGTGTGTAAGTGTTCCACCTAGCGCAATGGGAACAGTAACAACTTTGCTGACGAGACTGGGCGAACTACTGACTCATGAGCTTTACCCACGTAAATTATGTAATAAATTGTCAACCACTTCTGTGTCTGACTTGGATCTTCCCAAACACTTCTGGAATTTGCACCAGTCTGTCACAATGTTTATAAAAAGAGTCCAAGATGGTGGAGACAAGTGAGGACAGTGAGTCACCAGATTTTTCCACAGTTTGAAGAAAGAAGATTTTCTACAGCTGTGTGTAACGACATCGCCTGACAAGAAGCTGATGAATAAGTAATGGCTGGATCAACTTCTGAACTTCGTTGAATAGATCTACATCTAATAGGTTTTTATTTCATGGCATTATATGCAAGTAGATTTTCTGTAATCACAGTTACAACTCTGCTAATTAAAAAAAGACTCACAGTTGATAGGCTAATAAAGAGTTCAAGTTTACTGCATGAACGAATATTAGAAACAGATCCACAAACAAGGTCATCAGCCAGGTGCAAGCACAATGCAGCAAAGCAGATCAGCAATATAAAGTAAATAAAAAGAAAACATTCTTCAAGACGTGTGTGTGTGGGTGTGTACACTGCAAAAAGTCAGCTTTCAAAAACAAGAAAAATATATACAACAATTAGGGAAATATTACTGAAACTAAGCAAAATTATCTGCCAATAGAACAAGAAAATTGGGTTTGTCAAGATTCCCATAAACAAGTAAATATATCTAACCTTAACGAAACCAGAAATATCTTAAAATTTGTGTATTTTCACTAATAACAAGTGCATTTTTTGATACAAATAAAATGTATGCAACTTCTTTTCTCAATATGTTAAAAAATTCTCAAATTAAGTAAATTCTTGATAGAAAGACAACATTTAACAATATTTTTCTCATTATGTAGGATAATTTTCTTAAAATTCTTGAAATGAGCCAAAAGCTGTGTGACTCATAAATCATATTAATAATCAGTGTAGAGTACCAGTGCCAGAAGAGGAAATGTCACTTGCCTAAATGAAGACATGAATCTAATTTATTTTCACTTCTGTATTATATTTAAGGTGCACATGAAAAGAACATCATGACAATTACGGGTTAACATTGAATGGAAAGATGGCTGTGCAAATAGTGCAACTGTATAAAATCTGACACAGGAATGTTCTGTGTTGGGGTCTTCGGCAGACTGAAACACAAATAGAAACAATCACAATAAATTACTGTTTAGAGACTAGAGTCAAGTAGTAAATATATGAAAAACTGTATACAGTAAATTCTGAGTTAATCGAGTCTACTGAAGTCTACTGGTAGAGTTTGTAGACTATGTTTCACCACTTATCAGAGAGATAATGTACAGTACATGAAAAAATGTTTTACATACATGAATTTCTTACCTCAAGAATGTGAAACATAGCCTCGCTTGCATGCCCTAACTTCTTGGCTGGAGCAACAGGATGGGAAGATGTCTGGCAAAGCCTTCATCATGGCAATGGTTTACTTTACTGTAAAAAGCAAATTATTTACTGCAATCACTTATTTAAAACAACATAAAAACAGAGAGAAAGAAGAGCAATGTGAAAAGAAACATTAGTTTAAATAAAAGAAACACATTGAGCGTGGCTGGGAGAGACAGCAAGGAGCAGTGAGTTGTATGTGGTAAAAATAAAAATAAGCACATGGTGGGAGTGGTGAGGACTCTAAACAGTGAATATTTGGTGGATGTCTGAAAACTGATTAGCACAAGCAGCACCGACTACTGTGGCCAGCCTATGGATTCTCTATGAAGTGTGTAATTACCTTGATCCTCCAGTGGAGATTTCATGACATTTTTGAAAACTCCATAAAACTGGACCTTCTCACAAAAGGTCCCCCAGCGGTTCTTCAGTTCTGGTATGAAGTGGGATTTTACTTGATTGAGGATTCGCTGCGGTTCATCCATTACTACCATAGAAGGACAGATACAAAAATAACTTAAATTCTACATTCCAAGCAAACTCTAGTGAGTAACATGTTTCTGGACCTATATGGAAGCGGAGATTATGGACTAACCTGCTTTAGGAATCATGAAACAATTTGTGCAAAACAAAACTGGCCAATATCTGCTTCTTTCATATTAAAAATAAAAAATGGCAAACATTTTATAATGTGTAAACTAATGTTTTACTACTTCATACTAAATATAAATCAGTGAAAACGATTTGCTTACGTGATCCACTTCTCTGAAGCAGGGATATGCTTGAAGTATCTTGGTAGGTCTTTCCTGCTCTTTCGTAACATCAGGGTCAATATAAGCCTGTCTTGCATGGTATTCGACGTCCAACAGTTGGGCAACATCCTTCTTGTTGGGTCTGGGCCTGGTTTCGTATAGCTTCTACAGAACTTTGTAGTGTTTTGCCTGGTTCTGTGGGCTGTCAGTAGTTTCAGGTGCTACTGTTATTGAAAGAAAATTACAATCACTGTTTCTGTTTCTACCATTACAGCTCGAAGAAACATACACATATTCAAACTTACTTACTAGATGAATAATTAGTCTGAAGTGTTGTGTCAGCTGGAGTGTTCTCTCTCTCTCTCTCTCTCTCTCTCTCTCTCTCTCTCTCTCTCTCTCTGTCCTCTTTATAGCTGAACCACCAGAGCTAGAACCTGAAGCTGCTAATATGGCAAAATCAATTTGATAATTAATATTCATTTAAAATACAGGTAAAGTAGAATGCAGCAGTCCTGTGTTAGTGAGTTACAGACATTCGCCATATTAAATAGTACATTTTAATCTTGTGAGTAAATGTTTAATGATCTATTAACAGATGTCTATAGTAGCGTGCTTATTAAAAATAAATAAATAAAGGCATTCTGGCCTGTCAATACCTGTGATAGCTCTTACCATCCACCACATGTAGAGTATATTTTTATAACCTGCTTGGAAAGTCACATGTTGCTCAGGACATGTTAAATTACACATGTAAGTTACTTTAGCACATCACCCAGGGTTGGGTGATCTCTCATCTTCTTCTGAAGTCAGTCTCTCTCTCGAGCGGACACATACTCCTGCCCCCACCCCCCCCCCCCCCCCCCCCCCCCCCCCCCCCCCCCCCCCCCCCCCCCGCTACTGCAGCAACCATGCTACCATTAGCCTAAAAAATAGCCCAAGTTAAATTAGGATAACTGCACTGCCCACAATTTGTTCCTTCAAACAGCTTCAATAAAACAATATCAAGAACATCGACGGCACGACCATTTATGCAGCTATAACAGTTTCTAGCCCACATTAACGAGGTAAACAGCAAGTAAACCTGTTTGTTAAAATTAGCATGAGCACTTCACAACTTCACAAATAGCTTATCTTGCAAAGACAGGCAAAAGCAAATCAACCTTACCTTTCAATACTGCTACTAAAATGATGGAGTCATAATTTGAAATTCCTACAGTTGAATTCCCTGCTTTTTTACAACAAACTCCACAAGACATCATGCATGTGGTTCTGGAGGGTACAACTCCTCTAGAAATCTGGAGTGTGTTGTTCAGTCAGGACGGGTAGATCTGGACTGAACAACTGTGTTCTGGGTTTATTCCCCTCTGGATGTTAGAGATCGGCCATCCCCAAGTTCACTCAGTACATTAATGTCAAGTGAGGGAAAAGTAAAACAGTCATCTGGGCAAATTCCTGTCCTGCTAAGGATATTACCATTTGTTTTGAAGGGTTTGAAAGATAATATGTGTATCTGATACATAAGCTAATAGAGATGTGCAGGTAGTGTTCACACCTGTTCTTACCATTGAAACTGTTTCTAGATTGAAGTCACTCACTGAAAATCATATGAAGCATTGGAAGAAGATTTACCCATAAAGCAATATTACACCTAAACAGCGTGATTTTATACATTTATCACAGATTGAACCTTTGGGTCCAATTTTTAGGGATATGTGTATGCGGTTTGAATCTAAACATTGCCTCTTTAAACAATGGGCTTCAAAGCTCAATTTTAAAAATACTGGCAAGTTCAGAAGTCAATGATCCTTGCCAAAGTTGTGAATGGTAATATAGCAGAATTTGGACTGGTCAAAAACATATATCTTGATTCCATGCATTATTGTTTGGAATATCAACCCTTTCAAACAATACACTTTGATCGAAATGCGATGGCGTATCAAGTTGAGGTTCCACATCTTGCAGAGGCCACTGAGTTGGTGGATGCAGAGAAGCTGGTGGATTTCACCTCTTATTACACAATCAGCAGCAAGAGCCAAACCTTTGTGCAAGTAAAATACCATCTTGGGGATGTAATAGAATTATACATCGGAGATATGGGGGGGAGGGGGGGGGTATACTCACGCTGAGTATACTCATTCAATTTTTTTTTCTTTTTTCCAAAGGGCTTTATGCTTGAGTGGCATGGTGGCGTAGTGTTTAGCACATCTGTCCACAGCAGGAAGATCTTGGGTTGGCTCGCCAAGGGTGTTTCTGTGTTGAATTTGCTTGTTCTCCCTGTGCTTGTGGGGGTTTCCTCTAGGTATTCTGGTTTCTTCCCACAGTCCAAAAAACATGCACATTAGCCTAATTGGCTGTTCCAGTGTGGGTGTGAATGGGTGAGTGTATGGTCCCTGTGATGGTTTGGCAAGCTGTACCCCACCTTTGCCCAGTGTTGGCTGAGATTGGCTCTAGCCTCCCTATGACCCGAAAGGGAGCAAGCAGTTTGACATATAAGTGAGTGATACTACTGGGGTCGCAGGAAGGATAGACCTCATCTGTACCAACTCTGTGCAAAGGTGGGGAACACCCTCAACAGTTCACCAGACCATAGCAGGGCTAACACTCACATAGCCATTCACACTCTCATCTAGGGGCAATTAAGAATATCCAATTAGTCTATTGTGCATGGCTTTGGTGCACCCAGAGGAAACCCATGCCAGCATGGGGAGCAAGGAGAACAAGAGTACAGGGCTAGGACCTTCTTGCTGTGAGGCTCATGTTCTAACCACTATGCCACCGTCCCATCTGTGGCATCATTATTATTTTGCCTATTTTGTGTTTCTGCATAGTGTTTAGGCTATGTAGAAACTAAACTTTGAAACTTTGAATGACGTCAAACGGTGGTGGATTATGCTAAACTGGATATTCTTGATTTCAACAGGGTATGAATGGTTGCATGCAAGTGTGTGTTTTGGTACTGCAATGATCTGGCGAAGCTGTTCAGGTCGTACCAAGCTTTGCTTGGTCCAACTTTCCTGTGACCCTAATTTGGATAAAGTGGTTTAGAAAATAAATTAAATGTAAGAATGACCACCTCCTTGAATCGTCACCTTATCATGGTGGAGGGTTTTGAGTGTCCTATTGTTCCTAGTATCTGTGTTGTTGGGGCATTATGCCCCTGGAAGGTTTACCAAAGGCAAAAAGGTCCAGACCAAACACAGTTCAGAAGACCCATATGAACAGAATTATTGCAAGGACTCAGTTTCATGGTAACGTGGGTTACTGTGGTCCCCCCCTGGAGACAGGCCTTGGGGAGGGGCACGAAGCCAAGGAGCCCATGAAGCTTGGTCAGACTTAGTCCTCCCATAGACTCACCACCTATTGGTGGGGCTATAGGTGTCGGGTGCAGTGTGAGCTAGGTCGCAGCCGAGGGGATGTCCCGACCATGTACCAGGTGGATGATGATGTTGATGATGATGATGAAGAAGATGATGATGATGACAAATGAATGACAGCACAGTACATAAGTAGTATTCCAGCATTATTTATGTTTTTTCCATAAAAGCGTATTAGTGACTTGGTGGGTAAGGCATTGGGTTACTGATCTGATGGGCCAGGGTTCAAACCTTAGTACCACCAAACTGCCACTGCTAGGCCCTTAACCCACAATTGCTTAGCCATATGTATATACTGTAATGTATTGAAATGTAAGTTGCATCATCAAGTTTTCTGAGGACACACTAGCACTCGGCCTCATTTCCAACAATGATAAGATGGCCTACAGGAAAGAGGTGGAAAACCTGCCGCCAGGATAACCACCTTAAGCTGAACATCACCAAAACCAGGGAGATGGTGGTGGAGTACAGCAGGAAGCAGCAGTGGTTCTACTTCCCTCTCTCCATCGGTGGTGCTCCAGTGGAGAAGGTAAACAGCACCTTCAGTGGTGACTTCAGCACTTCGGTAGTCAGTGTGTACAATCTCCTCATCAGCTAAGAGTGACAAAAACCCCTCGTCCGATGTCAGTCTTTTGAAATTACATAAACCACAATGCAGTTCTGCCTGGAAAGTTCCATTTGCATTTAATATATACAGACACGTGAAGAATATGATCACTAATGAAGCAGTGTGCTTGTTATGGAAGCAAAGCTAAGTGCTTGAAGTACATCACCACAGCTGTGTGGTTTTTCTTTTTCACGAGAATCCATGGGACTTTTATACATGCACAACTAAACCACATGTATTGGTTTAATCTGAGCCACAGCTCTTCCTGTTAATGATTTAGAGCATATTTTCACCTTCTATTAAGAATCATCGTGCCTTATTTGTGTCTTTATTTTGGAATTAGAATTTAGTCATTCATCAAAGGCAGGTTCAGTTTTTAATCCTGTGCATGCTTCCTCAAACCACAACCTTTCTTTTTTTTGCAGTAGAACACAGAGAAGACAAAGAGAAAGGTTTCTGCATTCAAACCACTTCATTCTCAGTCTAAACTCAATGGATTAAAAATCACCACACTTTCCTTGCATTTGTTGTTTCCTCTCTATTTTTTTATTTTTATTTTTTTGAGATACTTCATCAAATATGCAAAGAGATTTGGGTTAAATTTTAAAGGGGAGGAGAAAATGGGAAAGTCGAGGGTGAAATAACTTCAACAACAGGAAATACTTGTCTTTCTGTAGCTGCCTACTCAATGTGTGACAACTCTGTCTTCACCTTACTTCCACATGAAGCCTCAGTCAACCTTGTTAGATTAGCACTCAGAGCCTTATCTTCAATGAAAAAACCCCCATCTGAGCCAGGTAAGCATGCATACTGCATGGACCTCAAATACTACTCAAAATCTTGGAACATTTTAAAATTAATTATTAGTAATTATTGGAACAGTATCTTCCTGATTTTTTTAATGAAATTTTTATTTGCTCCTCTATAGTACCTGAAAGTACTTACATAAAGTACACTTAATAGTAGTAACTATTAGGTTACCTACTTAATTAACTAGTACACTTAATGGTAACACTTAAAAGTACACTTAATAAATTCTTTAAATGAAATTCATACAGTAGTGTGCAGTGAAGGTTACACACCACCACTTTTGTATAAAAGGGCTCCTAAAAAAAAAATTACTTCTCTATAATATTTTGGTGAAAATGTATTGAACAATGCTATTGTAGGCAGTGAGAACTAAAAAAATCATTCCAACAAGTATATTGAAGTAAATAATTTCTAATAAACAAAAACACTGAAAATACCAATTCTTCAGAAAAATTGAAAGGTGTCGCAAATTTAAATTTTTTGACTTTTTCATAACATGAATGAACTTTAAACCATATGGAATGGTTTAGCGAGTGAAGAAATTAAAAAATACACTTTTACAACTTAACAAAATAAAGATAAATCAGAAACCAAGTACTATTCAAGTATCTATTTAATGAAATATTCGATCATATGGATGAGAATAAGTAAACAAACAACAATATATAGTAATAACAAAAATAACAGTCTCTTTTTTGAGAAAAAAAGGTCGATATTTAATGTGGCCACCCTTTACTTTACATTTACATTTTACATTTACATTTACATTTACATTTGATTACAGCATTTAACCTTTCAGCCATAGTCTTCACATATTTTTTATTTCTTCCCTCGCTAAACCATTCCACATGGTTTCAAGTTCATTCATGCTATGTGTTCAAAATGCTTAGTATACTTTCAAAAATATCATTATTGTCACTAAGGACATGCTGAAGTACAGCATACAGTAAGTAAGAAAAGGTACTTTTAATTATATTTATAGAAATTCATCTTGAAGTAATACAGTTACAATACAGGGGTCTCAAAATAATACAGTTAGTTCACTTAGTTCAAATTCAGTATGTCAGTAACAGTAAGTGTACTTAAACCTTTCGGTCATCCTTCATTTTCTGAACCACTTAATCTTAATTAGAGTCATGGGTAGGCTGGTGCCCATCTCAGCCGACTCTGGGCGATGGCAGAGTACACCCTGGACAGCTCGCCAGGCCATTGCAGAAGTAATACAATTGTCCAAGAAAAAAAATATGAAATGATATTCTTGCAAAACTTGATTGACGACTGGTGCCCGTCTCAACCTAACACCATTGTCAAGGTGTTGTATACAACATGTTGCTAGTTAAGAGAGTCAACCCAAGAACAATGATAGGATTACTGTAACAAGACCATACAATTCTATGCACATCAAAGGCCCAAAAGTGAATGAAATTCGTATATCTATCATAACAAATCTGTAGGATGTCATAAGGAAGGGGTATTCAACTATATCTACCAAGGGTCGGTGAGGACATAGGTTTTTATTCCAACCAAACAGAAGCCACAACTTCCACCAATTTAAATCAATTGATTGCTTATTTGACTGCTTATTTGAAATGAAAACCTGCACCCCCACCAGCCCTTGGTGGATAAGGTTTAAGACCCCTGTCACCAGGCATTGCACAACAGACCTGGCATATGGACGTGACATTGAGAATTAGCTCAAAACTTTTAGCTTTTAAAAAACTTTTTAAAAATTAGCTCACAACAATTGAATATTGCACAACACAGCCATAAACAATCTAGAAATTATTTCCATGGCAGCACAGTTGCATAATAGTTGGCATGTTCGCCTCACAGCAAAAACGATTGGATTCCTGGCCTAGCATTTCTGTGTGGAGTTTGCATGATCTTCTCGTGCTTACATGGGTTTCCTCTGGGTACTCCGGTTTCCTCCCACAGTTCAAAGACATGGTTTAGGCTAACAGGCTGTTCTAAATTGACATTAGGTGTGAGTGTGAGGGAAATGGTTGTGTGTGTTGCCCTGTGATGATCTGGCGAGCTGTTAGGGTGCACCCTCTTCTGCCCTGTGTTGGCTGAGATAGGCTCCAGCATTCCTGTGACCCTAGTTGGATTAAGCGGTTCAGCGAATGAGTGAACGTGAGTGTATGTGTATTTCTGTGTGTATGTATTTATATTATTAGCTTTGCCAGATAGACTTGAAGTGTGTGACAGGACTGGGATCCTAAATGATGCTTCAAAAAAAGTTTGTTTATACTTTCATACAGAAAATACACCTCACATGGACAAATAAAAACCACAAGGCTACATTGCTGAGTGTAGCATTTGTATTATTATTATTACTAATATATATAATTATTATTGCCTTACTGCTGCCTAATGAGGTTCCTTGTGAATTAAATTACACTACTATATTTTGGGAAAGGGTTAAACATTGCTGCCACTTAAATGTCAGGATGGAAAATAGAACAGTCTGAACCATATCTTTCGTTCAAACCCTTGGATTCAGCCTGAATTCATGCTAACAGTACCGGTATTTCTGTTTTGCTTTTAAGTATTTTCTAATATTTACTGTATTATATGAAATGAGAACTAATGATAAGGCAGCAACTTCTTTAGGCTGACCCTGCCCTATTAATCAAACTCAGTGTGCTTTTTCACAGGAAATTCTTGACAAACATGACATTCACCTAACCACAAGTTCCTACTCGAAGAAAATTGGTCTTAAAATAATGAAGCAATCAAATTTTAGACAAAAACAACAGGAGGAACGAAAAAAAGCCAGACAAAACCTTAGCTATAACCCTTTTTGTCTTTCCAGAAAATGCTGCCGAACCTGAAGATGAACAAAAAGCACTTTCTTCTAGTCTTCATTCTTAGCTGCATCTTCGTGATCCTGCAGATGTTCCCCATTCTTCAAGTTCCTGCAAGTGAAAAGAAAAGCACAATTACCATTCTGTTGTGGCACTGGCCTTTCCATGTTCCCTACAGCCTGCAGGAAGACACATGCATGAAGAATTATAACATCTCTGGGTGTCACATGGTGGATGATCGCACACTCTATTCCACCGCTGATATTGTCGTCTTCCATCACCATGAGCTGTTATCGGGCTCCCAGAAGCTTCCGCTCCATCTCCCTCGACCAGTTTACCAAAGATGGCTCTGGCTGTCTCTGGAATCACCACAAAACAATCGGAACTTAACGAAATATGCTGGAATGTTCAACTTGACCATGACTTATCATCCTGATGCAGATATTACAATACCATATGGAAAGCTCATAGAAAAAGATGGTGACTCAGTGATTAATGATTTTGTCATACCCAAGAATAAGACCCATCTGGTGTGTTGGGTGATCAGCAACTACCAGAAGCATCACAAGAGGACTGAAGTGTACCATAAGCTTAATGAGATTATCCCTGTGCAGGTGTATGGACGTTCTGTGGGAAAGCCGGTGAATCAGGCTGATTTGCTACCCACCATTTCCCGTTGTTATTTTTATCTCGCTTTTGAAAACACACAGTCTCCGCACTATATTACAGAGAAGCTATGGCGAAACTCGTTCATGGCTGGCACTGTGCCTGTAGTACTGGGTGCACCACGAAGTCACTATGAAGCTGTCGCACCACCACACTCGTTCATCCATGTAGATGACTTTGACTCCATATTCTACCTAGCCAGATTTCTAAAAGAGCTAGCTGCAGATGAAGAACGCTACAAGTCTTACTTCTCCTGGCATGAAAACTACTCTGTCAAACTGTATGTTGATTGGAGAGATAGGCTTTGTAGCATTTGTCAAGTTTATGACAAACTTCCCAAACATAAAATATACCACAAATTAGGGTTCAACTAGTGACTAAAGGGATTCTTTATACCTGTGCAATCTTTATAACACTTAATGGGAGAGGCTGGGTCTTTTGGACGGTCTAGTAACATAGAAGTGGCATCATTCACAGCTGATGAGCAAAGCAAATTCTGTAGCAACTGAAACCCTGCCACAAGTGCCATTTCCTCTTATTACGTGACTACCTAAAGAAATGTCTACAGGATGTGAGTCAAACCAACCACGCCAACCAAAACAGGCCCCATTTAGATCTACCTCATGTCGAAGAGAATCATACCAATACTGGGTTTTTCAAGGTGCCCATTCACCAGTGAATAGACACCAGTGAATGGTTATTTTCCACTATCAGTTCATTTTGGCTGAAGACAAACCAGCCCACAAGCTTAGTATCCCATTCATCGCTTTCACATCTTGTTTTGGTTCTGTTTACAGTAACGAGTTAGCATGACTCCAGCATTGATCTTGCACATATTTAATATCCCTCAGGGGAGCTAACTGGGTTATCAAAGGCCGGCCATGTCTCTCACTGTCTGTGGTAAGAGACATGTAAAAGAACCATTGCTGACTTTCGTGAAGTCTAGACTGCATAGCCGTCAGTGTGTTTCCGCCCTGCGATGGCCTGGCGAGCTGTCCAGGGTGTACTCTGACTTCACCCAGAGTAGGCTGAGATGGGCACCTCCCATCATTAGGATTAAGCAATTCAGAAGATGAATGAACTCTCGCTTGCCTCAAGATAATGTTTACTGATATTCCAGTGGAGGGATCACTGACACTTGAACACAGAGATAAGCAAACAAGCAATAACACTATTTCACGTTTATTCAGTCCACCTGGGATAAGAATAGGCTACCATAAAGCATTCTCACAGTGAAGTTTACATTGTTTCACAACTAACAAGTAATCTCTAAGCTTCTTTGACAGTTATAGAGAAGACCATGTAAATAACCCACCTCCATTATGTCATACACTAATTTTTTTTTGTTGGGCAAACGGCACATAATAGCAATGCGTCACTGCTTCAGTTGACAAGGTAGAGGCTCAGCAACATTACATAGCAATGAAATGAAGTCTACTGACGAAAGGAATAAGCAATTCCTCCATATCAATGGACATTCTCTTTCCTGATAGCCTTCGGGAGGTGCTGGAGAAAACTTTACAGGGTGGTGGGATGTACATGCCATGTTGCTGAACTATATAGAAATGATCTAGCAGTTACACAGTATAACCAATCAAGGGTAAAGGTGGTTCGACAAAATACGGGTGCAGAACAGGGTTCCCCCTCCCCCCAGAACGTAAAACTTTGTTCTGTAAGTACAACACAAGACTTGAAGCGTCAAAGGAGTTGCTTTTAATTCCTAACACTAAAGTGAAAAAAAGGTTTTTACTTGGCACTGGAACAATATCACTGCAACTTGTCAATAAATTATCTTCAAATTTACAGGGGTGTGTACAAGAGTATTCAATGGATCAAGTCAATAAGGCACATAAGTAAAAAAACATTCATAAACAAACAGATCAGCAGCACAGGGGTAAGTTTGTAGATACAGGAAGCAGTGTTCAGTGCCCTTTTAAAGGCCAACTCCATTTACATATCAAATCTGTAAACCAACAAAGAGATCCTGAATAAAATCAAAACCTTTGACAAAAAAAAAAAAAAAAAAAAAAAAAAAGTTCTTACCCATCAATCACCAAAAAAAAAAAAAAAAAAAAAAAAAGTTCATTTGGAAAAAAAAAAAGAATACGAATATATACACACAGATTAAAAGGAAATTTGGGAAGGGTGCAAAAATAAAACCAACTTTAAAATCATGTTTCAGAACAAAACTATGACTCATGCGAATGTGTTTGATCGAGTAATTTCTAAACTCCCTGTTCGGTTTGTAACATGCCACCGTGTTGTGTTCATTTCTAAACCAGAATGGCTCAGATTATTAGAAAACTGCATGTTCGGAGCAACAAAGTGAGCAGCCCTTGGCGCTGCATCAAAGAGAAAAAGTCTATTTCGCCTAGAGCGATTACTTAACCTTCGACTTCTGTCATTGTGCCACTGCACCATGGTGTTATGTTGGAAAGGAAGTAAAGACGACACGAGATAACCAGTTTAACTAGAAAGATGTCCCACTAGTCCAGGGTGCAGGGACTGTTTGAAGACCTCTGGTCGATGAAGAGGTGGCATGTACAGTGTTGGCATGCCGTTGGTGTGCCCGGGTCCTGGGTAACCCTGACCCGAAAGGGGTGCGCCACCCATGTGTGGAGGTGGTGTTGGGCTTTGCTCGTAGTACTGACCCTCAATGCCCTCTTCGTCGAAAGGAAGGGCCAGCCGCTTGCCTTTCTGTCTGCGATTACAGAACCAAACACGCACCACCTACAACAAAACACAAGCCATTTCACAAAAAAGAGTAGAGACAAAAACACAGACCCCGCCCCCAGACACTTTAACAAACATTACGTTCACCTACATCTCTCTCCAAGCCGAGATCATCAGATATGTGCGTTATTTCCAGGGTGTTGGGTTTGGGACACTTGAGAAAGTACGACTCAAGGGCAGTGCGGACTGAACCCTCCAAGCTGGTTCTCCTCTTTCGTTTTCTAGTGTCAACAAATACCCGCTCAACTTTGTACATCTGAGAAAACAAGACAGGTTACTGCTTAAAAGAAAAACAATGGAAGCATCAGAAAGCCACTGTACTCTACCGTTTAACTTTAATTTAACTTTCATGGTGCTTAAAGACCCCTTTCCAGCATATTACCACATTCCCCCATACCAGTACAAGCACCAGCAACCAGTGTAGACCTGTTAACTTGTGATATGCTTAAGGCAACTATACATGGTAGGGCTGGTAGGGGTGCAATTAGGACCAGGACAATGAAGACCGGTTTATATGTGACCCAGTCTGGCAAAATGAGTCAGTGACCAAAAATTCTAAATTGCGTTAGCCATACCATTTAAAAGAGGAGACTAAGCTTTAAAATGGTATGGCTAACTCAATTTTTGGTCACTGTGACTCATTTTGCCAGACTGAGGCACATATTTCAGTCACAGATTCTACAACGGACCACAGACATTACAAAATCATCCCAGTTCTCTAGACAAAGAAAATAATAAAATAAAAGTTAGTAGCCAGGCCTACTAACATCTTGTGGGTTTTCTGAGGTTTCTGCTTCATTCAGCCATTTCTGGAGCAGCGGCTTGAGCTTGCACATGTTCTTAAAACTGAGCTGGAGAGCTTCGAATCGACAGATGGTCGTCTGACTGAACATCTTCCCTGCAACATTGAAAGAACACTCAGAAAAATGCAGACTACATTGGTGGCAATTTTTCTAACAAACAAGTTTAAAAAAATGTTTTGTCTAGTACAGCATGTGCAGAGCTTAAGTCTTTGTTGGAAAGGTTCTTGATTCATGGAGGACTAACATGGTTTTAAAAGGAACATTAGAAACGTTAATGAACGGCGAGGGGTGTAGGGGACAGGGGGGGTGAACTGTACGGGGTGAGTGGGATGGGGGGGGGGGCGTCTGAACTGTGCGGGGTGAGCGGGACCGGGGGGGGGGGGGGCTGGGCG
>JAOUQZ010000019.1:2823991-2836491 GCA_028564935.1 Neosilurus hyrtlii
TATGTATAATAAATGTTTCCCGACATTCAACACACATGAAACCTCTCCCCAGGTGTTGGCAATGACACAACTCAGTAAAAGTAATAATAATAATTATAATAATAATGATGTTGATTTTGTATGAAAAAAAACACACACACCTGAGATTTTGTACAAGCTTCTTCAGTTTTTCTTAGTTACTCATTTCAATAACATAAGAAAATAAAAAAGTAAAATAGTTTAGTGTACATGGTATCATCATCATCATACTTCATCCTTTACCTCATTTTTAATTATTTAGCCTACACGAAACAAATGAAAGATACAAAAAAGTTCCCCAAGGCTCTTGATTATCTTTAATCACGTCTAAAAACCAATAATTGTGTATAAATGGTGTTTTCATCTTCTAGTGTTCTTTGAAGCACAACAGCAAGAAATAGGAGGTGAAATGTTTGTGTTTGATAGTTCAGTTCGGATGATAGAGGTGAGAGCTGAAGTGTGAAGTCTCACACTGAAACATGCCACATCACCTTGTTATCCACCAGCACTTCTGCTAATAAGACATGAGCAGCTTCAAGTCTGTTTTTTCCCCCTCTCTCTCTCTCTCTCTCTCTCACACACACACACACACACACATATAAAATACGCTTTTTAACTTTCTTAAGGAAAAAAACTTTATAGCGTAAATTTAATGCATATTTAGCTTTGTGGTGCATTTTGTGAAGGTCAATAGGAGAGGGGGGGGGAGAGGAGAGAGAGAGAGAGAGAGAGAGAGAGAGAATAGGGCAGAGGGGCAGGAAGCCACGCCGCGGGGTCGTTGAGGGGGTGCGGGGGGGTTGATGCCTAAAACCCGGGGCGCCCCGCCGGTTCATGGTGCAGATCTACGATGGGCGGCCATTAGCTGCTTTTCAACGCCAACAATAAAGCCGCTTGCCTTTGATTTCGACCCCCCCCCCTTCCTCCCCCCTCCACCCGAAACAAACACCAGCCACAAATTTCACTATTATAAACCCAATCGAAAGAATTCATCTTATAGGTGAAGGGGTGCCAAAACATTGGCATGCACCAGAGCAGGTTATGTCTGCCTTGAATTATTTTTGTACTTTTACAACATGCCAGATCAAATCATCCCCACCACCAGTTTCTAGACCTGAAACAATCCACCCCCTGCTTTTAAACATCCTTCAGCAAACCGAGGGCTATAGGCCACAAGTAATGCTTCCATGTCTCCAGCTCCGAAAGCTGTGCAAAGAGCACCCAGGAGGCCTCCCAAGACCAGTCAAAGATTTAAAAGACATCAAACCAGTGCTGCAGGCATTGTAGTGGCCCATGGACTTGGGAGGTGGATTGTCATGCAAAGTGCGGAGACAGCGGAGGAGAAAGTGGAGTGAGTGGAGTTTCAGAAGGCCGTCAGCAAGAGCAAGAAGCACCCAGGGCTCTGGTGAGGGGGAGACTGAGGATTAGAACTCCAAAGCACCCAGATGGCTTTTTTTCTCGTCTTTTACTTTCTTTAGAAATAAGTTTTCTCGTTTACCAAAGTTCACTGTAACACACATGCAACTTTACAACAGTGGTTCCTTTTTTTTTTTTTTTTTTTTTTTTTTTTAAAGCAAGGCCATTCTTTAACCCAAGGCAGCACCACCTAAACACGTACTGTAGCTTGAAAGTCAGCTTTTAATAAACATCTGGGCTGGATGTAGCACTAATAGGTTAGTTTCGGAGTGGGTTTAACATGAACAGGACATGATCAGGTGATACATGGGGGAAAAGTTTCATCTTGTTATTAAGAAACTGGACGTGGTTGCAACCTAAAGTCAGAATGAATTAACAGAACTGTTGAAATCACAATCATGGGAATTAAGCTTGACACAACTGCTTACTGTGCATAACACAATTGTACCATAAGGTTTAATTGATCTCTCAAACAGATGTTAATGATTATTAATCTGATCCATGATACTGTAGTTTGTGTTAGCTTTCAATTCAGTTATCTAAAACAATAACATAACAAAAACAAGTGATAAAAAATAATAGTTTAGTATACTGAACAAACATCATTTGTTATATTATACGGGGAATTTGTTACAGTTATGGTATTCAACAATATATAGCTTATATAATAGCATAGACAAATATTTCAGATGAAAGAATCATTCATATTTATGCTTGAATTGAATCTTGCATGATACCAAACTATCACAAACAGAAAGTCTTCATGTCTGATATGGCCAAATATTATTATATAAATATATACATAGCTTCCATGGCTCACTTGGTATTTTATTTTGGACCCTGGCTACTTATGCTATAAAGCTGTGGTTTTACCATAACCCAACTTATTATTCTTATAACTTGTTTTTCATTAAAGAATTAAAAAACTATTTTTTTTACTATGTCTACTTTTTTGTGCCTCTCTTACTGTATATTAGTTTTTATATTTCTTCAGTAATTATTATAGTTTTTTTTTTTAAATATAATAACTCTATAAAAGTCTAGTTTTTATATTTATATACTTTAAGTTTTAGTATAGGTGTTTTCTCTATTGCTTGTGTTTACACAGTTGTTGGTGTCAGAGTTGCTTTTTATTTCACTGCTGCTCTCCTTGAGAAGTCAAGCATGTGATGAATAAACTCTTGAATCTTGAAACTATTTGAGTTAGTATCAACAAAAGATTTTGGATGCAAGGCAGGGTCTGACAGTGAAGCCTCCTCATATGACCACTGTGATGGTCTTTTGATAGCTTTGACACCCAGCTGATGACCACTGTCCCTCTCACCCCACATATCTCGATCGGGTGGCCTATGGCTGTCTTCCTTACCATTCACATGAACAATGGCCTTTAACGGCTCCCCTGACGATGCGCTGACTCTGAGCCACACCTTAAGAGGCCTTTAAGTGGCCCATTGCAACTTGGCAGTGGGGGAGTTTGCTCTGGTATTGCTGTAAATGAAGAAATGCGTCATTAGCACTCACTCATTTCTACCTTCGTACAGTTGTAGGTATTTTCACTGCAGCAAATAATTCCAATCAATCTTTAATTTACATAGCCTAAAGTTTACATCCTTTATAGTCTTTGGTGGAAAACTTGTATTTTACATTACGATTTACAACAAAAACCTCTATGAAGTATTAGATGTATGTGATGTGTGAGTTATATTTATGATTTTCAGATATTTTAACAAGGATGGCTAAAGCTGGTCTAGAAATGTACAGTAGCACCAGCTGGATTAGGGATGTCAAAAACTGGTGGTGATAATCCAAAAACAACAAAAACATTCAAAAGATACATAACTCTGTGTAAGGACATTATAAACACAAAACACAGCACACGATTTAATTTTTTATATAATTCCTCATCTGTATCAGTTTAATCGTGCTCTAGTTGGCGGTTAAAGCGTGAAACCTCACACTAAAATACTTAGTGAAACTGTTCACGCCCTGTAATTGTCTGGTGAGCAGTTGGGTTGTACCCTGTCTTCGCCCAGTGTTGTCTGAGATGGGTGCCAGCAACCCTAGTAGGATTAAGCGGTTCAGTAAATGAGTGAGTGAGAGAGTGGTGTTTTTGAAATAAATTTGTATTTCTTGCCATTTTGTCCTGAGAGTATTGAGCGTTTTACTAATTAACGTTCACCCTGTGCTCACAGCTACTGTAATCTATTATGAAGATCAAGCTTGTGCAGAGTAATTCTCAATTCCAAAAGTGTTTTGCCTCTCAAATTATTTAAGACTTTAACCCTGTATATCAGGAATAAAATATGGCAGGGCACGGTCAACAAATTACCCATGACAGGATGGTGTGATACATTATTACGGCTATGGGAGCAGTATTTCATTCCTCTTATTCCTACAACAATGATTTGCTATCAATTCTTATTTTAACTTTATTACCAAGGGCTTAAACATCCACAAGACAAGATACTATTTACATTATAAGCTGCAATCATTGGTTTCATTACCAGCCTGTTGGTTTCCTTTCTCTATCAGCCAACATACAAAAAGTAAAACAGCATTTAAAACTAACAGTCTACCAGCGACTCCATCCCGTGGGGTAAAACTCACTGCCAGCTACAAAGTGCTAACACTGGAGACTCCTTCCTTAGATTCCATAGTTACATACTGTAAAAGTCGATGTAAAATAAGATTTGCCATGTCAACAATTAGATGTGGTAACTTCCTGCTTGGTTTAGTGAAGCTTGTTCAGCATGGGGAAACATCAACCAATGTGTCAAACAACAACATTTAAAACCCCCGTCAGAAACTAGAACATCCGCTGTTTATGCAAGATGATTTCTTATCAAGTGCATCGAACATTAGAATATGAATATTTAGAATGGCAGAGAGATTGTTTATACGGAACTGTAAAGCTTAGTACGATTTCTGCTAAGAAAAAGAGGTGGTTAGCGGAAAAATAGCTATTATTTAAAGACAGGCAATTAAAAATAAACCAAATTTTCATGAGCTACTACACTTCTAGACTAGATTTAACCTGCAGCAGAACAGCTGTGGCTAATTATGATATTATAAACCAATATTTATTAATTTTTATTTTAAAACTAGGAAAAAATGAAGCTAAGTTTGTTTTATTACAAAAAGAAAAACATGCTACACACACACATACACAATCATTCATTCATTTTCTAATTAGGGTTGCAGGGATGCTGGCACCCATCTTAGCCGACTCTAGGCGAGGGAGGTACACCCTGGACAGCTCGTCAGGCCACTGCAGTACATATAAAAATATACACACACTACCAGCCAAAAGCTTAGACAGCTTGTTGAGTGTCCAAACTTCTGACTGGTAGCTATGCTTATAAGAAGAAGGGCCGTCACTGTACTAGAAGTCGCATACAGAAAAAAATTTTTTTTTATGAACACACACATAAAAAGTGTTATTTATGAATGTATATTATTTTATTACTTTATATCTATACTGCCCTGACAAAACCGACTGCAGCAACTAAAAAAATATCATTATTTCTGAGAAAAATTACCTTGAAGTTAATCGGTTTCCCTGCAAGGTGATTTAAAGAGAATAAATTGTTTAACATATTTGGAGTTATATTATACTTAAAATTTTAAACAGAGAGTTCACTACAGGGTTCAGGAGCTTAAAAAGTTGGTTTACCCAATTCTGAATGTTTTGCAGTTAGTGCTGTCTGGCATGACATGGCAGTACACATGTAATTAATTTTTAGTAGGTTTAAATCATTGCCATAACATTAGACAAGTTTGATGTTGCCTAACTTCCTAATTTCCCAAATTCCAAGGTGAATGACCATCCTATTGTACTCTCATCAGAACTTTAGCTGCAAAAAGTATTTCAGAGTTATGAGAAGTGGATTGCAGCATAACTTCAGGAGAAGGGGGGGGGGGGGGGGGGCTTGGAGAGGGAACAATTGTTTATAGCAGCTGCATATTTTCAATGTGGAAATGGTGGAGGATTACAAAAACCTTGGAGTTCATATTGACAAACTGGACGGGGATAAGAACACTACCTCACTTTCCAAAAAGGGCCAGAGCCGTCTCTATTTTTTGAAGTGGCTAAGGCTGTTTAACATCTGCCGAACACTGCTCAGGATGTTGTATGAGTCTGTTGTGGCCAGCACCATCCTCTATGCTGTTGCATGCAGACACAAACAGACTGAACAAACTGATCCACAAGGCCAGTAACATTGTGGGGATGGAGCTGGACTCTCTGACGGTTGTTTCGGAAAGGCGAACATTGTCCAAAATAAAGATGATACTGAACAACACCTCCTACCCGCTTCACAACCTGCTGATCAGTCACAGGAGCACGTTTAGTAAGAGACTGATACCACCTAAATCTACCACTAAATGACACAGGAAATCATTCCTACCTGTAGCCATTAAACTGAACAACTCCCCATATAACTAAAACATTTGTTGCTAACAACTATTTTATACAACTGCATTTTGCACTAAATTTATATTCTACTATTCATCATATTGATAATTCTGTACACATTACTTACTGACAGGATTTATTCTGTATCTGTTTATATAGATATCAGTAACTTCTAATTTTAGATTTTCACACAAACACACACACAGCTAGATAGATAGATAGACAGATATTTGTATTTTTTCTTATTTGAGAATTTTATCTTTATCTTATTCTTTACTTGGTATAGAGTAACTGTGTGCATTCTGATACAGTACCAGTCAAAAGTATGAGCACACCCACTCATTCTAATAACACAAGCTACATGAACAGATAAGAGTGACTGAAGTTCAGTTTTCTAGGCTGTCTGGGTGCACAGTGTTCATTAAGAGTTCCTTTTCTCATCCTTTGCTTTTATTTTCATCCCATCTTCACCATCCTCTTTTGATTTCTGGAATGTTTAATAGTTCCTCTCTACTAAATTTGCTCACATGACCTAATAATAAAAGTCATCAAATCATTGTCCAGAGTTGGATATGTTTAGTTTGGGTGTGTAGTTTAAATGCATTTGTGCAGAAATATAAGATATAAACATCATTGTCTCAAGTGAAGGGCGTGTTTGTCTGCATGAACATCCACATCACTTGTGATTCCTTCCGTTCTGTAAAGCCGAGTCGTCAAAAAGGGGATTCTTCACTTCCATCTCTCCAGTCTAGAAAAAAATAGAAAAAATATTAACATGAAGATTATTATTATTCCTCAATGCCCACTTGGTCATAATTCAATTCTGATTTCACAACAGCATTTGAACCTGGTAGTCATTCATCAAATCATTTATAGCCTTGATGATAGCGCATATAGCCTGGTCGAGGCTCAGCAACATTATCTGGTAGTGAACTGAAGTCATCTGATGACCTGAATGACCAGGTTGTTCATCAACGGACTTTTTCCTTCCCTGATGGAACGGATATAAAATTTGAGCTCAGATATTGAAAGAGTGGTTCAGGGAGCACGATGAATAATTTTCACACATGAACAGGAACTACAGAGTCCTGACCTTAACTCTACTGAAAGACTGTGGGATGTGCTAAAAAAGACTTTGAGTGGTTCAGTTTTTCCCTCATTCAGTTCGAGATGTCTGTGAAAATGAACCCGACACTGGATGGAAAAAAATGTTATGATGTTCCTTAAGTTTGATGAAACATTGCCATGGTGATTACGTGCAGGAAGTAAGACTAAAGGTGATTAAAAAAATATTACTAATTGTATGCTATTGTAGACACTTTTGTTTTATATTACAAGATCCGTTTATAATAAAAAATGACAAATATTTTGGCCTCATAAAACATGATGTACTCCACCTCTCGTCTGAACTCCGCTGGAAACAGCAGCCCAGTTTCTCGGCCATCCTAATAGAGAAAGTGGTACGGATAATGATATGTGTACGTAGGGTACATGGGTGTAATTATGTGCAGCTGCTGCACTGCACTGTACTGACATCCATCAATCCATTATCTATACTGATTATCTGTTAGGGTTGCAGGGGATGCTGGAGCAAATCCCAGCCGACTTCAGGAGAGAGGCGAGGTACAACGTGAACAGGTCACCTGTCTATTGCAGGGCCACATAGGCACAAACATCCATTCTCACTCACATTTACAAACAATTTAGAGTAACCAGTTGGCCTAAATGTGCATGTCTTTGGACAGTGCGAGGAAACAGGAGTACCCTGAAGAAAAGCAAGGGGAGAACATGCAAACTCCACACAGAAAGGCCTTTGGCTGAGATTTGAACCCAGACCCTTCATGCTGGGAGCCACCATTTCGCTCTGTACAGACATTCTTGCACTGAAATGCATATTATACATAAACTTATATATTATACATTGCATAAAACTGCTCACCACTTTTTAAATTTTAAATTTAAATAAACATGACCCACCCAAACACACAAACACACACATCATGCAAAATGCCTTCATGTTTCTAACCTGCCTATTTATCCATTTTACTTAACTAAATTTCATATTTAATATCTTCTATGAAGCTATACATGTACAATAAGCGAAAAAGTGTTCTATGAAATCTTTTATTTGAAAGGTCAGTCAGTGCATGTGTTCACTGTATATCGGCTTTTCCACATACATGCACATGTGTCTATATAATATAATATAATATAATATAATATAATATAATATAATATAATATAATATAATATAATATAATATATAATATAATATAATATATACACACACCATTCAATTGCTAAACTGCTTTATGCAATAAGGGTCACGGGGAACACCCTGAACAGCTCACCAGAACCAGTGCAGGTCCACACACACACACACACAACCATTTGAAACAGCTAGTTCACCAAGTGTGCATGTCTTTGCTGAGGGAGAAAACTGGAGTACTCAGAGTAAATTCACACAACTATGGGGAGAACATGCAAACTCCATATAGGATACAGCCTGGGACTCAAACCCAGATCCTTCTTGCTGTGATTCGGACATACTAACCACTACGCCACTGCGCCGCCCTATAAAATATAATTATATCATTTTGATTATTAGGTAATCTTTACACTATTAAGAGGCTCATGTTCACAGAGCTTACCGGTGCAAGTCCAGGACACTCGTATACAGTGAAGTCTCCTTCTTCAGTTTCCTCATCTGACGCAACTCCAATTTCAGAGACTTTAGGCTCGTCTTTGTGTCTGTGTGTATTAAAAGGCATGTTTAAATCTCCTAAAAACACAATAATGCTGAACCAAATTCCCTATCTGTGCTAACTATGACACAGCACTGCATATCCAGTATAATCCTCCATAGAAGAAAAAGCCCTTAGTTTTCATATTCATGATAGTACTGTATATATTTCCAGTGCAGGGTCAGCCATGATGCTTCATGGCTTCACGGCTTCATCAGAGCCTTAGACCTTCTAAACAGTAACCCAGAAATTTAACTGCTGAACCGTTATAACCCCAGTAAAGTAAGTGTCACTCATTTACTCAAAGCAGATTAGTCCAATTGCTTTAAAATGTGAGAAAAACAACTTTTTTAGTAGCTTTTCTAAAGCTAACGGAAGGTTTTTCTTTATTAAAGCTACAAAAAAAGTTGTTTTTCCTCATAATTAAAACAACTGGACTTCTGTTTTTTCCAACACGTTTTCCCTTATTCAATATCTGCTTATTATTCACCTCCCAAACTCAGGATAATTCTTGAATCAAAACAGAAGACAAAACCTCACAGAGTGTCACAGTCACTGATTCGGAAATCCTAGACATTCAACAAAATGCTATCGGAAAATACGAAAAGAGTTACACAATACGGCCTTCAAATTTTCAGGAAAACTTAAATACATTTCAAAAGATGTCATACACTGCAGGCTTGATGGATACCCCTGAATACTTGATGTATCCACATCGCTTTTTTTTTTGTTTAAAAAATAATTGTTATTTAGGCTTTGTTATGACAACTCTACTTCAGATGGTTTAATAAAAGCCACAATGCATGACTGATAAACGACGTGCCCACAGCTGTGTGTTTTATCAAGTGTGAGCAGATGCATTTGGAGATGAATAATTGAAAGGGGGTGTACTTTTCCATTGAGAGCATCTGCTGTTTCTGATGTTGATAGTGGTACATCTGAGCACTGTGAGCCAGCTTCTTGTCCCCCGACTAAAACAAATCCAAACAGGAAGCGAAGAAGAAACAGGCAGGGAAACAAAAGGAAAGATTTATTCTAGCTTTGACTTTGTCATTAGAGAAATAAAACTGAAGAGTGCACTTGAATTCTTGCTGAATAATCTCAGTCGTGAGTGAAGTTTGCTTACCGAGTTGCTGCTAGAGAAGTTGCTGCCAAATGCAGGAAACGCAGGATAATCCACTTTCTGAGCTAAACGACTTTCCCTCTGTATCCTGCAGGGCCAAAATAAAGGAATAAATACTAAAAACAATACAAATCCCTAGTAATTAATACGAACAATAGTATACACACACAATTTATTTATTTATATTACAAAAATTCTGTTTTAGACAGGTTTCCAATAAATACATACATTAATAATTACTACTTAGAATTAAAACACTAAGAGAATATTGTTAATCTGAATAAACATTACATCTCAAAGTGTTCTCAGGAATTTCACCCACTTACCAACTTTATTTTCTATTATAAAATTACAATAAATCAACTATAAGATTATTACGGCTGTTTCCAGACATATGAAGACAGGCTGAAAAGTTCACAGGCCGACCATGATGCAGTGGTCCAATCTGTTCAAATGTGGTTTATTTTTTAACAAGGTCTCTCATGTAGTCTACGCATCAGAGTTTCATCAGAGTTGCAGAGCTTGGATCCCCATGGCATACAAGCTCTTCTCCTGACGGTGGGATGGATTACTCTGAACCTTTCAGCCTAGAAATGTGTTTGATAATTCTACATTTGGTTTATTAGTCTCTTACAATATGAAATGCTAGGCAATATGGGGTACATTATACATTCTTTACTTCGTGTCATTTTATTTGTAGTGCATATTAACATAAAAAAATAAACATCTATATTAAATTAATTTTTTTTTTATACAAAACTCACATTCTCTCACAAACTCTACACAAAAACACTCGAGCCCAGGACCTTCTTGATGTGAGGCAGACATGCTAACCACTACGCCACTGTGCCACCTTGTAATAAAAAACTGTATTATTAAAACCATTATTTAAATGCTGTTTTGTATCCACTTAATTTATGGGGTTTGCTCTTTTTTTAATAGTAGTGTTACTCGAATAGAAAACATACTGCATGTTGTATTATTGTTATTAATATAAAACATACTTTATATGTATTGGCATTTCATAAAGGTGCCACATTATAAAGTAATACTACTTGTATAAAAAACGGCAGGTGGGGTGGAGGGGAGTAGCTTGTCTCAAGAGTTTAAATCAAAACACAAAAGGAAAAAATATGCAATGCAGAGTGAGATCTTACCGAATATAACAGACAGCAGCCATGATGAGCGCCACAACCCCCAAAATAATGAACACAGACATCAAGACTGCACAGAGATTGACAGGGACACCCAGAGCAGAGATGAGACATGTCAGAGCACACAAAGATCCAAATGAAATTACATTATAAATATATGCAAACTACTATATTTTATATATATATTTTACATGGAAACCTCTTTTCTTTTAACCAGGATCTATAAATATATACAACCCCTGCTACCCTGCTACCTCTAATACAGTGACATCAATAAACACTGAGCAACCGCTGAGGGAGCTGGACACGAATACGTACGAACGATCAGAGCATCTTCTGAAAACTTCATGGCGGTGACATGCTTGCCTCGGCCAGGAACCCCGGTCTGACCCACATGCGGTCTGAAGGTATGTTGGGTTGGGGTGGAGGGAACATGTGTGAGTGGTTTTACTGTACTTGACTGGAAGCCACTCTTCACTGTGCTCTGATTCTTCATCACAGAAGAGTCTGGGGAAAAAAAGGGAAAAAGAAAAAAAAATGTTACATGTTGTAAACAAATTGAAGAGAGAGAGAGAGAGAAAAAAAAAAGAGACACTGTAGATATACTGATAGAACACAGTGACTCAAACCTGTCGGCTTGACATCGAAGACTCGTTGCTTGGCAATGAATGAAGACAGGTAGTCAATTTGTTCATCCAGATCAGGAATGGAAGTGTCTTGACCTAGAGAAAATGAAAGCATCTAGAATTCACTTTCATTCTTCAGACAGTGAAGAGAAAATAATAAAAGCTGGCCAAGATAATGATGTGTTGCAGTCTGGGAAAAGCTGGAGATGAATTCTTATGTATATATTAGGTATATACGCATCACAAGAATGAAGCGATCTGATTGGTTCGCTATCCTGGGGTACTTGATATTGTCCACCCCATAAGTTTGGAATAATGCTTGAAATCAATTAACTGTAAAATTAAATAATACAAATCTGGTGGTGGAAGTTTGCTTTTCTTATGTTTCCATGTAATATACACTAAAACAGATATTCCCTTCAGGCATCACTGATTACAACATTCCTTTTTGGCGATATCCACCTCACCTTCAGTGAAGATTTGTTTTATAGTCTATACTACAGGTGTGATGTGATTGGTCCCCTATCTCAGATTTTAAAAACATTATTCAGAGTGTATACTACTTGAATCAAATTATCGTGGTCACTTAGCACCACCATGCTTTAAATTGCCAAAACTTGTTTTGTTTGCTGTTTTGGGATTGCATACACTAAAGCAAATATATTTATTTATGTTTCTGTGTAATATGTACTCCACACTGAATGCCAGCATTCAACATAGTGCTTAGCGCGACTCAAAGTCCGGAGCTCACGTGACCCGACTCTTTCAAGGTTTAATTATGGAAATATAAACTAATAAATGTTTGTTTTGGTTGGTGTTTATTTATGCTTCCATGTAGTATATACTTCAAGTCTTAAAGTTACACAGCTCTAAGCCTGTTCGCATGTGCGCTCAGAGCAAAGGTGTGTCCAGGATGATTTATAAAATTTAAGCAAATTTCGTCAACCTACACCCCCCACCCCACCCCACCCCTGACTCCCACCCCGACCCCCACCCCAACACACACAC
>JAOUQZ010000019.1:2844639-2864875 GCA_028564935.1 Neosilurus hyrtlii
TTACAGTCTTTCCACTGCAATAAATTATAAATATATTTCCTTATATTCCCTTGTACACTGCATTTTATATATATATAAATATATCTAATATAGATATATATGCATATATCTTAATTTATTCAAATTTTTTTTATTGTCCTTTTCTTAAACTGACCTAAATCCTTTAAAGTGTTTTTTTTTTTTTAAATGTTATTTTCCTTGAAAAGTTTTTCATCTAAATTTTTAATTATTGTTCTTTTGTTCTTGCTGTTTGATAGTTTATTCTTTACATTTGGACAGTCGTACTAAGCGTTTCACTACATATTGTACAAACTTGAATTGAGAATTGAATCTTCCTGCTCATCATTATCTCTGCTAGGAGGTTATTTTTTTTAGTTTTCACCTCTATTGGTCTGTCTGTCTGTGTGCAGTATAACTCAAGAAACCTATCTACGGATATGGATAAAAACATTCCTACAGTAGGGTGCGGTACAAGTAACAAACAGGAATTAAATTTTGGAGTTGATCTGCGCATGGGATCTTGTTGAGAAAGAAAAAACGTTTCACATGGGGCAAAATATTACCAGATACCCACTAGGAGGAGACATTTCATTATAAATACAAAGTCATACTGAAACCTACAGTGTTGGCCAGTCAGGTTTACCAACACACGTCACTATTATCCTTTCGTGCCCCACGGCCAACTTGTACAAGTGCTCCTCTAGTTTCTTTAATATAATTCATCAGCCATTATAAATGCCAATACTGAACACATATTGACTGAAAATACCGCCATACTGCTTTATCAGTCAGGCTCTACTCCTGAATACCATTCCAAAGAGGTCAGATAATGACCCATAAAGCACAATTACCTATACACCGCAGTCATACAGCCACCGTTCCCTAAAATCATCTTGTTGGGCCAGTGCTGGTTCTGAATAACCCCTGAGAAATAAAGGATGGGAAGACACCAGTGGAGTGTCATGTCAAAGTAGGAGTGTGCGTCCAGCTATGTCTATAGGCCAAAGTGACGGCCTCAAGGAATAAACGATTATTTATTATCTGGAGACAGACTGCCAGGTGGACCTTTTAAAGGGGTGTAGGTAAATCAAGTGTGCTCAAGCATTCATGTGACCTGAAACTGGTTCTCTTTGTTTAGACGGAACTGCTCAGCAAACAATTGTCGAAAAGAAAATTCCGTGACATCAGACCTGTTTCTATACTTTGCTTCCTTGTCTCACCCGGAGTTGTTGTTGAGTTATCGTCTAACTAACTCCTAAGTTAAGGTGGTTCATGAGGACCGGTGCTGGGACACAGTTGAATGTACTGTTCAAGTTAAAGCGTACATAAGAGAACCGATGGAAAAGACTGGAGCTCACATTCACATTCACTACTGATGGTCAGAACACCTATCTGGAATTGTATCTTATCTTCTAGTTCTCGCACACATTGCTAATAGCTGTTGATGCACTTCCTGTAGGGAAGGAAAGACAGGAAACTCTCACAATGGAATCATTTCCTAACCCTGGGATCTATCCACATGACACCACCGAACTCTGATTTCCTAATCGGACCAGTTTCAAAAAAACTGTGCTTTCTCATTTTTCTGTCGCGATATTGAATAATTTCAGTTACACACTATCTGATGCATGAACCTACTTCATAACAGACACAGAAAAGCAACTGTTCCTGTTTAGCTCGATGTCGCCTGTGCGTGCTGGAATGTGGTGCTAACACCCCTCATCAGGACATTTGGTTAATGATTACTGGGACATGAACAGGTGGTTCAAACAAAAAATACTCCTTGTTTTTCTTTCAATCTTCTCATTTTGATCGATTGGTGCAGAAACGATGATTTTTTTTGGTATGATGCCGCACCAGAAAAATGAAATAAAATTATTAATACATGGGAATTTATACCAAAACTTTACCTTTAGCGTCTGTGTACCATATTTTGTAAACCATCCCAATTTCAAAGGTAATGTTAATTTTCAGCCACCAGGAACAACCACTGCTGCCATCTTTTATCATAAGGAGTCATTTCCGTTGGTAATGCAGTCTTGGGATAAGATAAAACGCTCCTGCTGCAAAAATCAGATACTTCCATTTACATTTACAGCATTTGGCAGACACTCTTATCCAGAGCGACTTGGTTATTTTTAGATACTTCTAAATCCACTTTTTTTTTCTCTGCACTGGTTGTTCCTGATTGCTGAAAACTACTTACGAACATTACTTACGAAATTGGGATGATTTACGAAATATGGTACACAGATGATACACTTCCTTGATAATTGTGCTCGATACAAGTTCACTATAATCAGCTCAGCATGCTTTACATTAACAGAATAATTCAGCAAAAATTATGGGTCAAATATAAACAAGTAAAATTAACAAAAAAAAAAAAACATGACCTGGTATTTTGAATAATTGAAGCATGAATCCATGGACTGAACTTGCCTTGTTTCACAGTTCAGGCTATTGGTGGTTGTATAATGGTGTGGGGAAGCCCCCATTAACACCTATTAAGCAACAAATTCCAAATACTGCTTCCAGTCATCCAAGACCACACTGACCTGTCTTGTCACAAGATCTGAATTCAGTGTAGAATGTAATAGAATGGGAGATGTGCAGCATGAATGAAATCTGCACGGCGAATCATGTCAGCATAAACCCAGATCTCAAAGGAATATTTTCAACACCTTTTCATGAGGATCTGAGGCTCCTTTTAAAAGGTGGTCCTACCCAGTGTTAGTATAGTGGCTTTAATTTTATCCTGGAAATTAAAATTGCTTTGCCACGTATGTGAATTTTCACAATCTCTTAGAGCAATCAGTCATAAAGGTTTTTAATTTTGGCTGTAATGTTATTTTCTTGGAAGTTATGGCCTTTAAAAGTATACATGTCAAACAATAAAATTTCTCTAAAATAGTAGTAAAAGTCAGTTATTTTTACTTAGACCTCAGCAACCCCATGTACCTGTAAAGACACACAAATCCCACACCTTACACCATCACCAAAAGTAAGAAAAGCAAAGCATTAAATTTGGCAAGAGAAAGCAACCAAGTAAGATTAGTAGTTGGATGCACATGCAGGTTTACTACTAATTAAAATAAAATCATAAACACGCCCACGTTCAAGTTGTAAATATCAAACACTGACATACCCAAATAATGTCTACTCCGACAAATTCTGGTGTATATCAGTAAGCGATGATTAAAAGTCCTGAAACACTATTCACTGAATATTATTTTCAAATTATGTTATGAGGTTATTATAAAGCAATTTTGCTGTTTTATTCTGTGAGTAATTAAATAATTGTTTGTTCATTCAGTCAGTGTACCAATATTTATATATTATACATTTATAATCTGGGTTTCAAAAATCACTTGAGTCTTTTAGAAATAGTCTGAAAGTTTAATAACATCACCAGTGACTTTTTACTAGCAGTAATAAGTCTATAAATTCAGGAAAGACAACAAATATAGGACACCTTAGGTTTTGTAACAAAAGGGTTCGGCGTGGACAAACTTTTTGACTCACTTTCAGTGTGGGCTTGTATCTAAATCAGCAGCCTGAAAGATTCTACTTATATATTATATACTCTACTTGTATCCTATATAAAATATGTCACAAAAGGATATTTTTTCTGAGCTTCTATTGGAGGAAATATCTGTTGAGGTAATTTACTGACGGCATAAGCCTAGATTTCGGAGTGGACACTTTTAGACGGTCTCATATTCACATGCTTGTGTAATCAACATTTCAGAATCTGGTTCACATATATGTTTGTTCTAAAGTCACACACCTAGATTTACTTTATTAAAAAAAAAAAAAGTGCATCTGATTGAAAAACATTACATTTCCTATCATCACAAGAGAGAGAAAAAAACCAGAGGGGATATTTTGGACGGACACTTCCTCGCATGTATTCAGATCTGCCCGATGAGGAACAAATCGGGGATGTTGCCACCAATGCATGATTCAGGTACGCTTATCTAATTTTGACAAAGTTGGAAAAAAATTAATGACAAACATCCTCCTTTGAAAATCACCACATACATATTTTTTTTATTTTACGGTGCTCCATACTATTGTGTATTTATTCATATAAGAAATATTACATAATAAGAACAGATTTTGGAACAACAACCCTCATTTTCTGTATCCCCAGTGCTCTAGAAGACTGAAAAGGCTCGTCTGTAGTTGGTGGTTTTAAACATGAAAATCATGGGAAATCTGACTGACCTAATCAGTGTTATGTCACTGCAGCATCATGCAGCATTAAAGTGGTCCATCACAAATTTTGTTCACAATAAGCCCTTTGCTCTCAGTTGCAGGGTTGCTGAAATCTATATAATCATGGAGGTCAGATACAGGAACTATGCAGTACTACTGAATGTGTCACTAGTAGACAGATGGGGTTGTGCAGCATTATTGCTGTGTGGGTAGTGGATATCTGAGTAACCGGTAATGACTGGATTTCTCTGAATGTCAGCGACAGCAAGGCAAAAACTCTCACATTAAAGTGCACAGGTCGGTTCTACAGATGTAGGGGTATGTCAGCAATTTTAAACCATAATCCCACCAGCACAGGATGGCACATGGTTGACATGGCTGGAAGTGGACATCCTAGTGGGGTCTACATCACATGAACATATTCCAACTTCTAATCAGTACATCTTGGTTATGTCTTCTTGTACAATCTGCTGACGTGTAACTATAGAGACAGGTATGATGGGACCTGGTCTGTTTCAATGCATAACAGACTAATAGTGGTTAAATTTTTTGGTTTTGTTTTTTTTTCTCAACATGATTCCATGCACAGAACACCTCCGGAATATAATGGTGTGTTCCTTGTACCACACCCTGCTCTAAAAAAAAAAAATTCTGTGCAGAACTTTTGCGTTATCTTGCGCACACAGCTGAAAACATTACCTCCTGATACACTGGTTAACTGGGCAATAATAAACTGTTATCATTTCTGGGACACTACACCTGTGCGGTTTTTAATGCTGTGTCTCTCACATTCGGTTTGTGTACGCAGTGATGGCAAATTTGAAAAGTGGGTGGTTCTCATCCTAGAGTTAATAAACTTCAAGTTACACAAAGCAATCTAATGGCGGTTAATTTTGCACAATTTGGCCTTCATTCATTCATCAATAAATCTTCAAAACAGAAATCATTAATTTCCTGAGAATTACCCCGAATGACCTCATGAGGCTGAGCCTCAGGGGCCAAAGAGCACAGAGAAAATTAAACTAACCATGCAGCTTTATTACCATCCTTATTGTCTGTCTGTTTCTGACCTTCTGATTCTGATGAGGAAAGCAGTCTGTCTCTCTCAGTATGAGAACGGAAAAAAGAGACAAGGATGTAAAGGGCAAGGTCAGCTCTGGTAGCATTTAATCTCAATTCTAGTGCTGCTTTAAGAACACCACTGACCGTACACAAAGGGAACCAGTTTTAGATTACACTGACAGCCGAGTACAGGCCGATTACCCACTCCTTTCCTCTGTGTACCAGAAACCTTTACCTACTTTGCTCCTTCTGGGAAATCGTAAGTACTACATTTCCCAACAAGCCTCCTTTTCCCCTCATGCTGTGTTTCTGAAATAAAATCTGCCTTGAACTACAGCTTCAAACTTTTTTGCCAAAGGTTTTCACTCTCTCTCTCACTCGTGCCGAACCGCTGTGTCACAGGGAGACTAAAGCCTATCTCAGCCAACAAAGTATATGGTACACCTGGAACAGGAATATCGCAGAGCCAACACACACACACACCTACATGCAATGTGGAGCAGCCAATCAACCGAATGTGCATGTCATTGGACTGTCGGAGGAAACTGGAGTACCCAGAGAAAACCAACACAAGCATGTGGAGAACACAGAAACTTCACACAGAAAAGCGCAGCACTGGAAACACAAACCTAATAAAAAAGGAACATCTTCTCTCATCACCTCTGCCAATGAGGTTATGTTTTGTTGGTGTTTGTTTGCAACTTTGTGCAAAACATTATGAACAGACTTCAGACGATTGACGTATGGCCCAGCTAACACTCCGTTTAATTTTAAAGATGATTTGAATTGAATTCCGAATCCAGGAATATCTTTATAGATTCTTCAACACTGTGAGATTATTTGGACGTGCTCTATTACAGAAGGCCAGCAGGGGGTGCTGTGTAATTTATTTAGTTATTCAGCTTGGTAGAGGTCTGTGCTCCGGGTGCCCTTCTAGTTAGAATATGTATTGAGTTTATAATACTTTTTGTAAATACAGTTTGTTTTAAAAATGAATAAATAAATGAAATTAACAGTGACTCATTTCCTTTCCCCATAAAAACAATCTAACTTTAAATAACAGTGGTTTGATATGGTTTGGTTAACCCAATCGATAACACCACGAATAACAATTATGAGCTATTCTCAGCTCCAATAGGGAGTAATTTATGCCAGACCATTTATAAGGTCAATTGAATATTTATATTCGGTTGCATTAAAACATTTAATTGGCCTGAAAAGATCACTGGATATAAAATATTAAAGCCAAAGGAGATGTAGGGAGGTTACGAAGAATCTTTTCACCAAAATACAAATAATACAAAAAATACAAAAAAACCTGCTTATTATCACAAAACACAAAAATGCTGTAACTTCATTGCTACTCCAAGAGACCTGGAATAACCTCGAATCCAGAAGCCTACTATACGCCTCAGTTCCAGGAAATGATGCGGTCTGGCATCAGGTTTACCTTCTAGGTGTTCCTCCAGAACAGATCAATAGAACAGTGTGCAATGAACTTATAAAACGGTGTGTACTCAGCAACGCTGTAACACACAGACAGATGTATGATGTGCATCAATTAAATGTTTGAACATGGCAGGAAAGGAGCTCACTGTTCAGGAAAGAGTGTTAAAATAAAAAACAAGAACAATGAAAAGCCATATTACACCACGGAAAGCATAACCACTACAGTACAGTAGCGGGTAAATATTAGGATACACCTGTTCTCGTCTCACGCTTCAGGTTTTTATCAGTGGTACGTCGATATCCTGTTACAGCTTTACTTTTTCCAAAATAAGGTTAACATTTGCATGCAAACAGCAAAAGGGTTATTCATCATCACGCCTTAGTCGCCAGTGAGTCAAGGCTTCCAGGACCATTTAGAGCTAGAGAGGATTAACTAAGATTACAGATCAACAAAACAGTGGTGGGACAGTACGCAGGGATTTACTTTACTGACGAGGCTCTCCATCCCCAATGATTTAAACACGTAGCTTTGGCTATGTTGGTTCGTTGCAGCTTATTGTGCCGAGATACTGGGAAAAAGCAGGTAATGAGTGATTATCTACACCTGTGTATGGTTTACAGTGGACTACGACAGTCAACCTACATGGAATAACATCAAAATCTAGGTGGGTGTAGGAGTAGGTGAAGGTGGCAATGAGAAATCAATGACAAATTTGTACACCCTGGACAGCTCGCCAGGCCATCACAGGGCAGAAGCACGATGACAAAAAGTCTTGTCTTGACAAAAATCAGCTGGTTCTTCAATGGTTCTTTTACATGTGTTGATAGTGGGGTGTGAACCCCCAACCTTGGGATCAGTAATCCAGCACCCTACCACCGGGCCACCACTAGAACCTTATATGGACTTTCAAATGAATACGTTACCTTTGGCCTTGATTGACCTTCAAATGGTCAAACCTCAGCCATCTCATACATCCTTCAAACAAGAAAGTTTTCACTAATGGGTAAGATCCATGTGCTATAGAACATAACTGTAAGACAAGTACATGGGAAATTAAAACCAGTACCCATACAAAGACCATTTGATTCGTTATTGCTATATGCCTAGAGGATATATATCCTCTAGTTTAAAGTGACCCACGTAGCTTCCTGAATCCTTAAACGTTTAAAAATCCTTTAACCAAGATAAACGGCATATCTACTTGGACAGGAGGAACATTTTGTTCTGTGCATGTCATGTTTTGTCTTCTCTAACAAGTGAAGGATTTCTTCTTATTAGGGTTAATCTAATCTCAGATTGGCTTGGTTTCTCTCGGCCAAGAGTCTGGGATGCAAAGACAGACAGAGCAGAGAGTCGACGAGGAAACCCCAGCTGTTAGAGCTTACGAAGATTAAAAAGTAGGGTGCATATTAAAACAGTGAAAAAGGGAGGGGGAGGGCACCAAACAAACCATAGAACAGCTCAGGAAGTTTTAATCCCAATCGCTCCACAACCACAGCGTTCTGATTATATGAAATATAAAATGTACTTTGGTTACTGAAGCAAAATAAATCCTCAAAATGTCCAGCATGGCGTTTCTTTATGGAGTTTGCATGTTCTCCCCACACTTCTGTGAGTTTCCTTCGGGTACTCCACTTCCTCCCATAGTTCAAAAAGATGCATGGAAAAAGACTAACTGGCTCTTCCAAATTGCCCCTAGGTGTGTGTGTGTTGGCCCCGCGATGGATTGGCGAGCTGTTCAAGCTGATAGATCAGCCTTTCTGCAACCCTAATAGGATTAAGTGATACAGCAAATGAGTGAGAAGTGAATAAATTGTCTGTTATCCAGAGAGTAACTAATTAGAGATTAACCAATCAGATTGTTCCATTACTGTGTAGTACAGGTGAAATTCAAAAAATTTAAATATTGTGCAAAAGTTCATTTATTTCATTAATTCAAGTTAAAAGGTGAAACTAATATATTATATAGACTCATTACATGCAAAGTGGAATATTTCAAGCCTTTATTTGTTATAATTTTGATGATTGTGGCTTACAGCTTATGGAAACCCCAAATCCAAAATTTTAATTGCAAAAGAAGTTGGATGTTCTCAAAGTGCTGTATCAAAGCACATTAATAGAAAGTTAAGTAGAAGGGAAAAATGTGAAAGTAAAAGGTGCACAAGCAGCAGGGATGAGCGCAGCCTGGAGAGGATTATCAGGAAAAAGCCATTCAAGTGTGGAGGAGCTTCACACGGAGTGGACTGAGGCTGGAGTTAGTGCATCAAGAGCCACCACATACAGACGGATCCTGGACACGGGCTTCAAATGTCGTGTTCATCTTGTCAAGCCGCTCCTGAACATCAAACAACGTCAGAAGCGTCTTCCCCGGGCTAAAGAAAAAAGAACTGGTCAGATGCTCAGTGGTCCAAAGTCCTCTTTTCTGATGAGAGCAAATTTTGCATCTCATTTGGAAACCAAGGTTCCAGAGTCTGGAGGAAGAATGGAGAGGCATCACAATCCAAGATGCATGAAATCTAGTGTGAAGTTTCCACAGTTTGTGTTGATTTGGGAAGCCATGTCATCTGCTGTTGTTGGTCCACTGTGCTTTATTAAGTCCAGAGTCAACGCAGCCGTCTACCAGAACATTTTAGAGCACTTCATGTTTCCTTCAGCAGACAAACTTTATTTTGGGATTTGCATTCCCAAGAGAACGATGAGTGACATGAGACCAAACAATGCAGAAGAACTGAAGGCCACTACTGAAGCATCCTGGCCTTCCATAACACTTCAGCAGTGCCACAGGCTGATAGCATCCACGCCACACCGCACTGAGGCGCTAATTCACGCAAAAGGGGCCCAAACCAAATTCTGAGTATAAATACATGATTATACTTTTCAGAGGGCTGACATTTCTGACAATCCTTTTTTTATTGATTTCATTTCATGTATTATTGATTTTGGATTTTCATAATTAACGGCTTGAAATGTGTCACTTTGCATGTAACGAATGAATCTGTATATTATATTAGTTTCACCTTTTTAAAATGAATTTCTGAAATAAATGAACTTCTGCACGATATTCAAATTTTCACCTGTGTACAATTACAATCAATAAAACCATTCAGCACATTTTATTTGATTTCCAAATGCTCACTGCGGTGCTTTGTTTGGATGCATTCTTGATAAAAATTATTCTCTATACCATGTAAAGTTTGTGACGTCATGGCTACCCCCCCCGCCGCCCCATTCTTTCATGTCCCCTCCACGTGATTATTTATTTATTTGTTTGTTTATTTATTTATTTATTTATTTATTTGATATGCGAACAATCATGACGATTCAATCGACCAACAAAAACAATTTATGACGTCATTTAGACACTTTTACAGACCTGGAGTACGGATAGGGTGCAATTTTTTTCCTGAAAATAAAATAAACAGCCCTATTTTTAACACCCTAATCATACTTTAAACGAAATATTTCTTTAAGTCACGAAACATTGTCAAAATAAAGTTTATAAAAATTCACCTGTCCACTTTCTAAGTGTTTTTTTACGCAGTACAACGAAACAAACTGTACTCACTCGTCCAAAACCTCCCATATGCCCCTGAAGAGGGTCTCACTGACTGAACTTACCTGGAATGCTAACGCTAATGCTAACGGAGAGAAGAACACCGAGCAGCAGCGCCGGGGAAAACCGCTCCGTCCGGCTGGGAAGAAGCAGCAGCAGCATCCTCAGGTCCATTTTTCACGTTAACGGAAGCAGAAAGGAGCCAAAAAGTGTCCGTGTGCCATCTTTTTCAGGCTGAAGCCCACATTAAAGTGACACTGACGTGTAAAAATTCCTCTCAGCAGCCTCACACTCTGACCCTGCTGTCACTCTCAGGCGCTCGAGACTGTTAACCGCTCTCAAGATAGCAGGGATCTGGTGGGCGGAGCTAATGTTGATTGATAGGCGGGGAGATCCCACCCTGAACACATACTGTGTCCCAACTAGTGTGCATTTTTAGCTATTAACCTGCTATTAAATGCTTAAAACTCACAAATCTTAGCATTGTAATACAAAAATTTTAGATTTACAAGAACATGGCAACAGTTTTCTTAGAAAACAATGTAAATTTTTACCCCTTTTTGCTATAACTAGTATGTGAGGCGCGGTAGTGGTTAGCATGTCTGCCTCACTGCAAGGTGGTCCTGGGTTCAAAACCTGTGCCTGGTGAGGACATTCCAGTGTGGAGTTTGTATGTTGTCTTCCGGGTACTCTGGTTTCCTCCCACAGTCCAAAGACATGTTAAGATATTTGTCTGTTCCAAATTGCCCATAGGTGTGTGTATGGTTGTATGTGTTGGCCCTGCGATGGTCTAGTTGTTCAGAGTGTGTCCCACCTTTGCCCAGTGTCGGCTGAGATAGGCTCCAGCTTCCTGGTGTGTGTAGTAGGATTAAGTGACCAACCAAGTGACTGAGTATCCTTTGTTAATTAAATCCATTAAGGACGAAGTAGGTGCAAACAGTGCAAACCCCTGGGATTGGAGTAGCCATGAAAAGGCGAGGACAGTTATTTTACAGTTGACATCACTGCATGTGTATTTATATGAAGTTCTCTTTCAGCACACCAAATCTGGAATGTCTTTGTTCGCTTAGACAAACTTACAGTCCATTTTACAATATTCATAAGCCATTCATTTTTTAAGCAACTTAATATTAATTAGGGTTGTGGGGAGGCTGGCGCCTATCTCAGCAGACTCTGAGCGAGGGCAGGGTACACCCAGACCTATACAGCTCGCCAGGCCACTGCATGGCCAACACACAACCATTCACACTCACTCCTAGGTGCAATTTGGAACCACGTATCCTACTCAACACAACCTACTGTGCATGTTTTTGGACTGTGGGAGGAAACCGGAGTACCCAGAGAAAAACCCACACAAGCACAGGGAGATCATGCAAACTCCACACAGACATGCCCCGAGCCCGAGACCTTCTTGCTGTGAGATGGACATGCTAACCAGTGCGCCACCGTGACGACCCCATTTTACAATATAATTACTCCAAAAATTATTGATGTGCTTGTAACACCCCATAATGCACACTCAGGAATGAGCCACAAACAAAAGAGAGAGTGATAGAATGGTAGAAGAGAGAATTTTGTCCACTTGGTTTAATTTATTTGGACTGCCAGAGGAAACATTTTCAGAACATATCGACTGCCTAAGGCACGTTATTTTGTATGTGATTGCACACTACAGTGCTCTTGGTCGATTGGAGTTGGTCAGTGCCAGACTGTATTCCTAAATTTGCATACTGTTAGCAGAACACCTGCGGATTTGTACACGCCCATTGGTGTTTTTTAAAAAGTTTGTTTATTTATTTATTTTTTTACACTGAAGGTATCCGACCGTCAAACTCTGTCACCTTGTTGTTGGTGATGGTGTGGACAGGTGTCTATAAAAACCTACCCCGTTGTTATTAGCCATAAGAATCACATGAAACTTGGCAGACTTGTTCTTGTGGACAACAGGAAAAATTCCATGGAGCCCAATTTTGGATTTTCAAACCAGAAACGGAATTATAATGTGTATGGAAAAATAAATAAAAATTTAAACCGCTGAACTGCTCCATGATGCTTGGACCATGATGCTTTCAAACAAAATTTGGCAATATTGTAGTACAGGTCAATACAAATAATTCTGTAGTGTTGGGTTTTTTTTTACTTTTAACCTGGATGTAGAATCATGATGTCACAGTCGTGAAATGTTAAAGCCCCACTCCTCAGGCATTACTGACTGGAATCGCAAAACATCTGCAGGCTTACACTACATGACCTGATGAACCATTCTATGGAACCAAATTATTAGCATTAAGAGCTATGTAGCCGGATCGAAGGCGTCATAGATATACCTCCGCTGTGTAGTTCAGTTGAGCTTGTTTCTCTGGTCTGATTAGTGAACTGACAACATGACAAGAAAAACATTAAAGACTGAGCATCAAATTCATAGCAGGTTTGTCCTTATCTGCTCCGAGCTCATGACGTTACATTAACAGTAAAAACACAAAGTGCCACTATAGGTAAAACATATCCATTTCAAATAGTCTTACTTATAGACATAATCTAAAGCAATAAAATACATGATCACCATTTAACCTTGTTAGTTGCTTATCTGGACCTTTTTACCTTATCCCAAAAAAAAAAAAAAAAAATCAGATCTTTACAAATTTCTTGTATACCCATCAACTAGGTTTTGACAATGTAGTGTTTACCATGAGGACACACAGTACACGGGAAGGAGAGAGGAGTAAACCCAGGAAGGTCTAATGCTAGAAAATGGCACTGCTACAAATCTGAGAACCGTAATCGTTATCATTACCCAAACATCAAAATCCTTAGGTTCAATTCATTCTGCCAGACTGGAACAGATCCACGTGTAGTAAACGAACGAAACACACACACACACACACACACCAAGTGCTGGCACAAGGCTAGGCCATAGTGTAAGAACACTGAAGAAGTGTTCATGAACATGACACTCTTCATGTATATGGACATGTGACATGTTCAAGGCTTAGCACTTAAAATTTCCCTGATTTGAATATCTAAAAACCAAAACTTTTTGAAACAAAAAATAATAATAATTGTGCTGGCCCTTCTTTCATTGTGTTCCCAAAGCAATGTGCAAAACTCATCTTTCTAAATTGGTCGTACGGGACCCGAGTCATGGCTTTCAAGCATCCTCGTTAAAAATACGTAAACAATTCAACTAAACATTGAACAAGAAATGATGTTCCCGTGAAACCCCTTCTATGGTCACGTGACACACAAACAAATCCTTTATGCAAACATTATTAAATGCTAAATGTTTATAATAAAAAAAAATAAAATAAAATAAAAAAAAAAAAAAAAAAAAAAAAGGTTTGTTATGGCCTGAGTGTGTTCTGCTGTAGCTCACTGCCCACCTCTTATCCAAGAGTTTTTTTTTCACCTGTCAATCACTTAGGTGAATCAATCCCAACCATTACAGTACACGTACATCATGGCAGTAGATACGAAAGTAAGACTACAGCTTTGTGTACTTCTCCTACTTGCTCTATAACCAATCAGTCCCGATAACTACAAACAACACAAGTCATCCCCATTCTTCCATCCAGTTCATTTGGTTCCAGTCTGATTGGTTAGGACCAGGTTTTGCTGTATTCTCTGATCCTGGATCAGCCAAAAAAGAACAGCAGCTGGTCACGAATAAAGGGGGCGAACTACTAATCTGACTCCAGCTGATCATGGGCCACTCGGGCGGGTTTTCTGCTCTGGGCTGCAGGACTCCTGGTTCTCCACTGCTGTACACTGGGACTGGGATGCAGCCTTTTGCTCAGGTTCCACCTCAGGCACCACATTTCCTTCCAGAACCAGCCGGATGGTACTTCTCTCTCCCGCCGTCTCCTCATGCTCGTTCTCTTTGGCAAGCCGGAACTTGATGTTCACTTTCTCTGTTTTTTTGTACAAAAAAACCCCACATGTCGCTACATTAGTACAAAAAAAATACAATGTATTGATCATTCCATATTGGTATACAAAGCAAGAATGGATTGTCCATTACACTAAGAGTGAACAGCATGTCTGTGCCGTTCCCGTGTAGTGTATACACTAATAGTTAATGCTCAGTACCCTTCCCCAGTTGTCTCTCCTTAGCCAGAAGAAGGACATCAATGTTATGGTGCTCTTGTAGGGCGGCAGTCAAGGTGGCCCCCTCCTGGGCGAACAGGAAGACCAGCGGCACTGTAATGTCCTCTGTAGATTCCCCGTCTCCCACCATTTGGAACAGAGGGGTTTCAGCACTGCTGCTGTCCTCTTGTTGGTCTGAGAGGTAGAGAGAGAGAAAAAAAGAGACTATAACAGGTACCATAAGTAAGAATGGGTACGTGAAGTGAAAGAAGGTCCAGGGTTCAAGTGCCAGGTTCAGGTGTTTCTGTGTGGAGTTTGCATGTTCTTCCCATGCGTTCCCATGCACATGTTCCCATGAAACCCTGTGTGGGTTTCCTCTAGGTACTCCAGCTTTCCTCCCAGATCCCAAAAGAGAAGAACATGGGGATAACTGGCTGTTCCAAATTGGTCTAAATTTGACCAGTTTCAAATGTTAGTTATTTTTTCACCACTAGAGGTCCCGCAAGAGCACATCAAACCTTGAAGCAGAAGCTTCCGTTCTGTTCCTGTCACTAGTGCTACAAGTTCATACAGTATTTCACTGGAATGCTCCATGTTTATTCCTTTACATTCCTGAACACAAACAGCAACAGGACTGTACTTGAAAATGTTCTGAACAATAAATATATGTTTAATTAATTAACAAATTCTCCTTTAGTAGCTGACAGATATTCAAAATGACATGATAGACTTTAAAGCTGCTAAAATTCTTTTTAAATATGGCTTGAGTGGAAAAAAAATGAAGCACTAGGAGGATGTAGCAAATAAGCACTATATGGGAACTGGTTTTAATCACCCATGTGCTCGTTTTATAATATGTTCTATTGTACATGTACGTGACCAAATTAGAGACAAAAAACCTCCTAGATTGCTCATGTCTGACCTTTTATGGTCACTCAAGGTCAAAGGGAAGTGTCTCATTTGAAAGTTCATACATGGTATGTTCCATAGTGTACCAACCCAAGCACAGGAAGAACATGAACCCGCCGAGCCCTGGGCTCAAACCCAGGATCTTCTTACTGAGTCATACATGCTAATCACTACGCCACAGTGCCACCCTAATGTCCATATAACGTTATTGGCTCACCTGAAAGATCATATATGGTTTACTAAAAGTGTTCCATAGTAGCTACATGTCTATCAGCACTCGTTTCGAAAAGTTGTGAGCTTGTTCTGACCTTGACCTCGACACTCCAAAATCAAATAATTTCTGGGACACAGGTAGGATAATGTTCCCACCAAGATTGGTGAAAAATCCATGCACATGTGCTTTGTGCGTAGGTAATAATAATAATAATCATAATAATAGTAACAATGATAATAAATATGTAAATCATATAAGCATTTGATCTCACCAATGAAAATGACTCCAATGGCCCCCGCCTGCTGTAATCGTCGAGCTTTAGCAGCAAACATGCAGTCTCCTCTCAGCGCTACAGCTATGTGGGCCTTCAGCTCCAACGAGTTCTCTATGTGTCCACATGCTGTGTATGGCACGCTCTTTACTATCCTACCCTTTACCTACGTGTGTGAGAGAAACAAACAAACAAACAAACAAACATTAAGATAAGATATTTCTGAATTCTGCCCCACCCTGCCGATCCTGCTCACCCCATGCTCCTGTTTGGTGAGGTCCATTCCAAAGTTGGCTGGTCCCGCTGTCAGGACTGTTCTTCCCAAAAACGGAGGGGAGATGAGCTGCACAACAAGTGGTACCACCTCCTCTTCCTCTGGCGTATGAGTGACCTCAGCTACCAGCTTTACTCGAAATACACCTTTGTCAGGGTCCTTAATTTTTTTTATTTTATGAAAAAAAAAAAAAGAACAAAAAACAAAAATAATAATAATAAAAGGCATGAAGATATTTTCTTGCTGTGTATTCACAGAGAAGTATGAAACAAAATGAAAGTGATTAAACCTACGTGTATCAAAGAGCCGCTGCTTGCCGCCATTTCTGCAAGAGGGGTAAGAGAGATGCCCATGCTTTTCAGGAACTCAACTGGCTCAATTCCCGTGTCATGAAGAGGCAACTCAATCCCCCTGTGCATGCAGGAGAGGTTAGAGAAAAAGGGTTAAAGTGGTCAAACCAGTGATCAAGGGCGGCACAGTGGCGTAGTGGTTTCTTCCCACAGTCCAAACACATGCACGTTAGGCTAACTGGCTGTTCCAAATTGCCCCTAGATGTGAGTGAGAGTGTGAATGGTTGTGTTTTTGCACTGCCATGGCCTGGCGAACTGTTCAGGGTGTATATATTGAGGGCTGACAGCAACAAGTGGATAATTAAACTTCATAGTTTTGAGAAAATGGGGATTTTAACATTTGAGAACATTAAGAGTTTACTTGTAAAATCAGTTTGTTCACTGTTACTTCGTTCACCAGTATGTTTGGGTAGCGAAACCACTTAAGAATCCCCTCACCCATGTATATGGATGTGATTCTTTTCAAAGTTGTAAAGTGGAGATATATGCACGTGTTGCTGTCAGCCATTGATATGTAGAAAGAATGGCATTAAAAATATTAGAGATACGGCACTTACATTTGAACTACAAACTAAATGATACGACTTTACTGATATACTCTGATGTTATTGCGAAAAAAACTAAAACATTCATAAAAATCAGCATTTAACAGGGCTAAAATGGCTAAAAGTGCCATCTGCTGGTTTGAATTACCTTGTACCCTGCAAAGCCCATAGTGAAGTGATAATTATTTTTAACATTTTCGAATACATGCTGATCAAGATACCTTACTACTCCCACTCCTCTCTTCACTCCCCAAGTCCTTTGTGCACTTTGGATCGGGTTCGGCACAGAGCTGATAGGGACTTTACAGGACAGAACATGAATAAGCAGAAGCGCAATGAAATAATGAAAATCTTACCTAACAAAAGAGGTATGGGGTGCTCTGCCGACCCCGGTGAGGTATTTGTAACGGTCCCTGATGGTCTTGGCAAAGGAAGGGTTATTAGGGAACAGGGTCTGAGCACTAGGGCAAGCATATGTAAACATGTCCTCCTCAGGTGTGGTGTGAATGCCCTAAAAACCAACATTATATGATCAGACTACTAGAGCACAGACCCACCAAAAGAATTCTCGCATCCTAAATGTCATCAGAAAGTTATATTTTTGGTTAGGTTTGAGTGTTTGCTTGAGGTGGGGCTTTGGACAGGGAAGACTTCATTCGAATTTTGGACATGATCCCGATCAAATTCCGGATCAAGGAAGATTGTAAAGGATTCTTCAACATTGTGAGATAGGATGATTTTTTGAAAGTGTAGTATTATAGTAGGCCCAGCAGGGGGTGCTGTGTAATTTGTAATTTGAAAAAGAAAATATGCAGACTTCAAAGAAATTTTTGACTCCATTAGATTTTGGAGATGATCTGGATCCTATTCTGGATCCAGGAATTGGTTAGAGAATTCTTTAACATTGTGAGATAGGACAACTTACATTTTGGTTCATATTGGGGGGAATTTACCATAATTACCAAATAGACATATTCATATAAAAATCATGATCAGATTGTGAATTTCTGTCTTTGAATCATACTGTGAAGTACATGGAAGACTTCATGTTACCATTTTTGCTAATTGGTACACATTTGCGGTTCCCCCGCCATGAACTTTTTTTTGCTGTTCAGCTCCCGTGCAAATCAAAGGAAAAAAAATTTCACACACCAAACACAACCTGGCTGATTATATCACATTTAACTGGAACTTGTCGTAGCATTGTTACCGTGTTGTTGCCTTTACTGGGAGTCTGCGCATTAGACAGAGAGACTGGGAGCAGGTGTGCCTCGGTGGTAAAGATATAATCATCAATATCAAAAGGCAACTGACTCTTCTCAGAGAACAGCAGATACAGGTACTTAAACATCTCAGCCAGGAAGAAGGAATCCATCCTGGAAATACAAAGCAGTTTTACCATATCCACCAAATTCAAAGAACGAGTATGGTAAACTGATCTTAAATGAAATCTGACTCCAGGGGTCACTGTTAGCACAGCAGACAATCCCCTGACAGGGTGTGACACATTCTTACCTGTCTTCATGTGTCCCTGTCCTTACATCCTGCACTGCAGCAAAGCCACAGGGAACCCGTGCGTGAGTGTTCAGCTTCTCAACTATAGACTGGCCCACTTTGAGGTAATACGGGTCGCCTGTAGCCTGAGAGGAAGGATAATATTAATATTAGTTCAGGACAATTCATTCATTCATTCATTTTCTAAGCCACATAACTTAATTAGGGTCGCGGGGAGGCTGGTGCCCATCTCAGCTGACTCTGGGCGAGGGCGGGGTACACCCTTGACAACCATTCACACTCACACCAAGGGGCAATTTGGAACAGCCAACTGGCTAACTGTGCATGTCTTTGGACGGAAACCGGAGTACCTGAAGAAAACCCATGCAAGCACAGGGAAAACATGCAAACTCTACATATAAACACCCCAAGCCCGGGAATCGAACCCGGGACCATGTTGCTGTGAGGCGGACGTGATCACCACTGCACCACCGTTCCACCGAGTTCTGGACTATATGACCTTAAAATTATATAGTGATGACCAACCCATATTTTCTTTTATTTTATTCATTGTGTTTTGGTTTGTTTATTATTAAGGCATATTATTTCGTAAACTAGTTCTACAGTGGGGTGGCACGGTGGCGCAGCGGTCAGCACGTACACCTCACAGCAAAAAGGTCTCGGACTTGGGTGGGCTTCCTCCGGGTACTCTGGTTTCCCTCCCAAAGTCAAAAGACATGTACAGTAGGCCAAGTGGACATTCCAAATTGCCCCTTGGTGTGAGTGTGAATGGCTGTGTGTGTTAGCCCTGTAATGGATTGTGAGCTGTTCAGGGTGTACCCCACATTCACCAGAGTTGGCTGAAATAGGTTCCATCCTCCCGGTGACCCTAACATGGATTAAGCGGTTTGGCAAATGAATGAATAGTCCTATGGATCATGTGATATTTTACACAGTCTGCAAACTCATGATCCTTACAGTATTCACTTGACTGACGGGTTGAATGGTCATGTGCCAAGACAATAATTAAGGATCATAATCTGAAGAAGTGAAGGTCACAGGCTACAGAGAAGTTCTTTCCTGGTAAATGTTTCATATATTTTATGGTTTTAAATTATACACCATGTTGTCTTTTGATGCAAAAATGACATGTCTTCTCACAGATAAATAAAAACAAAACAAAACAATACAAAGTAACAGTACACATGTGCTAAAAATCCCAATCTTTAGGCTGAACTCAAAGTGTGTTTGTCCAAATTTCACTGAAATCCAGATTTGTATATCAGGTTATACTATAATATTACTCTACATGTAAATATACTCGTTTAGCAAAACTGTGCATGTCTTCACCTTGTACAGAAAGTAAGTGCTCTCAGCAAACTCGGGCCGCAGAGGGTGTTGACCCCAGTGAACTCTGAACTCGGTGGTGAAAGCCTGTTTACAGAAAAGCACTGTCATTTCACTGTGTATTTGCTGCAAGACAACAGTCTATCAGAATCCTTTACTGATCCCAGAGGAAACTGTGTGCACACACTTGCTCCATCCCAAGTAAAGAATAAGATAAAAGTCTCAAAATTACATACACACACACACATATACATATATACACACACACACACACACACACACACACACACACACACACATACATATATATATATACCGTGTTTCCCCGATAATAAGACCTATCCCAATAATAAGACCTACCCTTACTTTAGCAGAATGGTCCAAAATAAGCCCTACCCCGAAAATAAGACCTAGCTGAATACAAATTTTGTCCGAATCTTCCCCTCATTTTCTATGAATGCACGCG
>JAOUQZ010000019.1:2864975-2882882 GCA_028564935.1 Neosilurus hyrtlii
CTGTTAATGTTAATTAAAATAAGACCTACCCCGAAAATAAGCCCTATGGTGTTTTTTGAACCGAAAAAAAAAAAAAAGACAGTGTCTTATTATCGGGGAAACACGGTATATATATATATATATATATATATATATATATACATACACACACACACACACACACACACAGATATTATGCATAGGGAAATCTACACACACATTATATATGATGTATATGCAAGTCTAAAATTAGAAGTAATACAATATATACAGATACAGAACGAATCCTGTCAGTGAATAATATGTACAGTACAATATTATCAATACGATACTATTGGAGGGCTTATTCAATCCAACATCCACCAAGCCTGAAGTGAATGACTGTTTTAGTATACACTACACAGTAACACTAAAAAGTTAATTGAATCAACAGTCTTATTATTTATGTTGTCCATTTTAACCATTACCAGGCTGGTCAGGTGGCTCCGAGCCAAGCTAAGCACAGTATAGCTAATGGTGTCCTTTTATAGGCTACTCATTCAGAGTACAATGTAAATATACCATGCTGTGCAAACACATTCAAAGTGTGAGTATATATGCTAAATGATAAACATATATTTAATTAAAATATTTTATAATTTCCCACAAATATTTTTGTGGTTTATTTTTCCATTTTAAAAGGATGACAGTGATGATTCTTCCTGCTCCAAGTGACCATGACAAATTGTCAGTGTCTAATTCCAGCATTATCCACTCCAGCTAATAAGCAATCATTGAATGAGGCAAAGTATGATGTAGAGAATTATTTGGTTGAGGGGATGTTATCCACCAAGGCCAAAGGCAGACACCAAATAATTTTCCATATCATATGAAATTCAACACCTGTTTTATTATTTATTTTTAATATTTTTTAAGTAGATAGTATGTAGTAGATAGTATACTATGATGCACGGTAACAATGCAATAATTCGGTTATCCGTGGCAATGATCCATTACCAAGAATTCATTTGACAGCTTTCCCTCAACAAGAAAAAACATACACCACAGGGGTCCAGACACTCACACCAAAAGGACCATTTCATAATGCCAGTACAGAACAAGCATAGGAAGTTTGAAAGCCTTGGCTATAGCACACGTCAGGTAAATGTCTGGAAACCTAATATACAGCTTTGTCTGTGACCATGAAAAGTAGGTCAAGGTCATTCACACACAGACTCATTGTAGCACTCATAGCAGTGAGCCAGTACACCAAGTTTGAAAGTCCCAGCTTCAGCGCGCGGCAAGTAAACGTCCGGAAACTAAAGTGTGACGGACAGACAGACAGAACCCATTCCTATAGCTCCCGAGCCACTTTGTGGGTGGGACCTAATTAGAAAAAACTTGAATGTATAACAATAATAAGCAAATACTGAATGAGAGAATTATTGGGTTGAGGGGTTGTTCTTTGTTGAGGCCAGAAGCCTTTGAGAATAAAGAATTCTAGGATTCTAATTCTATAGGGGCAGTGGTGGTGCAGTGGTTAAGGCGATGGGTTACTGATCTGATCAGCGGTTCAATCCCCACTATCACCACTGTTGGGCCCTTGAGCAAGGTCCTTAACCCTCAATTGCTCAGTCGTATAAATATGATAACTATAAGTTGCTCTCGATAAGAGCGTCTGCCAAATGCTGGAAAAATAAATGTAAAATTCTAAATCAAAAAGCTTAAACGTCTTATTATTAATTAAAGATATTTTCAAAGTGAACAGTCACGTTGTTGCATGTGCCGGTTGAACCATAATCATTCAACTTATTGCCTGGCAATAATGCAATGCCGAAAATGATTTGATGGCTTCCTCCAACCAGAATCAAGAAAATCTCTTGAATGTTTTTAATCCCACAACTGCGGACCAATCATATTCCACCATTCCCATATAGTATATTTTAATGTCTATTAAGCCCTATATAGTGGACTGATCAGATTGCACCATTTCTTGTAGAGTACACTAATGCACTGTAGCTTTACTAAGCTGAGTAAGGTGAGTACTATGTGCACCAGAAGTTAACTCTGGAGTCTTAATGAACTAGCACTGAGATACCTCGGGTAGAAACTTGTGCTGTTTGGTGACTTGATAAAGCATCTCATGCGTCTCTATAGCAGGTTTCAGATCTCCCCTTAGAACCTGTGCACAAAATAAATAAATAAATAAAAGTTCATCATCAAATAATTAAATTTTACTACACCACTTCTCAAAGTTTTCTGGAGTTTATTAATGGGCTTTAAACTAAACCTGCTGACCTGCAGTCCTGGGAAGAAGGCCAGCAAGGAGTCCATCCAGCTGCGCACATTTACCGTAGGGTTGTGCATGTGCACACTGAGTAGCAGAGGGGGCTGGCTGATGTACTTCATTATGGCACTGTAGTGCTAAACACAAACACACTCACACTCAAATTACACACGCTTAAATCGAGCATAATAGAAGTAGAGGGGTGATCATGTGATTCCTACAGTGTTAAATCTCTCGAGGTATACGTTGTCTCCCAGCAAAATATACGCCTTCATCAAGTATTCATAGTAAGAGTCAATTCCAGCTCCAACACCACTATCTACAAAAAACAGTAAGGGAAGTCAATTAATTTAATAATTCAACACTACCTCACACATGTATTCATACAAGATGACCTATGATTACTTGCTTTTCAATTAGAAACATTATACAATATCACTGAAAACGAAATCAATGAAAGGAGGTGGTGCTAAAGACTGAACACCAGGGGGCTGGTCCTGTATTGGACAAATGACAAATCCATAATTCACTAGCTCAGCGGTTCTTGAGGGTCTGTAAAGTACAGCCAGGGGGTCCATGGCTTGTCGCACTGATGAGGAGATGTGGACTGGTTGTTATGCATCACTGATATTATTAATAATGAACCTGAAACCCCCAAAAAAGAGGCTCAGACCTAATGTGTCCTATCAGTGTACCTTCTTGCCGTGAGGTAGTAGTGTTTACTACTTCGCCACTGTCCCGAACCATTACTGTACAGTATATTACAAATACATGATACCAACCAATTGTATGTTTCAAATTATGGGTTATAATTACGTTTGTTCCCTACAGAAGGAGCATTTCATTCTTTAAAAAAAAAAAAAAAAAAAAACCTGTCAATGACAAAGAGGGCTTACGTGTTTTGCATAAGCTGTGCGTAATGGACTGAGTAAAATGTGTTATCTCACCTCGACGGACCCAATCTCCATTATGGATATTGATCACTGTGCCCACAAGATTGCTTCCTCTTTGCCTCTTCTCCCAGAGGACATCCAGAGCTTTCCGTGCATATTCCTGATTTGGACAGAAAACAAGTCTCAGATGACAATACAGAGACGTAAAAAAAAAAAACAAATAAATAAATAAACACACTCTTTGCATTGCTAGGCTTCTTTTAATGGGCTCACAGTAAGCCCATAGGGATCTGAGAGAATGTTCAGCACCTCAAACACAGATTCCCCCGAAAGTCGGCTGAGTGCAGCAAACTCTAAGATCAGGGTCCCCGCACAGGCCGTGCAGGTGTCCGTCTCTGTGCCTGTGCGGGATAAAGGGTTCAGAACCCCGTAACGCAAGTTCACCTAAATAAAACAGAAAAATAAGAGCATTTAACAATTATTTGCAAGTAGGTATATATCCATCTCGAGGACTATTCCCAGATATCCACCAAGCCGGAGGTGAATAACTATTTTAGTATACACTTCATGTGAACATAAGGGAAAAAAAAAACAAAATTTTTAGGGTTTATCCTTACATTTTTAAAGCAATGAAAATATTTCAGAATCAGTGGCATTGTCCTGAGTTTGTGATGTGGATAATAAGCAATTATTGAATGAGGTGAAGTATTATATGGAGAATTACTCAGTCAAGGTGACGTTATTTCACCGAAGAACATGATTACAAGTCACTTTACTATGTTGCTAGCTCAGTGAATCCATGAGGTTAGCATGCTATGCAGCCAGTGTCATTTCTGATTCATCCTAGACACAAAAAGCAACAGAATAAGGAATAAAGTAAAGTGTTTGATGGTAAAAACCTATTTATTATCTTCAAGAATTAGACATTTTTTCCACCAAACTTGATTGTTTTTGGGTTTTTTTTTTTTTTTTTTTGCAATAATCAGCAAGTCTTCAAAGTGGGCAGCCATTTTGTCTGGGACGATGATGGACAGAGGAGAACACAGACACAGTAGCATAAAATAGATCAGCTACCACTCCATGCAGCAGACGGCTCAATCATATCCGAAGCATTGCAGGCATGAGCTGGTAACTTCATTTCATTTTCTCAGTACTCATGCTGTCATTGTCCTCTATCTCCATGCTTACAACAGCATAACCTTACAATAGCAAACCAATCAGATCACTCCACTGAATTGTAGTACATCCTAAACTTTAACATTACTGCTACATCATGATAAAAAGTAAATCCACAAATACCCTTGGATACGGAAGGCCACTGGTGGTATTAAAGGCAGGTAGTAAGCGGTAACCGAGGTCTTTGGCCATGTGCAGCAGCTCATCTCTATACCACTGCATTCTCTCTCCCTGCTGCTTTACCAGGTCAGCCATCACATGCGCCCCCAACAGTCCTCTAAGGGAACAGTACAACATGGTTTAGGTACAGTACATACTTGAGAGGCTCTATGCACCTCAAACACTCCTGCTTATAAAATGTCTCATGTAACTCTGATTAAAAGTAACACATACCCCAGCACACGGATGTTGGTCTCAAAAACAGACACTACCACGTCGTTGTCCAGTTTGACGTCTGTAACGGTTTTCTTCACAGCTTCTTCAAATTCCTCCATCCTGTTCAATAGCTGCTCAACAAACAAAACACACGTTATTGAACAAACTGGAAAGCTGCAATAAGTCAGGGGTGGGCACAACAGGCAAAGATTTATAGAGAGATGGAAAAGGAAGGTTTGTAATCAATAGTGCTAACTGCAACTAGCCTACATGCATTGACATCAATGCCAAACAAATTCACTCGTCACTCTCTTGACTATCAGAGCAGTGCCACAGTGCTGTAGTCCTGTCCAAATGTATTTTACAGGAAATCAATTCCCCAGTTGTCGATGATGTTGTTTTGAAAGAGATCTACTGGCATGTGGTCTCATCACACTGTCAACATCAGGACCTGTGTTCCACATGCTGTTTGTGACACTGACGTGCAGGAATGCATTTCACTCAACACGTGCACATTTGTAATCGGCATTGGAGACCCTTGAAAAGCTTGGGCAAGCCTATGGCAACGAAGCAATGCTGAAGCACTTCAATGGGCTATGCTCCTGAGTTTGACAGAATTGGAAATTTGATGTCAGGTCCATAGGGTGGTATAGTGGTTAGAAGATCCTCCTAACAGCAAGAAGCTGCAGGGTTCGAGTTTCAGGCACGGGCATTTCTGTGTAGAGTTTGCATGTTTTCCCCATGCTTATGTGGGTTTCCTCCGGGTACTCCGGTTTCCTTACACAGTCCAAAGACATGCACATTAGGCTAACTGACCCAAGGTACGAGTCTGAATGGATGTGTGTGTTTTGGCCCTACAATGGTCTGGCAAGCTGTTCAGGGTATACCCCGCCTTCTCCCAATGACGGCTGAGGTTGGTGTCAGCCTTCCTGCAACCATAGTAAGATTACTATGTGCCAGTGTCACAAAAACATACAACAACAGTGTGAAGTCACATGGCACAGCGACTCATAAAATAACTTTTCAGTCTCAGCAAGCAGCTAAATGACAATGGCTGCTAAGATTTTTAATTCTGACACTCCCACTCAAGTAAAAGTACTCACCGCTAGTGTGTCCAAGGTATCAATAAGCGTCAGAGAGAACCTGAAAGGCCACATAAAAAAAAATATATATATATATATATATAAAACCAATGTACTTTAAGAAATTTCATGTTTAATGTATCACAAGATTTTTTCTTTTAACATTAAGCGAAACCCACTTCCCCAGAGTATCATCAATGTCTCCACGATTTGGCTCCAGCCCTCGAACCCTCCCTCTGCAGCTCAGCGGCATCAGCTCATCAGCTGGGTATGCATATTTCTGGAGCAAAGGGGTAGAAATATAAATCAAGAGGCACACATGAAAACAACAATGAGGTGTAACGGTCACATGTAAGAAGTCAGGCCTTGGTCTTATGAATAATCAAAGTCACTAACATTTTCCATTGTTTCTTACCATGTAACTGCCGTACGCGTGATCAAACATCTCTAAAATTTGTTCCCTAAAACAAACAAACAAAAAAAACAATCCATTATATTATTATAATGATAAAATAAGACCAAATAGTAATAGCAGGTAGCATCGGTGAATAAACACCTAAAATTAGCTTTACATATAATAACTGTGAATGCAATATAATACATATTATTTATAAAAACGTATACATGTATATTTACATACATTAGTGGTACTGTGATATCCCTAGTCTCATCAACCATAACATTAAAACCACCTGACTAGTTTGCAGCTAGGCAGCCCCCATACACAGCAAGGTCTTTTCTGCGTGTGGGGCCGCCAGTCAGGTGGTGTTAATGTTATGGCTGATCGGTGTATACGCATGTTCAAAAACATTCGTCACAAGCCAAAATTCAGACCAACCATGGCTTGCGGTTGCGTTATCAGACCATTCATAAGTGCTTGTGGTTTAATCAGTGTTCGTGTTAACCACAGCGACTTGAGCTCGACATGCAAATGTGAGGGCAGTTAGAAATCTAATTCCACAGATGAAAATATTCCAAGTATGCTATCTTTCGTATGATTCTTTGCACTGCAATTCCCAATATCAACAAAATGACAACATGAGGGAAAACTAGAATCTTTAAAACAATTATTGAAATGCAGAATTGTGTAGTATATCCCATGTTTGCTGTAATGACACTCGAGCTAGCATGTGGTGATGCAAAAAGAAACGCAAAGAAAAATGACCTTTTGTACAAAGGTGTCAAAGTCACAAATTTGCATAGCTTTGTACAGACGCCTACAGGTAAGGGCTTTTAAATATGATCCTGTTCATTTCTGTCTTCATAATGTATCTCTGCTTTAATGTCTTTACCGTTTTAAACATTTTAAAGAAGGAAAAAATGGATCCCAAATTTTTAATATGATCTGACTTTTGGAGTCCACTGTGCATTTAAACATGGTATTTAAATGTACAGTGAATGCACATGGTGCTTAAATGTACAGTGTAAATGTATGGTGGGGCTGTGGCTTAGTGGTTAAGGCAATGGGTTACTGATCTGAAGGTCAGCGGTTCAATCCCCACTATAGAGCCCTTGAGCAACGCCCTTAACCCTCAATTGCTCAGTTGTATAAAAATGATAATTGTAAGTAAACACACGTACTGGTTAGTATGTCCACCTCATAGCAAGAATGCCTTGGGTTCAAGTCCCAGGATCAGCAAAGTCAAAAATGAGCGATCTCATGATTGCTTGTGTTTCCTCTGGGAACTCCGGTTTCCATGCAGTCAAAGAGATGCACATGAACTGTTTCAAACTGCCCCAGTTGTGAGTGTGAATGGTTGTGCGTGTTCGCCGTGCGATGGTTCAGAGTGTACCCTGACAGGCTCCCCGTGACCCTAATAAGCATTTAAGATTAAGCAGTTTGGCAAATGAGTGATTGATTGACTTGAGTGAGGAATGTCATGTTGTGGTGTCGGCATGGTATGGATAAACTTTCCCTTTAATTCCATTGCTAGGAAAAGATATATAGACAATAATCCACGGTTTCTGATATTGTGTGTGCATATATATGTATCCAGCAGGCTGAAAATGGACTGGATATGTCTCTCAGTTTTTACTTAGATGTACCCAAATAAGAATAGCCACAAAAATAAAGTACCTGATTTTGGACTTTTCCTCAGCAGACATGGTCTGGCCATCTTGAGCAGAAACTCCACATAAAAAGAGAGCAACAGCCAGCAACAGCAGCACCATGACCAAGCAGCTGGAGCTGGGAGTCTCTCTCACACCTATTTTACCCATTAAAATTAGACTCTTTTCCCACTGATCATGAGGAAAAACAACTATTTTTTTTCCTTTCTAGAACCTTCTCCACTAAATTCAACAGAAAAGGGAAACAGTTAAAGCAGTATACTATAGTAAACTAAACCTTCAGTCGGTCATTCAAGGAACATGAAAACACAGCTACTGTATAACGAGTATTAATTTGGAATAAAATAGGGAATATTTTAAATTATCACAAAAATATAGTGTTAATTAGGACTACTAGATAATATTTATGTACCCTAGCCTTGCCTAGCCTAGCCTAATTAAAAAGCTAGTTAGGATTATGACACTAGCTAACCTGGTGCCCAGCTAGGCTAACTACATGAACCTTCATAGCTAACACAAGAAGTCAGAAAAGTCCTTCTGGCATTAATATTCCTCTTCAGTCGTATGAAATCCCCGAAATACTCCATGTCCAACTTCACCTGCCCATATTTCCGTTATAAAAAACACACACAGGGTCGACGAACCAGCTCCACAAACTCTCCGCTGCCTGTCTACACAAAATACCAAAACATTCCCTTATTTACATGGACGCCATCTTTACACCGAGCAAAAACCCGGAAGTGGAATTTTAAACGAGAGCGTTAAATAAAGGACATTTTTTCGTGTCATGGTAGTAAATTAAACTTTAATTAATTAAAATATTATGTATTTACTACATAAGGATAATTTTTACGAGGATAAATTTTATATAAATATATTTATATATATTAAAAAAAACCGGGTGACCAATCAGAGCAGTCAATGATCAGCAGGTTGTGTCACGTGTCAGGTTTTTCAAACGGCTGGATTCTAAATACAACTATAGGGCACTAGATAGTGTATAGTAGAACCTATATCTTATTTACAATGTAGTGCACTGATCTAGGGCTTAACGAGCAATATAGAGTTTATTGCGTAGTTGGGTTTATTTATACAGCGTGCTTCCCTTTAAGTAAGTTAGTTAATCTACATAGGAGTATGAGGATGTTTCTTTAAAGATATAAATATATATGTACAGTGTTACTGATTTGAACAAAATATAATTATATACTGGATTTATTTAGAGAGATCCACGAAAGGTTCACTGGTACATGATAGATTTCTGAGATCATGATGTAACAGGATCTGTTTTGATTTTGTTGAAGTATATAATAAACCTTTTAGATAAACATGCAGCTGTTAGAGAGTTAGATGTGACTATCTGCTGATCGACCAAACAGCAAACACTGGAATTTGAGTCACATTCTCTACTGCAGGAATCAGAAAAGTCGTATCAAAGGTATGTCGTGCAATTATTTCATTTTTGCTTATTCGTGCATGAACTGCTTGAGCTGAATAGTTTTTACTGTTTTTTTTATCACTCATGGACTTCATCACTCTGTCCTTGATTTTGATCTGAACCTCACTGATCTCAGACTTCATCTCACTGATCTTGATCGAGAGTTCTTTAATTTTGTTCTTTAAGACCTCACTGATCCTGATCAAAGCCTCACTGATCTTAATTAGAACCCCCTAATTGTAACCCCAACCTTACTGATCACCACCTCACTGATTATGATCACAGCTGTTTTCATAATTTTATTGTATTTATTTTTTTTATTTTAACCTATTTTAACATCTTTGATCCCAAATCTGTTTTGCCTTCATCCCAGGAAGGATAACCCCATGCTTAATATACAGGAGCTGGTATACTAAGGTGTCTGCATGAAAATAATAATAATTAACAAAAAGTAATTTATAGGTTAGAATTATGTAAAAATTTGAGTACATTTTTTATCGTGTAAATCCTGTAGGTCACTGGTTCCTTATATAGGATCCATGAGGCTATCTGTCATTTTCTAATTTAGTTATTTAGACAAAATCACCATTCAAAATCATTGTTTCCCGAAAAGTATTATCATCTATGATTTATTCTCATAGATACCAGTTCTTCTGAATTGAATGGTTAGACACGATGTACAGATTATATAATATTTATAAAATAAATATGTTTTAAGGGTGTCTGTATAACTGATTTAAGAGTTCAAGGTCCCTGACTTCAAGGTAAACATTCGACAGCCGGTGCTGTAGTTTAGATTTCTCAGCTAGAGGAGTCTGAAGTTATGGCCAACTAAGTATGCAAACAGTTCACATTTATCTTGTGTTTAAAGAAGATAAAACTTTCTCAACAGTCAGTCAGAGAAACTAGGATTATATCTAGTACATTTTTTGCACATTTTTTTAACCAAATGCTTTAAATTTGAGGGGATTCGGGCCTTTTTATTTATTTTTATATTTTCTTTCTTTCTTATTTGGTTGGGGGGGGGGGGTGTACTTTTTTTGCATAGTTTTTTGTTGTATTTCGACTTAAAAACATAAAAACCTTAAAATTAATTTCAAACAAAAGTAGATAGTAAAAGGATTCTAAGTCTAGAATGATGTGATCCGTCATTTTGGTCCACATAAGAGCAATCTGAACTCCGTGGAAAGGCTGAATAAGAACCTTGACAATGTGTATATATTTTTCTTAGGCAACACTGGAGAGAACACCGTGAGCCATAACAATGTTACAAGGTTTTAAGGGCTGTTTCACAATCACAGTATTCGTTTTTTGGGTTCGCAGTAGCTCAAAAATAAAACTCCTAATTTCTGTGGTTTCTTGTTACCAGTCAACACCTCACGAGACTAGAATATTTTGTGTGAAGTATCAGAGCTACAGGTGTAATGGTGTCTAAATTACACTGAGTGAAAGTATAGCAGGTACAGGGAATCTAGAATAACTAGAATTTAGAATCTAGCACCACTTGTAAAGAATTCACAGCATTAATAATAAAAGCTCACTAAAGACATTATCTAAGCAGGTTTCATGCAACATTAGTTGTAACAACAGCATCACTGACAATCATTGTGGTTTGCCGGAGAAGACACTTTTTGACGGACATGCTTATCAAGCTGATGTGGAACTCTGTACAGAAAGTATTTCACATCGAATCCCAATTATATTTTTCAGCAAGCTATACAGTACTATGCTGCTTCAGAAAAAAGCAATTAATATCTGAAAAAAGCACTTTTGTCCTCCATATGTAATGTCTACTTTCCGGAGAAGACATTTTTAAAAATACCCCTCCAAGAGTAAAAGTTAGTGAGTAATTTGGATTGCAGTTCAGAATTTTATCAGGTAAAAGCTACTATTTGTATTACAGAGGAGAGAATTGAATTCTGTACTGGGTCAAAATTTAAGCAATATTTCCCTCTGATAACACTATTTATTGGAAGATTTCAGTAGTGTAGCTGGGAATAATTTTCCTCTATACAACGATAAACAAGAGACAGTCATACAGTATGCAAGTGCCTACTTAAAGGGGTCCCTTGAATAATTTTAAATAGACAACCCTGACCATGAAACAGCCCTTATATATAATATACAGATATTACTGATGTGTCTGTTGTTTTTTAAGCTAAGGTCACCTAGACGACATCATAAAACATACTAGATGCTCTGAGCCTTTCTTCAATAACCACATCTAATCAGTGTCTGGAAGTACTGTTGTCATTTGTATTAAACCCTGTACCGAGGCACCAATATCAGAACCAAAATGGACATCGTACACAACACTGTTGATAAAATATCCTGAAAGATATGTTGGATAAATAATTTTACTGTAACTCATCATGATTTACACACATGTGAAACGCCCTCACCGAGACTTGAACCCAGGACCTTCTTGCTGTGAGATGGAAGTGTTAATCACTACACCAACTTGCTGCCCTAAAGTCATAGATGCATTCAAATAATTCCTATGTAGCTTACATAGGTTTGCATACCACGTGTTTACATTTATGTCATTTGATAGATGCCCTTATCCAGGGTAACTTACATTATTATCTCATTTGTTCAACTGGGTAGTTGTGGATTTAGGGCTCAATGGCCAAACCATGATAACTTGGTGGTACTGGGGCTTGAATCACCAACCTTCGGCTCAATAACCCAAAGCTTAACCACTGAGCCACTACTACCATGTAGCAGTTGTAGGAAACTTCAGTTAAACCTTCCTCTATGGATCTGGACGCAGGTCGTTCCGGAATATTTCTCATTTATTGTTGCTGTAGAAAGAGAATTTACTCTACATACATTATAACGTTTTAAAAATAGAGCAATATTCTACTCTGTGATTGGCTACAGGGAGATCAACCCATATGAAATCCTGTCTAACAATAGGCGTGGGACGGTGTGTGTGTGTGAGAAGGGTTTGGGTTATTTTGAATGTTTTGTCTAGGTGAAAGAGAAACAAGCAAGATGGAATTTTCTCCCTAAGAGCAAAAGCAATGTCAGAAGATCCAACAAGCATGCCATTATAGTATTGTATCTATCAATAGGGAAGGTACGCCAGTGCACTCCGGTTTCTTCCCACAGTGACATGCACATTAAGCTAACTGGCTGTTCCAGGTGTGAATGTGAACGGTTCAGGGTGTACCCCGCCACCAAATGCACTACATGTAAATGTAAAAATATGTACACGGAAACTCTTCTAATGTCTGGAGTTAAATGAAAGCTGACATGCGGCACCTTCTTTGTCCAAGCACAACCACCAGCACCTCCCACCACAGTGTTGTCTCTCTTGGCACGTCTCATCTTGCAAAAACATATCAAACATTTGGTTTCATTTCTATGCTGTGCAACCCTTGTGTATAAATAAAAGATAAAGATAAAACAGTATTATAAGTCTATAAAGCCATATAAAATAAATAGTTGTGCTCGAATATCCATATTTAAATGGAATTAAGGCTTCTGAACAATTATGTATTTATTTGTATGTTTTTTGTTTGTTTGTTTATTAATAGGTGGCATAGGGGATAGCACATCTAGAAGGTCCTAGGTTCAAGTCCTGTCAGTGTTTTGAGCTCCCTGTGATCATGTAATGTTTGCATCTTCACATCCATGATCTTTCACTGTACTCAGTCTTTCTCTTTCTCTCCGTCTCTCCCTCCTTTCAGATGCAGATGCATTTTGAAGCGTCGAGCATGGTCACATTGCTCTTTGACTTCTGGAGCGTAAATGGATCAGGAGGTACTTGAGAAACTCCATTGCTTTGCCCGTTCATGTTTCTTTAAGCCTTTTGGACTTTGCTAAGCTGAGAAGGTTTTCTCCCTGAAGCCTTGAAAGTGCACCGATTTGGGGTTGAAGCGGAGGACAGACAATAAGATGTAGGGTTCTAAAACCTCGTCTCGATGTTTGTCGTCTCGTCTAGTATTTAAATAGTGTTTTCTATGGTGTAAAACCTGCCAGGGAAACACAAAGTAAACATGAAGCTAGTGGCGTATTAGAACTTGAATAATGCTTACCCCCAGACACACACTTGGGAACTTGGGAGTTTTACTGGGTTGTTGTTTTAATACGCAGTTTGGCTTTGCTTGATGCAAAGAATTGGGCAGTCAGCTAGTTTTAAGCAGTGCATGATTGCTGGCACTGTAAATGCTTAACCACAGCCATGTAGTCACTCTATAACTGCTCAGTAATTAAACACATGGGAACCAAGACAGTCACACGGTCCTTCTACTTCCTGTAATCCTAAATGATCCACAAAACATTCTCATGTTGCTGTTCTGAATAATCTTGCAGCCAGATACATTAAGGTTGAAATCAATAGGGGACCAGCTATTCTTCTAAATACATGATTCAACAGGGTGGGGACAAAACTTATTCTGAGCCTTGGTACTAGAATAACAAGATTCATGGGTCGGGGCTTTTTCTGACCAGTCTGTTTTAGCCCAGACACTTTCGCTTTTTATTTGATAAGGATTATATCCATGGCTAGTTAGAAATTTCTGTCTGTATTTATAAATGCACTAACTCACTTTATTACATCATGTTATCTAGCAAGCTTTAGTGTAGTCTATTAGGTCCCAAGGCAACCGAGCTTTAACTTGTCCTTTGGTTTAGCTAATAAATATACACTAGGTATAGAAATGGACCTGACCCCCCCCCCCCCCCCCCCCCCCCAAAAAAAAAAAAGGGAAAAAAAAGAAATGCAATTTATAATAACCAAGTGAGACATATAATAGTAACAACAAAAAGAATTTAAAACAAATCAGAATCCCTTAGCTGGATAAAGGATACCCCTCCTACAATACTTGTAGTTTCAATCAAGTTTACATTTTCACCCAATCCAGTACAAATCAAGGTAATTGGCCTGCACCTGTGATCAACTGTGACCCAGTACAGAATTCAATATTCTAGACCCCCTTATCCATTGCAGCATTAATTTTTTATTCTAATTTATACAACTGAGCGATTGAGGGTTAAGGGCCTCGTTCAAGGGCCCAACAGTGGTGGATTGGTGATACTGGGTTTTGAATTACTGACCTTCTGATCAGTGATCCACAGCCTTAACCACTGTGCCACCAGCCATTCCTAAACCATTCCAGTGCTATGGGCTGCAGGTCACTGTCAAAAGATCTTAAGCATAAAATTGTGGTAAGGCACATGTCAGGAGATGGGTCAAAATGTTTTTATGGGAGTGGATACTTGTCTATACCCACTATTTGTCATGTTTTTTTCCAGTACACATCCTGCTTTCTTCTGTCCACAGGAATGGTTCTTTCCGTCTTAGTGGTACTGGTGCTCACAGTATTATATGAGTTCCTCAAGGTGTGGAACAACGTTCTTGTCAAAGAGTCTCAATCTCTTCTAGCTCCTTCTGTTCCTCCACCCAGCTTTTCTCCTGAACTGGAGCATACCGAGAGCACCTCATCCTTAGCTAACAGTCCCTCCCAAGTTTCCCTGGCACCCACGGAGAATACAGCTACCCCTGCTCATTGCTCTTCCACTGTAAACCGGTATGTGATAGGTTTTCACTTTTAGGGTTACTGAGATTTAGTTATCTAAGCATCCATTTTCTATAACGCTTATTCATAAAGGTCATGGCGGAAGCTGGTGGCAGTCCCAGGTGAGTTTGTGTGTGAGGTGGGGTACACACTGAACAGGTTCATTGTGGGGCTAATACAGACATGAAAAACCATTCACACCTATGGACAATTTAGAGTAGACAGTTGACCTAAAGTGCATGTTTTGGGAAAGAAACCTGGATTACCAAGAGGAAACCTATGCAAGCATGGGAAGAACATGTAAACTCCACCCGGAAAGAAACACTGCTGAGATGTGAATACCTTATCGCTATGAGGCGACAGTGCTAACCCACCATCCATCATTCCATCTGTTATACCAGCTATTAGCTAAAAAATATTTAATTGATTTCTGGAATATTGAGTAATAACTAAAGCTTTTATTAGCTTTCATCCTGTTTGCCTCTTTAGCCTGTTTTACACTGAATATATTGGGTGACACTAATCAAACTGGCCTGGCCTCAAGAATAAGCCAATCGTGTGGCAGTATCGCAATACACAGTACATAAAATCATGCAGCTACCAGTGAAGACCTTCCATTCATGTTTACATAAAACATCAGATGGAGGGCTGGCATGAACATTCCCTTAATTACTGAGCTGGCATTGTTGCACAACATGTAATAGTTTACGCAGGATGGTGCGAAAAGCGGAAATAATCCTACAGTATTAAAGACATTTCCATTAAAGAAATGAGGTGACCTTTGAAGCCCAAAAGCTTTTTAAAGCTAAATGTAGGTAAAGTGACTAAAGCTACAGTACAGCTACATGTCTTTTACATAACATAAACTCTGACCAACTGTCTATAGAACAGCAGCCTTGTAGTTCCAAAATTCATAAAAAAAATAAGTATTTTAAAGAGAACAAGATGCGGTGCCAATTTCCGGGTGCGGGTGCTGATGAGAGACTGGGAAATTATTTTGCATTGGTGAAAATACCTCAGTGATGAGATGTTAGAAGAGATCAGTTTGAGCTGAACAGGAACCACTCTTTGTATCCATGGTGAGCAAAAAAGCATCTCAGAATGCCATTATGAACCTTGAGGTGGATGGGATACAATGAACAGATTTTAAGAAGAATATGTGGCAACAGTGTGCAAGGGATCACCAAAACTGGATAAATGAAGACTGGAAACCACCTAATCCTACTAGGGGCACAAAATTGCATGAAAGCAGGGTATACCCTGAACAGCTTGCCAGTCCATTGCAGCACCAACACACACTCACACGTCGGGGCAATTAGGAGCAGCCGGTTAGCCTAACGTGCATGTCTTTTGGACTGTGGGAGGAAACCATGGTACCCTGAGGAAACCCATGCAAGCACAGTAAGAACACATACGCCTGAGCTTGTGACTCAAGCCCAGGACCTTCTTGCTGTGAGGCAGACATGCTAACCACTACACCACCATGCCACCCTGTTTTTTCAGATTGATTCACTTAGGCAAATTAGAAGTTAGACAGTTTGTTGAAGGTTAAATAGTTTGGAAAATTGTTTACATACAGTAATTGACAGCAATAAAAAAAAAAGAAGAAAAGCAGGCTTATTTGTTACTTGAAATTCCCACTAGAAACTACTAAAAAGGAAATAATGGAGTACTCTACTAATTGATGCCCTGCGGTGCACTAATGTGGTGCTTGTGCCTCTTTATTACAGCTGGCTTCTTCATGGCGTCAGGACAGGACTGCATATTGTCCAGGTGGTTCTGGGATACATGCTTATGCTCTGCGTCATGTCCTACAACGTCTGGATATTCCTCGGAGTGATTGTTGGCTCTATGTTAGGCTACTTTATTGCCATCCCTCTCTCAGGTCTTGTGATGTAACTGAGCAAAGGTTAAGTAGATGCTACTAATCAGGAATTTATTTCCTTTTTCTTGGTCGAAATGAACTATTACAAATAACACAGAAGGGCTGTCAGTGTTTAGCCTCACTGCCAGAGCAGGTCAAGTGTTTGTACCCTGTATGCAAAAGTGGGCTGTTTTTACATGGAAATTTTCATCTATTTGTTTTACTGTGGGTTTTTTGTTGTTGTTGTTTTAGAAAATGCCATCCTGTTTTTACTTGGTTCTCTATAAAGGTAATTTTTTTAAAATAACATCTTAACCCACTAAAACAGCACCATTTTTAATTATATGATCTTCGTGTGTTGAATTATAATCATAGCTTTAGTACCGGACCATCTGATCTTCTGTGCAAACATGGTGTCAGGTGACCAGATCCTGGGTAGTAAAGGTCAACACCACTGTAACGTGTAGTACTTACCATGTATTTCTTTGTACCAGGTACAGTAAAATGTGCTCTGGGTGTATACACCGTACCTCTATACAAGGAGGCATGTGATCGCCTCTTGCCATGTGATCACTTTACTTCTCTGTGAAATTACGATTTGGTCACATTGTGAAGTCCCAGTTTCACAACTTTTTTATACTTGTGATCGACATGTTACTCTCACAGTGACTTTTTCCCCTGTACAGGAAGTTATATTAAGAAAGAAATGTGTGAAGATCACGTGGTCTTACCTAAAACGGATGAGTAAAAGATGAAAGGTGGAATGTTAAAAAAAAAAAGTGACTTACTACCGCTGTTTTGCAACATTTTCTTTAACTTTTAAATCTTTCACCACATTTCTGTTTTAAAATTTAATAAAAAATTTTTGTCTTAGCATTCTGAGTTGTGTTTCAGTTCTATTACTGAAAGAATGCTGGGTAATGACATATGAGTAGACTTTTGTCCCAGTCTTCAGAGGCCATGGGATTTGAAGGACTTTACCTTTCAGTCATTTGCTGAACTGATTAGTTGGGTTGCACGGAGTCTATCTCAGCTGACACAGGTCGAAAGCAGGATACACCCTTAACGATTTTCCAGACCAATACAGGGCGAAAACACCATCCACATTCACACCTAAAGTCAATTTGGAATGGCCAGCTAGCCTGACGTGCATGACTTGGGGAGGAATCCGGAGTACTCGGGTTTGGGGGCGGACCCTGCACGCACTTGGAACTTTGTTCTTGCATCAATTTTATATAT
>JAOUQZ010000019.1:2892137-2902237 GCA_028564935.1 Neosilurus hyrtlii
TCTTTACCACGACGGTTCGGTACATCGACCGCATAACTGCGGACGCTGCCCCAATCCGCCTGTCAATCTCGCGCTCCTGGATTGCAACATCAATTTTTTAAAATCTTTTTGGGCTGAACAGTTTTTATAGATCGGAATCACATCACAAATCCCCTAACAGACCTAATGTATAACCAAATTCATGTCTAGTATCCTTCATAAACCAAATTTCCCTATATATGAATGATTATGTCTTGTTTGATGACACAGTTCATAATGCTTAGGCTATTTCCTTCCAAATTAATACGACACTTCCCCTTTAAGGCAAAGACTTTGAAGGTTCATAAAAGTTTATAGAAATCATTTAGACAAAAACATGATTTCCAAAATTTCTCAGAACACATACACTAGGATCACTAGTTTAGCATTATGTAAACTGCATGCCAAAATAATGACATCAATAACGCAGGAAAAAACATTGTTTGGCTCGATAGGACTTAAACTGAATTATCAGCTGAAAAACTTCTAAACATACAAAATACAAAAAGCTTTGGATGCTGTGTGTAATGTAAATAAAATCTCATAAAGCCATATTTTATTCACAAGAGAACCGAGACGACATCAAACGTTGAAAGTGAGATATGAAATATTAGCAAGTTAATAACATGACCAGGTATGAAAAGAGCACCTGGGCAGAGATTCAATGATCTGCAAAAAAAGTGTATCTACTGTGCAAACTGTGAAATAATTTCAGAATATTGCTCCTAGATGTAAAATTGTCAATACTGACTATCCCATCATCTACAGTACATATCAGCAAAAGATTCTGAGACTCTGGAAAAAGCTCTGTGCGTAAGGGACTAAGACGAAAAACAACACTGGATGCCCATGATCCCACGCACTGCATTAAAAACAGGCACAAGTCTGTATTGGAAATCACTGCACAGATTCAGGAACAATTCCAAAAATCACTCGAATTGGCGATGTGTAATTCTGCCATTAAAAACTTTAGGCCAGATCCCAAGAATGGGCATACCTGACTCTCACATTACCTGACGTGGTTCAAGGTAAATGCTATAGTACCATATAATGTAGCATATAACAGTGCTATAGACACCCCAAGACTAAAAGCCTGATTTAATTGGTACTGGCATGACCTTTATAGCCTCAGTGGCAAAACTTTGCACACTCACCTTTACCAATCAATTAAATTTAAGGTTATTGTAAATTCTCTCTCACTTTCAAAGCAGTGTTTTAATGTAGCACATGTCTGGACTTACCACGCATCCTTCCTGTAACATGCTCTTTGGAGGTAACAATCTGGTCCATGTCAGTGCGTAGCACAGCATCCAGACGGGGGCGCTCTACCTCACAGGTCTGTTCCAGTCCCTGATACTGCGTTCGGGTCTGAGCCAACACCTGCTCGTATGCTGCATCGGAGATCTACAGTAATATAGTCGACCACAGACAGCAGGATGTCACAGTTAGATGTTCGTCAAGACTACATTATTCATCCAGTGATGGTTGTGATCAGAGATTAAGCATCTTCTTATTCAAATATTATTATGGTGTTGCGCTTAACACACTGCATTTGTAATTCCACACTTCAGTGTGAGCATATATCATTACATTGAGCAGGCTGTTCACATGTTAGTTGTCATTTCATTTGAACATCTTTTCACTTTAGATAAAAATACAGATGAGCTTTGAAAAAAGCTGGTGGGGTTGAATTCCATTATCTGGCTAAATTAAACCATAGAACGGGTAATGGATGAATATAACAAGAAACAAAGCAGGTGTGTATTATACACTTTAAATTCTTTATTCGACACAATATATCAACAATTTCTGGAGAACTGGAACATTGCTTCATGTACTGGGTTTAAATACTGACCAGCATCCAGTTCCTTTGTCTCTGCTGCAGCTTGCCCTTCAGCCGAGGCCCAATCTGTGTCTTGAGCTCGGGATACAGCGTCTCCATCACAAGGTTGGCCAAAATCTACACACATATACATAGAATATTAAGCCATAATTAAGAGGGATCTTATTTATTACCAAGTATTTGTAATACATACTTCCACCGCTATTCATGAGTATTAGTGAGTAAAATTGGCCATACTCTCAGGTCGAGAGGCGTGACTTACCATCTATCCCCTATCACATACAAAAACACAGGCCAAAGTGTACAGATATTGCATTCCTCCCCATGCCTTGTGGGAAGCATATAGCCTTCGCCTTCCTGATTGGTAGCTGTCATATTATAAGGGAGAGCTGTTTGCTGGACTGGAAGAAAATCCATATTCAGGCTAACTGAATACTGATATTTGGATACAGAAACATATAGACACCTATTTTAAGAAGCAAAAAGATACATAGGTACTCTTGCAGGAAGACAACAGCAGGTTTTAGCATTTGTCTACGTATTTCTAAACACTGTGTGTTGTTACCATGGGGTGTTGCTGCTAATCGCAAGTGTGAGAACGTTAAGCATTAAAACTCAAAGGATGTTTGCTCACTTTGTGCTGATTATCCACTAACTAGCACATTTATCCTAAAGTGCATTTGAAGTGCTAGCAATAACAATCAAGCTTTGAACCATGCTGACCACATCAAGGAGTGTGTGGGTGTGTGTCTGAAGGCTCACTGTTTTCCTGTATGCTTATACAGTGATAAAGACCAGTTTTTGTAATTCTGGCAAATAACAAAGCACAAGGCTTGACAAATATTACTTGTACCTGAAAATTAGGATGAAACATTATGGTAAGCTATATCAAGCCTCAGGATTAAACCAGGAGCTTCATATTACAAGGCACAAATAGCAGACAGACTTAATTCAAGAGCATTGTGCTTTGTCATTTATAAACAGTGGAAGGACACTCAAGTTTTGAGGACGTGTACCAGGCTGGCGAACCAGAGGAATCATTTATGTAGTAAGGACTCATGACGTCTCCTCTGGTCAAGGACAATAGTCCTCTTTAAAGGCCAAAACTTGGACCCCCCCCATACACACACACACACACACGTATAATATAAGTGGATATAATATAAATGAATGAATGAGCTCTGGAGTGGTGCATTGACAAGGCACATTAACCGGAGATTGCAGGTTCGAATCCGGATTGATTGGCTGAACTCTCAAGGGAGCGAGGGATGGCATACACTCACTGTTGGGCTGCCTCCAAATACGCATACGCAGCGGTTTTGAAAAGAGGCAGGTAGCCCTGAAAGTCACAGAGGGGGCATGTGCATGCCTATGCCCATCCATGATTGGTGATGGTCGTGTGATAGGAAAGGCAACACTTGACACACACACACACACACACACACACACACACACACACACACACACACACACATATACACATACACATACACATACACATACACATACACATACACACACGTATATACACTCACACACATTTTTTACACAACCTTATTGGGTTTCCTGTGGCGGGCATGCAAGGACACTGGATGGACATGGGACTGTCATCGAGGCTATATTCAATGAATATTGTTCACTACACGCTAAAATGTTACACAATTTGTGATTTCAAGTTATACTGTCATATCCCCCAGCCTCCACATCTGAGAAAATATGAATAACACAAATAGAAAAATTTTAAAAGACACAACTACACTGCCTAGTAGAAGTAACTGCCATGTTTGATGAGGAAATCTTGAACAATTTCTAAGTTCCGGGCCGGAACTGAAATGAGTTGGGGCAGACATACTGATTACCCCCGTCTTATATGACAGAGGGATAAAAAAGGGAGTATCTTGTTCCATAATCATGGAACAGTGTAAGGAAAGTATATGGAAGGCAGCTTCATAAAGTGTTTATTTACAGACAATAAAAGCTATTTTCCACAATAGTACATCAATTAACTTGAGTGTTTGGTTACTTACATACAGTACTCATTCTGCGCATGACTGCGTGCACTGCACGAGTTCTATTGAGGCACTGCAAAATACCGTGGAGAACTCAGGCACCGTCCCACTCTGTTTCCATGGCAACACAGACGGGCACTGCCAGGTGTGCGCCAATTCGTACAAAGCCCTCTTAGAATTAAAAAAAAAAACCCACCACAGTAGCCCACACCCATTACCAAAAACAGTGCCCACAGTCATTTCCACAAACGCCTGCAGTTATATTATGGGAAAGAAAACATTTAGAATGTGAATACAGCTTTACCACAGGTATACACACTGCCCCCAAACACACATGTCCTTTTTCCTCAGTAGGTACCTTATTTTCCCCTTGCTGCAGGGTTAAGGAAGGACCAGAAGCAGTAATGATGTTATTCATACATACTGTGGTATGACTGATCCAGCAATCTTTAACATCTGATATAAACTAAAACTCTGGCTTGATGTGTGTGCATGTGTGTGTGTGCACGCCTCGGAATAAATTTTTACCCAAAAGAATGAGGCCATTTTTGGGAAGTGACGACATTATGGCAGATTGAGAGTTATGACAGTTTTAGGGTTCAGGTTAGAATTAGGTTTAGGTTGTATTTTTTTGTATTTATTATTAATTGTAATTAAATAATTAATTTGCTGCACCAGTTAATCCTACTAGGGTCATGGGGAGGGTGGAGCCTATCTCAGCTGACTCTGGCTGAAGGTGGGGTACACCCTAAACACCTCAACAGTCCATCACAAGGCCAACACATACACAACCATTCACATTTACACCTTTACACCATTCACATTTACAATTGAGAACAGCCAATTAGCCTAATGTGCATGTTTTTGGACTGTGGGAGGAAACCCAGAGTGCCTGAAGGAAAGCCACACAAGCACGAGGAGAACATGCAAACTCTACATAAAAACATCCTTGGTGAGCCAGAGAGTTGACCTTCTTGCCGCGAGATGGACATGCTAACCAAACGGTGGCTAACCAAAACATTGCTGATTTTTTGGTTTGTATGTGTACCAGTGTTCATAGTGCAGATGCAGAGTAACTAAAGTCTGTAATGTTATAGTTTGTGTACATGGCTGACAACATGATGCCAAGTTATTTGCTCCACCAAGGCTCAAAGGAGTTGAACAATAGACGCGAATTTCCTTTTCTCAAATGAACTTAAAGAGCCATAATGCCATTAGCAACTCACAGGCTGTGGAAATACTGCTGTCTACATTTCAACATTAGGCTTTGGCACTGTTAAGGAGGAAGTGGAAAGCAGAGACAGCTTCAGAACCCTCTGGAAAATAAAAGATTAGCTATTTCGCTTTGCTGAAAGGACATGAACAAAAGCAAGCCAAAAGATTCGGCTGATCAGTCCCAAGGAAGAGGAGAAGTAAGCGCTTGGCAGCAGGCTTGTTAATGGATTGAAGTACAGTGGGAGTGGGTTTAATACAACTGTCTCTCATACTGACAGATCTGGATACGCCGTCATTGGATGGTAGATGGTCAAGAGGTACTTTCTTCAAGTAAATGCAATTTCACGCATGCTACGGCTGTGCTTAAAGGAGTGTTGTTTCTGGACAGTTGTGAAGTGTGACATGGTACAGGACCTTACACTGTGCGCACACGCACACGCACACACATTCTCCAGCTTGTGGCTCCTATCTCTAATAACATGTTTGATCACGAACTGCTTTTTTACTCTATGGTTTAGGCATAATTAAGGGGTTCTGACTGCATAGCGTTAAAGCATAGCATAGCAAGCCAAATAAACCTTAGCTATGCACTTAGTAAGACAGCAAATATAAGGACATGGAAAAATGGAAGGGTAATGGTTTTGTGAACAGATCTGTTAAATGTTTAAATGTAAACTCAATTATGTAAAACCTTAACATATCTTGAAGTAATTATGCAAATTAATGAGTGTTATCTGACAGATCAACAAGGTGGATATGGTTCCTATAAGGACAACTAGCACAGCAGTAAATACCTGGGAAGGGCATTATAAGGACTTATATATATAAGACAGATGTCTGTGTGTCAGAGAAGTATGTCTGCATTTCTAACTGACTATGTCGCTCCTGTTTGTCTTTACACACAAACAAAGGCTGAATTCAGTTCACGGGGTGTAAACTCCACCCTGAGCAACCAAGCACACCAGAGGAGAGAAGGAGGAGGAAAGAAGAACAAGAAGAGAGGCAAGATCAAAGAAGACAGGAAAAATAAGAAGGGAATAGGAATATGGGATAAAAGAATGCACATCTTCATTACATCTTCAAGGGAGGTTATGTTGTTGTGGTTAAGTTTGTGTGTTGTTAGTAAAATTATGCAAAAAAGTTGTGTGTGATGTATTTTAATGAAATTTCCAGCAGAGGTGGGGTTTTAGACAAGAAGGACTTTTTAAATTTTGGACACCTTCTGGGTCAAATACTGGTTCCATGAATTTTTTCAAAGATTATTCAACACTATGATAGGACTATTTCTTGGAAATGTGCTATTACAGCAGGACCAGCAGGGGGTGCTGTGTACTTTTTTCTTCCCGTTTTTGGAGGTTTCCTCCTTTTGGAGGAGGTTTACGTTCTCCAAAGTGCTCTTGTTGGACATTTGGTTGGCTAAATTAAGAACCAAACACTTGTTCCATACTTTTCAGGCCAAAATAAAAAAATCAGTCATAATTCTAACTGGTTACACAATGACGACAACGACAACAAAACCAAAAAATAAAACCGCAAATTCTGACTGAGTTCTGTTTTTGATCTGTCCAGAAATCAAATGCCCTTATACTTCCCCTTCTTCAGCTTCCTTCCTCTTCTCACAAGAGGTCTCACTCATGTCATAATTTATAGTTCTGCACACGGGAGCTGACTACGCTTTGTGCAAATCCGACTAAGCGGGAAAATATGGCTGTGTTTGCACCCAGTTTGACAAGACCCTGTATAACAACTTAGATTAGAGAACTGACCCGTGATGGATCTCCGCACATCATGTCCCAGGTGCCGTAGTGGCCATGGGCTTGTCTGTATAGACGGAGGGAATCTGTGAATGCTGGTGTAAGCACCTTGTTCTCCTCTGACAGACCTGCAGGGGGCATAAGAGAGCAGATTTATTGAATGAATAATATCATCACTATCAAGCATCACTAAGGTCAACCCGGTTAAATGAAACATAGACGTGAAACTTAAAAATAAAAGGAAACATTACCATACATTAGGATTTAGGTTCACAACCCTGGTCCTGGAGTACCATCAGTCCTGCACATATTAGTTTATTCCTTGATGAAAACACTCACTTAAACTTAAAATGTGCAGAAAAGGGGGTTCTCTAAAGTCAGGGCTGAGTACCTGTACATTCTGGGGGGAGGAAAAAAAGGGTAGAAAGGACCATCTGATCCCTAAAGGACCCATTGTTTAATATTTAGAATTTATGCATGCTTTCTTTTATAGAAAAAGAAAAGATCAAATGTTTTTCAAAACAAACCAAGCAAGAGAATGTGAAGCCAAACCAAATTAAACAAAAGCAAACAAAATGTAACGATACAAAAAAACATTTAGATGCATTAAGAGAGTGCAAACCTCTGCCAAGACAGCTTATTCCCCTCCTTATTTGTATTTTGGCTATGTATTATTTATACAATTCTTCTCTCAGTCATGATCATTGTGACCTTCCTTTATTATATAAACTTAAAATTGCCCTTAAACTTAAAATTCTTAGATCCGGATTGTGATCCAGGTCATCACCCAAATCTACTGGTGTTACTTGGGCCGTACGCCAGCCCTCCAAATAAATCACTAAAATTCATTCATGTAAAGTTGCTAAAAAAAAAATCATTCTATCTTACAATGTTAAAGAATCTTTAAAAAAATTTGTGGATGCAGAATTTGATCCAGATCATCTCCAAATTCAAACAGAGACTTTATTGTCCAAAGCCCCACCTCTGGTGAAATCCTGCTAATAAACATGCATACATACAAACCCAGGGAACATGCCATAGTTCTTAGTTCATCAGTGTTGGTTGGTTGGTTTCTATGTTTGTTTGTCTGTCTGTTAGCAACATTTAAAACTAATACCGAATTTTGATGAAATTTTCAGGATGAGTCAGAAATGATACAAGAAACAATTGATTAAATATAGGCAGTGATCCAGATTGTTGTCTGGATGCAGGGAATTTTTCAAGATTTCTTGGCGCAGCTGACGTAATCATCCGAGTTACTGTGTCCGGAACATACCGAAGCATAACTTTCAGGCTTGTGTTCAATGCTGTAATCTAATTCCTTTACCTTTCTGTACAATTTTAGACTATCACAAAATTAATTCAATTATTAATACTGCCTCATCTGAGCACAAGGCCCCTGATTCAAGCCAGGCCTTATACACAATGCAATTATATAAATGGCTGCAGGTTTGCATTGTAGGGCTCAAATAATTAACAAATGTTGCATTTATAAAAATGCTGCATTTCTTACAATACCATATGGTGGTACTAAATGGCCTTGGCAGAGGTCTGCGCTCTCAGAGAGCTTTTCTAGTTACTATTAGGTTCCATCTGTAATATTAAAGAACAGGAGATAGAAACTTCCAGTACATTTAAAGCATTTGGCAGACGCTCTTATCCAGAGCAACTTACAATTATCACTTGTATACAACTGAGCAATCAAGGATTAAGGGCCTTGCTCAAGGGCCCAACAGTTGTGATAGTGGGGATCGAACCGCTGACATTTGGATCAGTAACCCGTCGCCTTAAACACTAAGCCACAGTACTCAGATCATGATGTGTTTAACCGAATGTTACCAAATTTATTTAACATGGATTAAATTTTATAAATGCAATTTTATTTTTATCTATAAAGACCCTATATCTTAACCTGGGTCAAGATAACTATTCCAGAATTCTTTCCCCTCCATACAGACACACACCAGCAGGAAATGACCACACAAAAGCTGCACAAACACAAGTTGATATCAGCAGACAAAAGTCTGAGGACTACAGGAAAGGCTGGCGATAGAGAAAACTAGTGCTGTGATTCCAAGGTGCAGTCTGTAATTTCTAAAAACGTCATTTCATTTTAAAGAATACTTCAGGGAAAAACAGTGACTTGTAATCTTGGTGTGTAATGGATATAATGAGTTTTAGACTTTATAGTCTGTTTAGATTTTACCTCAAGGCACCATGCATAAGAAAACACCCCCCGCAATGTAGTTTTAGCAAAGGCTAAAGATAGCCTTTAGCATCTCATGAAACCTACATATCTTCGACAAAGGGGGTGGGGTTGGTTTGGAATAATAAGAAGGTTCAACAATAATGTATTCATCGTGGTGGTAGTTTGTTTCACAACCAGCAGAGGGGGCACAAAAATGTAAAAAACGTTTCTTTAATAACTCCGAATATTTTATTACCATACCTCTTTGTGTATATCGTTAAGAGTACATCTGTTACCGACCCTGGGGCTTACAATAACAGGAAGTGAGCAGATTTCAAGCTAGACTTTTTAGAACAGGAAGGCTGTTTTGGCAGGGGTGAGGAAAAAGAAGGAAAATGGATGAAAACAGGTCATTTTTCTTGGCTGTATTCTCATGAGACAGCACCACCTACGGAGCGTTTCCATCCCCTTGGACTGCTCTATAAAAAACCCCAAGAGCCCATACACTGGTTCTTATACTGTTCCATTCACACTATGCTTGCTACATTTGGGTTTGAGACTATTGCACACTGAGGCACTATAACAGATGGGTAAAAAAGTGTGAATGGAGCAAGACTGGATAAAAATAAAGCATGTGGTAGCATTTAAGGTGGCCTCCAAGTTTCCATAACCACGCTCAGCGGTTAGCTGGGGCTCATGGGATGGCCCATTCTTAGGAAACCACAGGTATGGAATGTGTGTATCCATTAGAGGTGGCGCTCTCAAAGTAAATGCAATCTAACTAGTCCTGTAAGCACACTGAAGAAGTTTCTCTCTGAGAAGCTCTGACAATAGTTCGGCTCAAGATTTCTGTGAATGTGCTCGTTAGCAGAATGCTATCTTATTCTTTCAATACAAAAGCTTCATAACTGAATTTTCTCCAACATGACAGACTGCATTTTTGTTGCTTATTAACTTCACAATGCAGGAGGCTCATGAGGGAACAACTGCGTACAGCTACCGTGTTTCCCCGATAATAAGACACTGTCTTATTTTTTTTTTCGGTTCAAAAAACACCATAGGGCTTATTTTCG